>OZ022579.1:13375864-13461781 GCA_963669155.1 Arbacia lixula
AGGTGATCATGAGCAATCTTCTTACCAGTGGTCTTAAATTCATGCATTGTCCATTTTAGAAACTTGATGAAAGTGTTTTGCCCTCAAATAATAAAGGGAAACATTACCATAAACCTTTATTAAGCTATTGTCATTGCACTGTCTTCTTGTCAAGTTATATGTGTAGATTATAATAGACTAGGTGCTGGATTGTGGTCATTTGCAGCTTTACAGTTCAACATGAGGTCTGGCTTTATGCATGGGAGGGTAAATGACCTTGAATTATATGTAATAGAAAGGTCAATGGAGCACTTCAAGAGGATGTGGTAGGCTTAACCTTCAAATTAAATTAAATGTTGGCCCTAACCAAAAAATGTTGTTAATAATAGCTCCTAGCGGAAATCTGAGGTTAAATTTGCCGCAAGATTGCATAAGACTGGATCAGAAAAAGTTGACATCACATAATTGATTATGTTGAGGTGCTTAGATTGTTATATTTGAGTGAGTGTGGTCAGTGGGAGGATCTACAAGTACTAGATTATTTATGTAGACAATCTGACAAAATGAGATAAATATAAAATCATTTAACATGAGTTTTGAGTTTTTAACCGAGAAAGCATTTTTCTTCTCTTTTATGTAGGGAAATGTCTATACATGTAAATAGGCCTGTAAAAGAGATACACCTCCAAAATTGTGGGTGTAATGGGAACGATGAGTGGCTACAGAAACCACAATGTTTTTTACGCTCAAGTTTCACTCCTTGATTCTTTTGTACTCTACAGACTGCTCGCTGAAGCAAAGAACAAAGCTGATTTGATGTTTGTACTGTCAGTTCATGAATTGCATGTATTTGTTAAAGGTAGTCCTTCCCTTTTGCAGATAATTCTGAAAGTTCCCTGACTTTGTCATCATTTGAGAGAGAGTGGCTATATAACTTTTCTCTGGAATCGACCAAGCGTAATATTTAGTTTTGAGGAAATAGTTTTCGATAATTGATCAAGCTTTCTTTTCTCATACCACGAAAATAATAAGACCTCAATGAAAACTAGTTAGATTTTCATTTACTCTACAGGATTTATATAGTACCTCTGACCTTAAAATTTCAGAGTTGGTATCCCAAAGATACGTGCTAAATATGTGCAAACTTTCATGAAGTTTGCAGATGTTTGAAAAAGGGATGGGCCATCTTTAACACAATACCTAGAGAACCATAACACATAAAAATTTGGTACATATCTTTGTACTTCACAGAACCAATGAATCATAACACTGGGTCAAAGTTCAGTGAACTTTACAAGAAATGGCCTCAAATTGATCTTTATCACAATAATTGGAAATCAATTTTCAATGAAACGTAGTACAAAGTTCTCTCTCGACAAGGAGATTGACTGATAAGTTATCCAAAACATGAGAGTCCCCATGCTCAACACCACTGATACACAAAGAGATCAACTCACTGTTAACACTCTATTGAACATACCATAATACTGCTTTATGTGTTCTTGAAGTGGCAAAATTCCATGCATGCATTATATGGCATCCCTTTCATCTGAAGAAAATTTGATGCATCAATAGGCATACAGTGGAACTTATAAAATGATCAACTTCCCACCTAAAATAGATATTAAAAAAAAAAACTTCCCAGCTAACTGTAATTGATTGCAATTAGGGATTGTAATTAATCAAACACATAGTATGTTGGGAACTGCGCATGACTGCAATCATCAAAAAGTGAATCTAGGGCTTATCTTTAGTATCAGGGTCACAAAAATATTCCCTCAATAATTTTTATACAAAAATGATATTCAAGCTCTTGACTGGAAAGTGATTTTTCTCATGTCAAAGGGGGTTCACCAAACTGTAAGCTACGGACGACTTTAGGAACGACTGGTGATCCCTTCTTGCGCTAAATGCGATAACACACATTGTCCCTATTTTAACATATTGAGATTTAATTTCCAACAATCCTAATAAAATTTGACCAATCATAAGCTTTGCATTCAGACAAAGTCTTGTTAACAACCAAGAATTTTCATTTATAATTGAGAATGTGATTTAGCACAAGAAGGGATCACCAGTCGTTCCTAAAGTCTTTCATAGCTTGCGAACAGTCACAGCTTGGTGAAACCCCCCTCTCCCCCCCCCCCCCCCCCCACCACCATCCCTCTGGTCATATGTCAGCAACATTTTTACACCTGTACACGTAATGTAAATCCTATTGATCACCATGATTTCTTGCATCTTTGTCTTTACCATAGGAAGTTCCAGGTGGCCTTCTGTTACACGGTCATGGAGCACAACGCTCGCAACCAAGCTGCCCATCTTCAAACTCAACTCGGCAAGCTCCCGCCTCCACCGTTGTCCATAGCAACCCGCTGGATTCTTTCTTTCCCTTTGACCCCTACTTGCTGCCTCGGTAAGACTTCATCCCTATTGCTTTTCTTATATATCAAAGGAAAGGTTTACATCAATTTTATCTTTGATCCACCTTCTTTGTTTTTTAGCTGGAGACAGCGTGTGTGGGTCCACATGCCCTTGGGCAACAGTGAATGACAGTATATCACTTTTGTGGACCCTGACTCACACGTTGTGTCTTTCTGTCATCTATATTCTTTTTGTATCGTGTCCTTTGTGTTGTTATCCATGTATTTCCTTGTTATGTTATTGCTATGTGTAATTTTATTTTCATGGCCGAATAAATCAAAATAATAATAATGCTCTGAGCCACTGATTCCACGGATGAACTTTGCTTGGATTTCACGCTAAACAAAAGTGGGATTTGCAGAAGATGTGGGAAAAAGATCATATGTATATTTTAGTTGCATCCAAGATGATTTTAGAGATAGATATGTGATATGATGCGATAAGTCTACATCCGCCCTGAGATATATGCGAAGATGAAGTTTTCCCGAGATATCATTTCTCCATTCCAGACAAGTGTGTTTTTGAACGTTGAAAATTCAAAATGATATGCCCCTTTTCGTCGTTTTAATTATAGTGTTACACCGAGACTGATAATGCCTCTAACCACTTTGTATTGGGAGCAAAAAAGAATTTAGATTTATAATAATATCATTATAATAATTAATAATATTAGGAAATACCAGCACTGTGATCATGTTCTCATCAATTCAAGGATATTTCAAGAAGTGGATATCCATTCCCATTTCCCTTATGACCAGCGTAGATTTATGCTGGTTGTGTAATGTCCATAGTCTATCTTGATTTTTCAATGAGTCAGTCATATTCCCAGGTTCTGTAGTTTACAGTGAAGTGGTTTGCAACTCTTAATACAAGATCTAGCTATGAACATTTATATGATTCACAGGAATATTGTCGGAAATGTTCCGTCTATTAATCTCTCTAGGCTAGGCAGCTATTTCAGTAGTTTTTTTTCATAAAGCTTTTGCAACTATCCCTAATTGATCACAAAGTACACTGTATCTTCTTAAGTCTCTACAGTTGATTGTCAAGGGGGGCATCTGTGTTTCTAAGTGCGCGTGATGTTTAAAGGTGCTAGTACTATAAACTCACATGTTATTATAGTGGCACCTCATTCCATTTTAGAACAATGTGTTAAAAACACCATGGTATTGGATATTAACACAAAAGTGTACTTTCCACTGTAATTTAAGAGATACAGTGTACTTTGTGATCAATTTGATGTTTGTATTTTTTTTAAAAAAATAGAAATAGCTGCCTAGCCTAGGAGAGATTAATAACGAACATTTCCTCATTATTCCAGTGAATGATATAAATCAGCTAGAGCTGTTTTGAATTTGCAACCAGATCACTGAAGTGGTCAAACCTGGGAAAACTGTCATGAAAAACGAAAAGACTGGGAGTTTTCTTTCATTAATAATTGAAAAGTGTACCTTTAAACCTTGTTTGCAAGTTACAAGTGTTGTATAGTTTTGAATTCTTCATGAGGTAAATCAAAAGTGTATTTTGAATATTTTTTAACTGAAAATAAGAGGAAAATTTACCTCTGACTTCAATACCCACAATTCTTAGAATATCCATAACAGATTGATATCAACAAAATCTCATGAAAATGTGTGAGCAGGCAAGCACTACGATTCACCCTTTGTCTAATTAATAGACCCCACACTTGCGATACAGTGATTGGGCAGGCCAAACATAATCAGGGTAGGGTTTTTTTTTTTGTGGAGGCCAGAACACATTGACGTACTTTGTTTAACCTAGATATTTTTTTAATGCGTCAGTTCATGCTGGTAGATATCAGTCTTGAGAGAATGTATTTGATTTCACTTCTACTGGTACTATACTGGTGGCACTTAATACACGCTCTGAGATTGTGGATCACATTCGAGTCACACATTCACAGAATAACAAAGTGCTTTGATATATCATTTAACTTGTTTTTTAATGCTTCTGGGTGCCATAGGTGAATGACGTGTGTAAAATGGATTTTCCTTGCTTGGTACGGGGCTAGGTCAAAGTTGTTTTTAATGTAGTGCTAGGCCTTCAAACTAGTAAATTAAAGGCCAAATTTTATGTTGTGTGTACAAATCAGGTTCTGTCTTTGCTTTTTATCACACTGCGTCTAGTTCATGTGACTCAGCTTTGTGTTGAAGTCATAAGACTTTGTTTGATACTGTGTTTTATGCATGCCACTTAATGCATTTTTAATGCAATACAATGTGATGCCATTTGACTTAAGAAATCTAAGGCCAAATGTGATCTACACAAATAAGATCTGGCCTTTGTTTTGAATTTCTGCAGAGTGCAAAGTTCATGTAACACAGCTTCATCATTGCGATAAAGTCACAAGACATTAAGTTTTATTGTACATGCATACTGTACGTGTGTTCTGCATGCCATTAAAGTAATGTTCAAATGAATGCAATGTGAGGCCATTTGAGGTTAGAAGGCCAAATGCTATGGTGGTTATTGTTTTTTAACCAGATATACTGAATTATAGTATGTGTTATGCTGCACTCTGTAAATTGCGGTTCATGTAACACAGCTTCATCATTGCGATAAAGTCACAAGACATTAAGTTTTATTGTACATGCACATGTGTGTTCTGCATGCCATTAACTCTTTGTGCGTTCACCTGTGAACCCCCTGTGCGTTGCATTAATTTGAGTGTGCGCATATTCCAATGAACTCTTGTCGGAGTAGTAGCTTTCAAGGGCTATAACTTTTTATTAGATTGTCGTGAGGAAAAATAGTGTATATATAAAATATAGAGAATTTCATGGGCTTTCCACCCATATGTATTTTGTCTGGCAGTTGAGGAGCTACTGTATCACAGGGCTTTACTTGTGCGGAACATTTGAAAAAAAATGTCAATGTTTTCAGTAGTGCAAATGTAAATGATATGTTGGACTCTTCATTTGCTGTAAATTGCAGGGAAATTATTACAGTTATTTTGCTAAGACCATGACCTTTCTGTTGATATCAAAATCAATAAGTTTTGAAAAGAAGAAAGTTCGATGCAGGAAGTGCATAGAAAAGCCTGTATGGCCAAGAATTTGGCTTGATTAGGACTCGAGTAGCTCTTTGTGTTGTAATACAAAGAGATCGCCTACAATGCGTACATGTACACGCACCTACTAGGACCATGACCTTTCTATTGATATCAAAATCGATAAGTTTTGAAAAGAAGAAAGTTCGATACAGGATGTGCTTAGAAAAGCCTGTATGGCCAAGAATTTGGCTTGGTTAGGACTTTAGGAGCTCTTTGTGTTGGAATACAAAGAGATCGCCTACAATGCGTACATGTACACGCACCCACATTATCACAGTACAATAACAAGGAACTTGTGTGATTTTCTTCTGTACTGTACTGTACAGGATGGAAAAATACCGAAACAAAATGATCAAAATTCTCCGAAATCTTCTATGTAACCCTATGCTGCAACGCGAACGAGCGGAAAGCCTATTACAGTGACGATCGCGAGCAATAGTACCGAACAGTGGTACGGTTCGCAGTACGCACATATTTCCATTTCCATTCACCTACGTGTGTTCTGTGCAAAATTGCGAACGAAACGTGTCCACGGTTGTGCATTGATGCGAACGAAGCGTACAAAGAGTTAAAGTAATGTTAAAATGAATGCAATGTGAGGCCATTTGAGGTTAGAAGGCCAAATGCTATGGCAGTTATTGTTTTTTAACCAGATATACTGAATTATAGTATGTGTTATGCTGCACTCTGTAAATTGCGGTGATAAAATTCACCTGGGTATAATTTTTGTCTCGCCCACCGGAGGTGAAGGCGAGACTAAGGGATCCAAATGGCGTCCGTCCGTCGTCCGTCCGTCGTCCGTCCGTCGTCCGTCACAAATTTTAAAGTTTACCTGCAAGACTCTCTTTTGACAAATAACTTCACATGGGTTGCTTGGATTACAACCTAACTTGGGTCATAGATGCACTGGGTGTACCTTCATGTTATGGTACCGTTGGAGGTCACAGGATGAGGTCAAAGGTCATTTGAGGTCATACGTTAAAGTTTACCTGCAAGACTCTCTTTTGACAAATAACTTCACATGGGTTGCTTGGATTACAACCTAACTTGGGTCATAGATGCACTGGGGGTACCTTCATGTTATGGTGCCGTTGGAGGTCACAGGATAAGGTCAAAGGTCATTTGAGGTCATACGTTAAAGTTTACCTGCAAGACTCTCTTTTGACAAATAACTTCACATAGGTTGCTTGGATTACAACCTAACTTGGGTCATAGATGCACTGGGGGTACCTTCATGTTATGGTACCGTTGGAGGTCACAGGAGAAGGTCAAAGGTCATTTGAGGTCATACGTTAAAGTTTACCTGCAAGACTCTCTTTTGACAAATAACTTCACATGGGTTGCTTGGATTACAACCTAACTTGAGTCATAGATGCACTGGGTGTACCTTCATGTTATGGTGCCGTTGGAGGTCACAGGATAAGGTCAAAGGTCATTTGAGGTCATACGTTAAAGTTTACCTGCAAGACTCTCTTTTGACAAATAACTTCACATAGGTTGCTTGGATTACAACCTAACTTGGGTCATAGATGCACTGGGGGTACCTTCATGTTATGGTGCTGTTGGAGGTCACAGGATAAGGTCAAAGGTCATTTGAGGTCATACGTTAAAGTTTACCTGCAAGACTCTCTTTTGACAAATAACTTCACATAGGTTGCTTGGATTACAACCTAACTTGGGTCATAGATGCACTGGGGGTACCTTCATGTTATGGTGCCGTTGGAGGTCACAAGATAAGGTCAAAGGTCATTTGAGGTCATACGTTAAAGTTTACCTGCAAGACTCTCTTTTGACAAATAACTTCACATAGGTTGCTTGGATTACAACCTAACTTGGGTCATAGATGCACTAGGGGTACCTTCATGTTATGGTGCTGTTGGAGGTCACAGGATAAGGTCAAAGGTCATTTGAGGTCATACGTTAAAGTTTACCTGCAAGACTCTCTTTTGACAAATAACTTCACATAGGTTGCTTGGATTACAACCTAACTTGGGTCATAGATGCACTGGGGGTACCTTCATGTTATGGTACCGTTGGAGGTCACAGGATAAGGTCAAAGGTCATTTGAGGTCAGGGATACAATTCTTTTGCGTAGCAACGGAGATCGCGATATTTCTGGTTATTTTCGCAAGTGGGCGAGACACAATATTGCTAATGCCTTGTTTTTTATTGCGTCATCGTCGTCGTCCAATGAGAATGCCACTATTGTTTCACTTTTCCTGGAAAGGTTATTAAGGGTTGACTGAAATATCCTTTTGTACTGCTGATTCATGCTAAGCTTCTTGACTTTGATAAAAGGTCTACTAAAGACAGGGTAGCCAATTTGCAAAAGTCATGAAACTCAGCAGGAATCAGCAATATACCTTTTTTACGATAACGTTGTATGAAATCTCATAGTCATAGCTTCACACACCTTTTCTGGAAGAGTGAAAAACTACATGTATCCTTTTTGCAAAGAAATTTTAGGCATACATGTACACCCAGTAATAAGGATAGCGTGCTCCATCCTGTAAATGAACGAAAAACAAGTCAGACAAAAATCTTGGAACCAGACGGGATTTGAACCTGCAGTCTACTGCTCACCGGGCAGCGACTTAACCACGCAAGCTATTTCTAGTTCACGGGTCAAGACATGACAACATGGAAACAAATACCCGAAAGAGTCTCATTTCATCTGACTCATTAATATTCATGAGTAGTCCGCCGTAGGGACAATTTGGCTAGATTTTAGTGAAAGGACTTTCTGGGGTAATTTCAATTTTCAAAAATTTTAGGCATACACCCAGTAATAAGGATAGCGTGCTCTATCCTGTAAATGAATGAAAAACAAGTCAGACCCCCCCAAAAATACATGTATCCTTGTTTACCTTTGAAATGCCCTGTTTCATAGCGGACATTGTCTACGTTCATAATCGTATTGCCCCTGTCAGTGCACCACGCGTCGCTCAGCACATTGAACGCATGCGCTGTGGTGCGTACCACAGTGGACAGTGGTCTGGACCACAGTGGACACTGGTCTCTGGTCTCTGGTCTCTAAGAACCGGGAGGTTCTTAGAGCAAGACCTCCTTGAAATTTAGCGCTCGCTATAACTGAGGCTGGTTGCAACCCTAACCGTGTTTCTTCTCCTGTCCTCAGGTCTGGCGAGGAGATTGGGAGGATGTACAGACACTGGGAGGGATGCAAGCCAGACTTCCCTTGCAATCCAGAGACGGTGAGTAGAAACGCATTTCATTTGGGGGGCGTCGGAGAATAAAGTCCAGAAAAACGAGTTGACATTCATACTAGTTTGCAGAGAAATAATGAAAAATAAAGTGCGGAAAGGTTAATGTTTGGCATCCCATAGTCCAGGCTTAGTACACTGTTTGCTTTAAACCTCTGTTCAGAATACGGACCAAAGAAGATAAATGACAAAACTCTGTGTGTTGGGGCGGGGGAGGGTTAGAAGGGGGAAGGGGGAAGGGGGAGCAGAAAGTTGTGGTGGCCTTATTTATATAAAAAAAAAACATGTAGGCTTAGATATTGTAGAGGAACAAAACAACGTAGACAAATATGGCCCCTATGGTCTACATCTACATGTATTTGTAGCATTAAACATTCTTTTTAACATCTTTGCAGTTCATGTGTACTTTTGATGCGCAATTGTTTTCATTTTGCTCGGATATTTTTCCTCAAACACTCATCAGCCTGCCTCACTGGTTTATGCTTTTATGAGTGCTTTTCATGGGGCTGTTCATTATATCATACATCAAGGGTTTTATGACAATATCAGCACTTCAGTCTGTTGTAATACCAGTAGGATTGATTGAATGTAATTGTCATAAAAATGATATTTAAGTTTTTGTTATGTGTCAATGATTTCTGTCATTGTACAGTGCTTTTAATTTGACTTTGCACATGATATTCTCATTTGTTCTACTTTGTTTGATCTGCTTTGGTA
The DNA here is from genome assembly GCA_963669155.1 of Arbacia lixula. Lineage (NCBI taxonomy): Eukaryota > Metazoa > Echinodermata > Echinoidea > Arbacioida > Arbaciidae > Arbacia > Arbacia lixula. Next base: position 13,385,279 of record OZ022579.1, read on the forward strand.
CATCATGACTTGTGTTTTTTGTTGTTGTGTTCCCTTCATTATTTATAATCAATTAAATTATGATGTACAGGGCAAAATGAGTTGTCCCATCAAACACATATAAATTATAGAAGCAGATCAATAAAAGGTTGGAGGTCATTCACACATGTAAAAAGAAAGCAAGTCTTTAAAAAAAATCCTGATTTTATTATTTGTGGCCAGTTTGGATTGATGCTATTGGCTATTACATGTATGAACCATCAAGAAATCAGCATTATACTAGCTAATAGCATTTATAGTTTGTACACATTCACCAATATCAATATTGCATGTATACAATGCTTATCTAAAGCTCTCTGTATTTTTTTTATTTAACATTAAGAATATAAATTTCATCTATGCAATTAAAAAAATATGATCTCTAAAAAATAAGCGAGTAGGCAAAGACACAACTAGGAAATTTCTAGGACGAGAAATACAATGTACATGTAGGATATCAAAATATGCATAGAACACAGAGAAAGTTGAGGCTATCATGACTCATGCGGAGTTGCCAATTTTGCAGCCATTAAATAGTGACCTCTGTATCATTAAAATGTTCATAATATGTTTTGATCAGTTTTCATTGAGAGCAACATATCATTGGAGTTGTAGTTTAGGAACACATGCGCAGAGAATTGTTGCATGTGCTGGTATTTGGTTTGTTGTTGATCTTTCCTACAACTCAAACTTTGTGTACGGCACAGACAGGAATAAGCGCCTTTCTGTTATCTGTCATTCAACTCTGATCTTAGGTGAATGTTGATGGAATGTTGGACAATTGTAACTCTGTCGCACCATTGTATTCTCTATTTACATGTTTGGTCATAACTGGGGGGAAAGCATTGTATGTACTTGAGTGGCGTGTGCCAGAATGAATTCAAACCTGACCTGGGCCAGTTGCATATAAATAGGTTTTTAATCATTGCAACTTATCATGGTAACTACCATTGCAATAATGAGAGTTCATTGGCTGTTGCCGCGGTAGTTACCATTGATGGAAAGTTACAATAATTGAGAACCTATATGCAATAGGACCCTGTTTTTTTTTTTTTTTTTGGGGGGGGGGGGTTGATGTGTAATACTTATGAATATAGTTTTATTCTTGTTTTTTTATGGTTCTATTTACATGTAATTGTGTTTTTCAGTTGCTTGTTTATTACCATGGCTCAAATCAACAAAAGTGGTGTATTCAGCTTCAGAAGCTAGTTTATATGATCAGGGAAATATCTGCATGGTACCCATGCACCCATGTACCCATGCTGGGTTGGGAAAGACCAGCATTATTAAAGTTGCACAGTTTTATGTCTCTGTTACAAAAACAATGTTATGTAGCATTTCAAATTTTGAGGTTCACTTGACAAAAAGAGAATTGCATGTTAGCAAGGTATTTTTATGGCTGCCTTATTTCAAACTTTTGAGGGAAACTTATTGAATTCATGATAAATTCTGATGGTTGTTACTGTAAGTGACAATTTGTATAAAAGTTCTATTGGAAAAGTGACTGAATAAAATCTGAATATATATTTGTACTCATTCAGAACGTAGTTAGCATGGACATTTTGAACATACTGCAAGTACAAATGTTTTTCCATTGTTTGTGGTTGCCTGATATCTTACATTATCTCTCTCTCCCCCTCCCTTCTCTCTCTCCTCCCTTCTCTCTCTCTCTCTCTCTCTCTCCCTCTCTCTCTCTCTCTCTTTCCCTCTCTCTTTCTCCCTATTGATGTCTCTCTCCCTCCTTATCTCTTTCTCTCCCTCTCCTTATCTCTCTCTCCCTACTCCCCCCCCCCCCTCTCTCTCTGCCCCCCCCCCCTCTAACTCTTAAATATCCTCCCATTACATTTCTTTCACTCTCCCCTTCTTTGTTCTAATATTCCCCATTCTGTATCTTCCTCAAACCTTTTTCTATGTGACTTCTTTCCCCCTTCTCTTTCTCCCTCTCCGTATTTCTCCTGTTCCTCCCTATCTCACTCATTCTATGTCTCTATCAATATATTTCTATCCTACCCTTGTTCCATTGAAATTTCAACACACTTTAAAGCACTCACGCCTCTCTCTCTCTCTCTCTCTCTCTCTCTGTCCTTCCACCTCTCTACCCCTCCCTCCTACCCACCCTCTCTCTCTCTCTCTATGTTTGTCCATCTCTCTTCTCCGTATCTCTGTTTCTATATTTCTTCCCCCTTTCCTTCCCTGATCATACAGGACAATGCTGACAATGAAGATGAGGAAGACGAGTTCATGCTCTACGAGACGATCGATAAAGACCTCCCTCTTGGTCTGACACCAACCAGTGTAGCGTGCGTCTCGCCTGGCTTCAGAACACCCTCCTCGCATGGCAGATGATAATAATGATACACATTATTTAAGTAGCACTAACAGTATCATCTCTAATGACTTTACAATATTATTACCCCCATCATTGGATGTGTGTAATTCTGAGTGACACTTGTCCAATCCCAACTGATCATTTAGAATCATAGCAGCCGCTAATGTGCACTGATTGAAAGGCAAAAAGGGGAAGGCCCAGGAGAACATATTGATTCTCTACGAAGAGACACTGGTGTCCATGAAACACAGGACATCATTAATTTAATGAAAGATGGGAACTGCTGGAAAGAACTTGTCCAATGGAATTCTGGATTGATTGATGACTCATGGGTCATGGTCATCACAGATTTGGTAGACTCTACTCTGTACGAATAGGGGAACAACCATCATCGTACCGCCCTTGCTCTGCCTTGTCAAGGTGGGGTCAGTTTTTTGCACTTATCTCACATGCGGGTGGTGTCAATAACGTCAACATTCCGATACAGTATATCATTTTTCTTTCTGTGTGGGTGCCTGCATAAACATTAAAGACAGCCAGTCCCTTTTTCAGATCACCACAAAACCATCGAAACATTGGCAAAACATATAGAGAACTGTTAGCAAGCTCTATATTCACAATTTGAAACTGATACGTAGTGTAAAATTCAAATAATGCACGTAAACAACGTCTGATTAATAGTCTTTACCTCAGGCTCTTAGCAGTTTGTGTTGAAATATCTGCTTTATTGATTAATCTGTTTATTAAATTATAAAACGCATTATGAAAAAAAATGTTCTATGGAAGGAATCATCTCCAAAGTTTGGTAGTTACTCATAAAATTAGGATTTCACACACGCATAATAACCACATAGATACTGTAACAAAGACTAATACTTTTTTCGTGGTACAAAAAAAGTCGGTTTGAAATTTAACGGCTGAAATTTTTTACATATACAGAAAGCTTTAACATGCTATATTCTTAGAAATGGTCTTGAATCACACTTTCTTCAATTTACGATCGTGATAGATGATTTCAAATTTTAAGCTTGCAAAAGGGACGGACAATCTTTAAGGTCAATATGGAATAAAGCAGGTTTTATTAGTAGCATCTCTTTTTTTAAACAAAATTTTTCTTGTTTTATGAGTACCGATTCACATTGTATCTCTTTTTTTAGGTTGTGTGGATAAGCTAAGAATTTTTTTTTTTTTATTCATAATGATGGTAGACCGCTAACTTTATTGGGCACAAAATAAATCATCTGATGCTGTCACAGAATTATTGATTTTCATCACAGAATCACTACGGTGGGCGATTTCAATTATAATTTGTAGTTATTAGGTGGACAAAGTCGACATACTATGTTGATTCCGAGGACAAAACTTGTGGTTTTATTTGGTGTCCCGTAAAGTTAGTCCGGGCTTAGTACACTGTTTGAATTAACCCTATTCTGACTATACGGGGGGGGGGGGGGGGGGGGGGGGGAGGGGCATCTATCTATCTATCTGTTCCTTTATCTCCATGCAAAATTGTGTGTCGATACAATCTTCATGACTGAGATATCAAAATCCCCACCCACCAGGCAAAAACCTGCTCTCAAAAATCCCATTCAGAATAGGGTTCAACCTCTGTTCTAAATATGAGGCGATAACTTTACTCTCACAGGCAGTAGGACAATACAGAGAAGAAGATAGGATTTAACAAAGCTATTCATACCATTGTAATAAAGGTATTCATACCATTGTAATGGTACATGTACCATAAATACATGTAGGTCATTGGGTCATTTTGAGGGAAACTTTGTTATTACCAAACCTCAATACACTGATGTTTTGACTATTCGCCAGTATTGCAGAGCCACTAGTAAACATGTATTCATCCATGTCAAAATGCTGTACTCCAGGCTAAGCTTTGTCTAATCCATAGAGTTAGATTATTTGGGTGTACATGTATATAACTCTATGGTGTAATCTCCCTGCCCATTTGACTACATTAGTGGCAGGTTTGTGTGTACAAAGAATGCCTGGGCTTCATGGAGCTTGTCTTATTCCGCAAGGTAGTCATGCTTTAGTGGGTTAGAGGGAATATACTGTACTGGGAAGACAAAAACCTTCAAATAGGTGATCGTGAGCAATCTTCTTCCCAATGGTCTTTAATAAATTCATGTATTGTCCATTTTAGAAACTTGCTGAAAGTTATTTTCCCTCAAATGATTCACATTTTGAGTAATTAGTGATTAAATCACAAATCCTCCTAATGTTTGGCCTGAACACTGAACAATACATGAATATTAAGACCATTTGGCAAGATTGCTCACGATCACCTTTTTGAAGGCTTTGTCTTCCTGGTACAGTATATGCCCTTTAATTCCTCCTGTATAACTGGGCGTACAGGAACAAAGCAAATAAAGATGACATTTCAGAAGGGCACATAAACATACTTATGACTTATACCTTTTAAAGCAAAACTTTTCATTCTCTTCCGAATGGGTAACATTTTTTTTTAATGTGATATTCTTTGTGAAAGGGGATGTACATGTACATGTACATTTCTTATAATGTTATACATGAACATTGTATAGAAAAATAGAATTTGAATGAATAATTGAGGATTTAGTGATAATTTCATCTGTACTTAATGAAATTTTTACAAAGGTGAAACATTGAACCACACAAATTTATATTTGAAGCATTTTTAATCATTTGTAATAGGCCTATGTCAAAGTTGTAGCCTCAATCCACATATTTGTGGTACTTGTCCATGCATGTGTTAAAACATTACCTTTGAGCTTCATGTCAGAGGTTTAGGATTTGCGGATTTTCCAGAAATGTGAGGGAAATTTGTTGAAACTGCACTCAATGATCATGCCAGTATAAGGAATATCACATGAAATCTTAAGTCACTGTGTGAATCATGCAGATCAGTATAATTGTTTTATATCGTATGTAAATTCTGTTTGATGTAAATATGTATTTATTGTGGAGGTATAAATCATGCGTATATTGCACCAAATGACATGCAATTCCCATAGAATATAGTTTATCTGGCGCAAGAAGAATTACCATGTCCAGGCTTTGATCAAGCTATATAAAATATTATTTCCATTGCCGATTAGATCAACTCGATTGTCACGATTTCCCTAAATCCACAACCAAGCTTGACTCAGCCCGAAACTTGTTGAATTGTGAAACTTTTTAGGGAGGTAGCCAGAGTGATGCATGCAGGCTAGACCACGCCGACCACTCCTGCCGAGCAAGTCAGACCAGACCCCAATCGCTTGATCGGGCTTGATCGAGGTGATCTCATCGGCAGACTGGACATGTCTAAAAATAGAAGCAAACGAACTGCATTAAATGGTTCTGCCATTATGGTACATTCAAGTAGTTTGATCATTTCTGTACAATTTTATGTAATATACGAGTAAACAAGTACGTGTTTATTCATGTTTTCAAATAGATGTATATTAAATACAATATAACAAGATTAAAAGTGCATTACAGTTATATGTATATTATTTTTGTGAGTCCACAACCCCTCCATCTCTCTTTCTCCTGCACTCTCCTTTGTCATTACGTGTACCTCTCTCCTCTCTCCTCTTTATCTCTCTCCCTTCTCTCTCTCTCTCTTCCTCCCCACCCCTATCTCTCTCCCCCCCCCCCTCTCTCTCTCTCCCCTCCTCTCCCTCTCTCTCTCTCTCTCTCTCCCTCCCCCCCCCCCCCTCTCTCTCTCCCTCCCCCCCCCCTCTCTCTCTATCTATCTCTCTCCCTCTCTCTCTTTATCTACCCAATAACACCCCAACCGACATTCATCAACTCGCTCCTCACCGTAACCCCGGGTCCATGTTCATACAAAGTATTGAATTTAGACTCACATTATCACAGATGATGAAATATATTGCACCATTCCTCAACTTTATTAACAGCTACACAAAGAATTACACAACAATCAAGTCGTTGACAATTTGAGGAATAACACTTTATTATCATTATGAAATTAGTTTTGCAGTGAAGTTTCCAGTCGATCAAAAGTGGAAACCGTCCAACAACAATTGGTAAACTATCACATATATAACTTTATTACCACTATATTGAGCTATATAACTATATGGTTATAGATATCTTGTTATTGCATGACAATAATGCGTGTACATGTTGATGATTATACCTCTTACAGATGCAGTCTATATTCAATCCTGAAATGTGGTTACAATTGCGTGGGAACGTTTTATGACGTCGTCATCGTCTATATACGTGGCACACGTAAATATAAAAATAGAAGGGTCCACACCATTATACATAAGCACACCACTATCAGTAAGGTCACACACCTGTAATTATTTTCCCTTAGGGTTTGTGTAAAAATGAGAATTTTTAATAATCATGAAGAATTTATGTTAATAACGAGGCTATACATAATTATTGTCACAAAAAGCTTTTCAGGTTTGCCCCTTGGAAATTCTAAGGGCAAGTCTTCTCCATTTTGTTTTGTTGGAAGCCTGAAACTGAGGCCACAGTAAGGCCTACATTATTTATCCTAAATTTCACGTGGTTGTGCGGCTTCCTAACGTCACGATATATTTATTTAGGGACATATCTGTGCTGAACCATTGCGGTGCTCTGGTGCAAACATTATTACCCTTTATACTTAGGTGAAAATGAAGTGTTTAAAGATGTTCAACTGATGTTATCTGAGATGTTTTTCACTGATGATGTCATATTTGGTACGCTTTAGGGGGATCCCCAAAGTGAATTACAGGCATGCACCCTAACTCTGACACTCCGTGTGTGTGTGTGTGTGTGTGTGTGTGTGTGTGTGTGTGTGTGTGTGTGTGAAATATGTGAAATGGGTAACTTAAATGGCAAGCTAGGGATGGCAATCTACAAAAATCGAAACTTGAAAAGTTGGATTAAAGAGTATTACGTTTTGGTGTTGTTGTTTCTCCTTTTTATATTTCAACTATGTGATTATCTCTACATTTTCGCCTAAAATTCCTTTTCCATTGTGATGTACTACAGAAAAATTTTCTTTAAAAATACATGTATACTTTATCTCCTTTGGAATGTAAGTTACCAATGAATGGTCTGTGAAAACGGGAGGTGTCCTTGGAGTGTGCATGAATGTGTGTGTGTGTGTGTGTGTGTGTGTGTGTGTGTGTGTGTGTGTGTCCGGGGGAGGGAGATGAAGAACGTGGGGGTGGGTTTATTTAATGGTGTTTAATTTGATTCCATTCATTACATAATTATGTGTAAAGGTTAATTGTTTGGTTGTTTTATAATTGCGTATGTATGAAGGTTTATTAGAATTGTACTTTGCATTGTAATAGAATTGTATTAGAATTGTATTTTGTTAGAAAAAGTGCACCTTTGTAAACAAAAATGGCATGTTATTTTATTTGAATGAATTCACAATTCAAATTTTAAAAGAAAAGTGTGTGTGTGTTGTGTGTGTGTGTGTGTGTGTGTGTGTGCGCGCGTGCGCGTGCGCGCACTGGTAGTCGAGGCAAGCGGAAATATCATGTCACGTGACTCAAAATGTGAGCACAAACTTTGGACAGTCTTAGGTCAATCCAGCAAAGGGATCTTGAAGCCCACCTCGATCGCACCGTCAAGATTCGCAAATCGTGAGGGTATTTCGCTGCATCGCGTTTCTATATATCATGCCATACTTTATTTGAAAATCTATTTGAAAGGCGCGTGAACTGTGTTATAGGAAAACGAAAACCTGTTGATAATTTGAGACGCATAAAGCTGCAGCCAACTTAAAGAAACTGTTTGACTAAAGTTTGAAATATTTGACATATTATATTGGACTAACTCATGTAAATCATTACAGCTTTATATCTATGGTATATGCAACAACAAAGACAACCCCGTACAATACGTCATTGCAGACGAATGTAATTACCCATGGTGAAGGTACATGGTCATGATTTGGTACTAGTATGCCTATTTTTGTTTTAATTTCACAACCTCCTCACATATCTGATTTTCCTCAAACTTTTGACAATCTGTTTTTTTTTCCGATTGTTTTTCTTCTCTTCTTAATATCCTCTTTAATCTCTCCTAATTTCGTAGAACAGCTGGGTACATAGCCGATATGCATGCATTAAAGCCCCCGCAGATGACACGATCCGATCAGTCGTACGACTCTGCGACTGGCTGAATCGCAGGACCCGCAAGGTCATACGACTTGTCCAAGAAAGTGACGTCACAATTCCAGTCGTAGGCCCTCATGACTGCAAAAAATCGTGTAGCGTGCGGTGGCCTTTATGGTCGTCGTAATTGTCCCAATCTCTGATCTGATTCCATAGAAAACGAGGACACGCTCAATCGGCCCAGTCCTGGAGGCTATATCCTATCCATGTCTGGTTGAGCGTTCAGCATGCTTATATCCCGTCATGAATAGCAAGGTCTTCATGTTTATACATACAAGGACGGACGTGTACATGGATGATTACACCGCGAATAGGGTCCATGATTACATGGTTCGTGCATGGTAGGGTCCATGGTTCGTGATACTTGAATACAAATAACTTAAATGTTTTATATTTAAAAAAAAACCTTTGCCAATCCTTTGAACTTCGTTTTTCAGCTTTTTGTCCATTCAAAGTATTATCAAGATTTCACTACTTAAATGAATGCACATCATGATGTTACTCATTCCAGACTTTATCATTATGTTTATCAAACAAGGAAGTATGAGCTCCACAGTATAAAAAAGAGTACTGTACACCATAATGACCTTATACTCACTTTATATTACCCCACCGAGCGGGGTATAGCGCGCGGTATAAAGGTTTGTGAGGCAATATACCGTGCAAATGATAATATAATTGCTCACATTCAGGTCAGGAACCGCGTGTATTGATTGGATTCACCATGTTTAGTGAGATTTATTGGACCGTGAGGGAATTCAATCGATTATGATGACAATCTCGCTCACACCTGGTGGTTCGGGAGATTATAATTATGCAATTATTATGTGGCTATATACTGATATACATGTACCAGACAGATAATCATACTATACAAAACGACATAAACGTTTATTTTTGTAGCACATGTATCTATATTTAACTCTTAAAAAAACCGTGTCCCAATGCAACTTTCAAAAATGATTATAAAGACACGGCAACGGTCATTACATTTACGAGCAAATAGAGAATTATGCCTGAGAGAAATATGTAAGTATGCTTAGTAACCCAGTAACTTATCCCGTTTTATTCTTCTTTAACTCGTTCGGTGTCATTAGCAAATATCAATGGTTCTTGATTGGTAAGGGAGTTAGCATGGTCATGACAGTCGTACTCAATTGTTTATAGAAAACGTAGCGATGGTAAAGTTCATAAAGTTTTACATGGACACCTTAAAGATGAAAATACCTTGAAATACTAAAAAATATATACATAGTCATTATTATTGTCCACAGTACGGGTAAAGGATAAGAAACACCGTCTTCTTCGCGAGAGCAGGAATCCCCGTTTACATTCTTATCATTTGTTTTGAAACACGGTAAAATAGCAAACAATGATGTCTAAGCTTATACCCTTTTCTTCGATTATCTTTAAGTGGATCTTTTACTTCAATCAACGCTCTACTGACAAATGATTCAAACGGAGACACACACACACACAAAGAAGTTCTTTATCTGAGTTATTGGGCTGGTGAGAGGGGATACGTACTTTGGAGTTACTTCAGTATACGTAATCAACAGAAACATCTTGAATACGTCCTTTCCAACCAACACCATTAATACGATTCTATTTGTGTACAACTTTATAGGAACGCAACGTCAAATGAAAAATATTTATTTTGTCACGCTATAGCAATTTTCAATCACTTTTGCCAATTGGCGGTGTTGACATGGTATACGCATGAATAACTGTGAATAGATGTACAAATCACAATCACGATTTACATTTGGTCTATTCACCGAATTTGTTCCATCGGTCGTGCTATGTTGACATTCTGTAAATGAATAACAAACATTCTCATTCTAAGAATGAAATAAGCATCAACGTGAATTTCAATCCTGCGTTTTTTGGTTTACATATTCACTGGATACATTTCCATCATCGTATCTTATGTACATTATCTGGCATGAAATCCATTGCACATCAGATATAATACTCAAAAGTGTATTTCTATCTTTCACATTCCCTCGAATAATTTCATCAATAAACACTGATATATAACACTTGTCTTATACATGGTGTACATTATAATGATCTCGCTCGGGATTTGAGAATTATGTCATTATTATGCAGTTGTAGTTGTTACTTATTCACTACATGTGTTGCATCGGTAGCACAAAATCGCACTGTTTGATATAAATAAAATGCATTTTTTCTCAGTACCAATGAACATCATCTAGGGAAGAAGAAGGTATATAGCGTCTTCGAAGTAGCCCGTTGCTCTCCAGTAGTAGACCAACAAGGAAAGAGAGTGGATGATTTCGCTGTTTGAACGCTCGTTCTATACCAGTACTCTTTAGCACAGTATAATGTGCTTAATTCCCCATGGTTCCTTCACAATGCATGCACATAATATTTCAAGCTCTCATGTCTTGATTATCCTCGACGACTAACAATCACACACAAAAGTTTTTTGATATTGGTATACAAAAAAATTGGACGAAGAAATGTTGCTCATGTTCTGAACCATACATAAACATAATGAACGATAGGCAAGTTCTTTTGTCACTGATGACGTAATGAACAAAATGCAAAGTACGTTTGTCCAATAATGGCGCATCGCCTCTTCATGTATATCCCATGACACAACGCGTTCTCGTTTGCATGGTTGTATGGTGTTATAATAAATAACGCGTAACGACTCCGTTTTGATGTTTAAGATGCAAAGTAAGCAAGATGATGTGGCAAGTACTGTGGGTCTCCAATCTTTTTCTCACATGTACATAAGCCTCATTGTTCGTTCAAAGCCTATTCGTTCCTTAATTGTCCCATCTAAGCTGGACGTCCCCGTGCTTTTCTTTACCAGTAATCACGCAGGCATATAATCCCGATAAAAAATCTTCGGCATGCAGATAGAGCCCATTGCAGTGTTTATCTTGCAAATGTTTACTCATATTGTAGTTTAAAGGTTATCTTTTCTCCTGTACTCGAATGGTCCATGAAGATGGCACTTCTCCCAGTCTTCCGATGAGACGAGGTGACAGCATCGCGCCAATCTTCGACATGATGTCTCCCATCAGGCAACAAGCCGTCCCCTCTCTAAAGACGAGGGGTACCCGGAAAGCTCCAGCTTCAGCCCGCGCGGTCCCGCTTGATCCGATCACGTCGCTGCTGCATCCTCCTCCGACGTCGCGAGATCTCACATCGCCTTCACCGTTGTTCCTTCCACTATCATCGTCCTTAGACCCTCCAATCGTATCGCCTGAATGCGGACGGTTGACTGCCGTAGCAACGAACCTCCTCCGGGCATCCATAGCATAAATACGATGCGATATCCCCGCGTCTGAGACGCTCACGGTATTGTTGTTGTTTACAACGCAGTCTGTATCTACAGTAGACGCAACGCCATCATCCGGGGTACCTTGCCAATCAAGCAGCTCATCTTCACTGCAAACAGAGACTCGACTGGCCGCCATTCTCGCATTGAAGGCAGCAAATTCGTAATCGTTTCAGCCTTTGAACCACAATTCACAAACACTTTATGAGTCCCAGCAGCTAGCAAATAGCAACAAATAGCAGCATGCAGCCAGTGCACCATACAGCGTGTAACGACCACACTAAAGCACGCTGCCAGCACACGAACTGAGGGAATGAACGTCGAAGGCCGGTCTTTAATCTTAATGCAACGCTGCTGGTAGAATGTACGTAATTCGACTGGCTGCAGCGATAATGTATGAGATGCTTCGGGAGATTAGCAGCTCGCGCGACAATGCATGCATTATTAGGACGTGCGCGCGTGTGCGAGCTGATCTGGCGCATAATATTCTTCCCCTACTCCATGACCTTTCTTCCTCTCCCATTTCTCCCGATATCTCCCTCTACCGCCTATGCACAAATATTGACATTCTTCTGTGATGAATATATATCATGTGATCATATTATGTACAAAATTAATGTGCTCTGATTTAAGAGTCACGAATATTGCCCTTCACCCCCCCCCCCCCTCTCTCTCTCTCTCTCTGTCTTTCAATCTGTCTATCTGGCTATGCCTCACCCCCCCCCCTCTTTTTCTATCTATCTGGTTATATCTTTCACTCCCCCTTCTCTCTCTCACTGGCTATGTCTCTCTCCCCCCTCCCCCCCCCTCTCTCTCTCTCTCTCTCTCTCTCTCTCTCTCTCTCTCTCTCTCTCGGCATCTCTCTCGGCATCTCTTTGTGTCGTCTCTTTTTCCTGGTGTATTAAAGCCTTTCGAGACAGAATTTAGCAGAAAAACAAAAATAAGGCTAAACCATTTCCCTTAAGTACGTAAAAACTCAGCAAAACCCGTTTCCTGATACGCAAAAAGCGTTAAATCTTTGCGTTTTGTATTTCTATACATTCGCATTCCTTTATAACTTCTTTCATTTATACACTCATGCGCAATAAGCTGTTTTCGTCTCTCACTGGCTATGTCTCACCCCCCCCCTCACTCTCTCTCTCTCTCTCTCTCTCTCTCTCTCTCTCTCTCTCTAGGCATCTCTCTATGTCTGTCTCTTTGTCCTGATGTATTAAAGCCTTTCGAGACAGAATTTAGCAGAAAAACAAAAATAAGGCTACGCGATTTCCCTTAAGTACATGACTTTGTACTTAAAAACTCAGCAAGGCTCGTTTACTGATATACGCAAAAAGCGTTAAATCTTTGCGTTTTGTATTTCTATATTCGCATTCCTTTATTAACCCGTTTCATTCATACACACGTGCGCAATAAGCTGTTTTCGTCACAATTTATTTATAATGTACCCATATGTATAAAGTTAACACATCATATATCAACCTGTGATTCAGTTTCAATTAGTGGAATGCACTTTCAGTCTGTTAGCTAATCTTTGCTACTTGTTTAAACCTGGGACAAGCTCTGAAGTTATCAACAGTAACATATTGTTTGAACGACGAGCATAACAGCTGTATACATATAAAGCGAAATGGTTTATTGTAAAAGTATAGGCCTAAAATAAATCGGACAAAAATGAATGAAACGAAAAGCAAGTTTTGCTCACGGGAGCTGATACCAAGAGCTCGGAACAGAGAATTGTAGAACTCCGTAAGCGCCTACGTCGCACCTTATACCATTTGGATGAATTGATTAGCCTTACAGGATAATCTGCGTATTTGGTTTTAGACGGGGTACCCCCGTTTGCAGGTCAAAAATAAGATCCTGTAAAACCAAACAACAAACAAACAAAAAACACGGAAAATAGAAGAAGATACTGTATCAGAACTTCCTTTCCAATAACAAAACTGGAGGCTGACTTATTAAGCGAAATCAGAGCGATAAATAAATTTTGAGGAGGTTTTGTTTGGGCAGGCCATCCGAAATTATATGGCTTAGCTGGGACCACAGATCGCTGCGAGTTATGATTGGTCCGCTCCATTATTACAGCGCATGTCACTGTTCAATGGGAGCAATGCCGCTGTGCACATGCAGTGACAGGGATATAGCACGATTAATAGACTTATGACTGTCGGTGCGTTGGAAACGTACGTACAAGGATAGTTTTTCACCAGTCCTCTCCTGAAATGGTTCGAGAAGCTATGATTGTCACATGACTGAGATTTCATATAACGTTATAGATAGATTTTGGATTATTTTATTCAACTCTGACGACCACCTCTCGGGATATGAGAGTGTTACAAATGTGTATAAGTTATACATATAGCCATACGTGTAGCTCTTGAATTAGCTGCACTCTATATGCTTGTGAAATTCCTCACTGGTGAAATAAGCATTGCGCAATGTACTGCACAGAAGATTCTGGAATGTGAGAAGACTCTGGCAGAGGATATTTACATACAGGAATGTTGCAGCTAGCTGAGACTCATTAGCATAATAAAGGAGCTCAGATGGGCTAGTAATGACTCATCAGTGTAATCTAGGTCAGGTCAATATTGTTTGTCATGTTTACAAGCATAGGTACAGTATATGTACAATGAAGAGCTTACTAGATATATTGAGAAATCTCTAGAAGTACAAATAATAGAACCTTCTGGAATGTACAGTTTGTAGTATATATATGAGTTGTTTGAGATAGGAGCTCAGTTTCATATCATCTCGCTCCAGTCACCTGTGGTATATAGTAACCTGCATCTAAGATTTTGTTGTGACCCTGGCCCAATACTTACCTGTGGATTCATACGAGGATTTTTCTCTACGTGGATAAATACCTGCCTGTTAAATAGCGCTTATGAGATCCTGCCTGTGAAAGCGTGAAAGCTCTGTGGATTAACATTTGACCATCTTGGATCATCTATTTGGACTTGACTATCTGGAATACCTGCTCTTCAGCGTACAACATTGGGATCAACATTGCGATCATAATTTGGGAATACTGCATCGGATTATCAACTGGACCATCAACGAGAGCCGTGGATTCATTCAACTACAGCATCCTGCAGTATTGTAAGCTTAAACATATTTTAAATGTTTATGTGGAGTCATTGTGCAAAGTTGTGAAAGATTGTCTTGATTTTAAAGGGGAAATACCCTATATAATAAAGAACACCTAAACTAAAGATTGGTATCATTTTGTGCGATCCTTTCTGGCGTGAACTGATCGTAACAAGAGTACATCAAAAGTTAATCAACATAAAAACAAGTAAAAAAGGAAACACCGTAATGAATGTAAAACATAGCCTAAAAACATGATATAGATCATTTAGAGCTGGCATCTGTGTCCAGTCTAATCATATGTTATACATACATACATACATACAATAGGTCATATTCTAGGTAATGTATATAGAATATAAAAAAAGCATCTAACACTAAGGTCTAGTTACAAGTTAACAATAAAAGTTATAAGTCAAGCTTGATAGGTTGCCTGATTGTTCTACCACTACGACTAGTACGAGTAACTAAACTTGTGTTTACATGCTTGCAACTAATATCCACAATCGTTGGTATGTTAAAATTCTTATTGGCGAAATGCTTCATGATGATGTCAGCAAATTTGGCAAAGTTTTTTTTTAGCTGGAAAGTATCTGCAGTGCGAAACAATTTTGACATGTAGTAGGAATAAGGGTATTTTTGAAAGACGGCGACATGAATATAATTCTTGAGTCCTGGCTAAAAATTTGACAAATAACTAAATAGTGGAATTCATCCCCTACAACTGACATTCTGCAATAAGGACACTCTAATTCGCTAATGGTACACTTTCTGAATCTACCATTGGTAACTGACAAACAGTGTGATCTACATCTAAAGCGAGACAGAGATATTATATCTTTGGGGTTCAATTGTACCTAATAATCTTCAAAGAATTTGTCCTCTTTAAATATCCTGTAATTTGGGCATACACCATTCGACCATGTTTTAGCTTTCCATTCCTGTTTGTACATATCGTTAAGTCTTAATTTAAGGGCATTAAGATCTTCACCGTACGTCTTTGAATATTATATAGCAAAAATGCGTATTGTTGCGGATTATTCTTCACAAGCCGAAGCCAAAAGCCTATCAATCTACATTTTATCTGGTTTGCAAGAATGCTACGTCCTGTCTCTCCGTATATCATACAATCAGGGGTGAATCTATTTACATGTAATATTAACCTCAGAAACTTTCTATGAAATATTTCTATATTACGCTATAGTATAGCTTATACTCCTGAATGATTCCATCCGACGTTCATGACTTTTGCAAATGGGACACGTGTACCCCGTCCTTATATTAGGCCTACTGTACTGTACTGTATTGGGAAGACAAAAAGCCTTCAAGAAGGTGTTCGTGAGCAATCTCCTTGCCAATGGTCCACATTTGGAGAAATTAGTGATTAAATCACAAATCCTCAAAAATCATCGGCCCAAACATTTTTGAGGAGTTGTGATTTAATCACTAATTACTCCAAATGTGGATCATTTGAGGGCAAATAACTTTCAGCAAGTTTCTAAAATGGATAATACGTGAATTGTAAGACCATTGACAAGAAGATTGCTCACGATCACCTTTTGAAAGTTTTTTGGTCTTATCCCAGTATAGACCTACAGTACATTCCATTGTTTTTTGTATTGATCGGTGAACCGTACAAAAGAGCCGTGTGGATTTGGCGATCTAATACGGTTTGACCAGGGATGTGATATGGAAGGATATGAAACAACTTTCTTTCTTTGATCCCATGCGTGGCACCGCCGAAAAAAAAAAAAATGTCTTCTCAATCAGCATGTGCTTTTCAGGTGTTTTAATAATAACGAACAGGATTGCGTGGCAACGGTTTCTCAGATAGAACAAAGAAAATGTAGAGTCTTATTTCGCTTGTCCAGTTCTGTAGGATTGCATCCATACTTTTGTGAGGAAAAGAGATATCAGCGAACAAAAATAGACAGTTTTTTTTTACTAAAATATCTCAGTTGCACGCAAATGCACGCAAACTCTGTTAGTGAAAATAAACAGCTTAAGATATAATTTTGATAATGATTAAATCCCACATTTGCGGAAATCTGCGGAAAGTGAAGAAATTTGTTAATTGTGTAAGTAGGAATATTATCTTAAATCTCCGTTTGTACATCATTCAACAATTATTTGGAAGAAAACCGAGTACAGGAACTTAAGTGGTGTTGCTTTTAACTTTCTTGAAAATTGCACAAAAATGTGATAAGAAACATAGCTTCCAGAGACAAAACAGTGAATCAGAGATATTGCTTTCCAAGTTGACAACAGCTAAATATCGGTGCCGCGCATGGGACATCAAAACATTGTAGTGATTGTGGAATGCTTTTGACATTCATTAGCACGCTTTTGTATCGATACCTGTTGTTTATGCTCGAGTTGCTTCTCCTAACACACCCCTGGTCTAGGCGATCTAATACGGTTTGGCTTATAGTAGTGATTGTTATAAATTACCCCCAAACCACGCCATAATGCGATGATCAGGACACACTTCATTCATCCGGGTTTTGTGTATCCTTCACTGATTGGCGAATTTTGTGCTGCCCATTACAATAAAGAAAACGCGAGGGTGTTTTTTCATGCGCGGATAGCCCAGCTGGGGATAGCCGTAGGATCATCAACAGCTTATACGGTGAAAACACAAATTAATGTATGTAGGCCTACTGTAACAGTTTATGCTTAATTGCGCCCTCTTTGCGAATAAACATATAGTCATATAGGCATTATAAGTGAAAATCGTGTAAATTGTTATGGAAACCATACAACGTTGCGGGTGCAACATAAGTGCCACGTTCATACAATTCTAACGGCACGCATTGTCGTTCTAGATTATATTTTAAGCCTTTATCAAAACTAAAGACCGAGTCAGTATTTTGTTTTTTTTACTAGGGTCCGCATACATTTTTTGTCCATAGAACATTAAAAGAGAGAATGATATAACGAACGAGGCCTATATAGCCTCCTTGCGGGTATCACCTCTACAAAGAGAAGTAAAACAGAGATGGAAAGAAGCAGGGACATCTCAAGATATCATAAAAAAAAGAATTTCATTAACTTAATTGTCCTGCATGAATAGCGCCATCGGGAAAAATATATTTACTCAGAAATCACCCTCCACACAACCTAGATTCCTTTGAACCACTTTTTTTTTTTCGATACGTGTGCCCTCCTTTCATTCGAGCTGTTGGCCTACAGTGCACATTATATTCTAAATACCCGTCAACACAGATTTATATCCTGTTTTTATCTCATGTTTGTGTAGTAAGCAACTATTTGTACAAATGTGTTTATATGAAGCTTTGGTTATTTGTTATTGATCTTACTCAATTATATAGCAACTGATTCGTCCGACATTCGTTCCCTTGATAACGAAGTTCGTGAATTATAGTTCATCATTCAATTAATTTACTCTCGTAGTAAGCTCCAGTGCACTTTCATATTTTATCGGATCATTTCGTTTTGGAATGAACCGGACCCTATACTTCGAAAAAGCTTCTCGGTGGGGTCACCATCGCACAAGGAAAAAAAAAATACTTCGAAAAAGGGTTCCTTTTTTTGTTTCCTTGAGCAACGTTCATTGTGGAATAGACAACACATTATTTAGATATATCAATCAATCATTATATTTGCAGTTATGGTAAAAAAAAATGAAGGAAAATCTATTGGAATTGAAAAAGGGAGACAATTGAGAGTGCAACTCTGCATATTACATGTATTAGGGCCTATACCGGTAGTCTGGAATTATGCGAAGTAAACTTGTCCCTTACATCAAATGATAGGAAATCTTCCTCTCTTTCATCCTATATGAATTTCTTAAAATCTGAGTAATCATATCATATTTTTCTGAGCCATCAAAGTGGACCTTGCATGCAAAAGCGTGTGCCATTTTTAGTCTTCAACAATCTCCACCGTTCTTTAGTTTTTGCTCTTCGAGGAAACCATAGAATCCATTGGATCAGAAAAAAAAAATGTTTTGTTGACATCTTTTGCCACTGCAGAACTCAGGGCTGCATCGGCGATATAACGATAACAATCAGATAGCACAAAGTGTACACTTATTTCCATTTCAGAAATACGAGAGGACGTATTCAATGTGAGTATTGCCAATGGCGGTCTTTAATTTATTATTTGTACTTAATAGAGAAACTACTACCGCATCCCGCATTCGCCACACGCTGACTGCACGTCATGGTCACACTCACACTCACAGTCACGGGACCCAGTCGGGATGTATGCACACCCATGTCCGTCATGTCCGTGGGGCCTGGGGTGGGTTCGCACGCGAAGGCTTTTGCCGACCTTAGTTATGCTTTACCGCCTTGGCCTTGCAAGCAGTGTGCTGGACATTGTAATTCTGGTGACTGATTTAACAGATTTTGTATTTGAACAACAGGAAAATTGTGTTTGGAACTTAATACACTTCCAATTCCATCAACAATATTAATTACAATTGTAATTGGAAAAAAAACTTGGTTAGGAACGCCTTCAAAATATTAAAACAACTTCAAAACACAAATGTTTACACTTTAACTATTGATGCTTGAACTATTGATAATCCATAGAAATCATTAATTTGGGCAAAATAACAAGAAAAGTATTTATTTAAACAAGATTTTAGCATCGTCTCTGAGTCACAGATATTGCCGCTACACTGTACACAAAATCTGTGTAATTGCTAATATTAATAAAGTGGTACACGCTTAGGGTATATTCTGGAGGGTTGCTAAATACGCATGGGATCAGCCAGCCTATTGTTATGTCGGGCATACACTCCAGCTCAAAGGAATTGGCATACGGAAAGGGAAAGGGAAGGAGCCGCAGTTTTAAACCTCTGTATATTTTGTCCAGTTCAGCATAAAACATGATTCTGTTTAGGCTAAAGCATCGGGTTTCTTGCTGAACTGGACAAAATATACTGTGATTTAAAACTGTGGCTCCTTCCCTTTCTTCCCTTTCCCCATGCCAATTCCTTTGAGCCTGTAGTGTACATGCATTATTAGCAATCGGACTTAACTGCGAGTGGGAGTGAGTGCAGTGGGTGTTGCCGGTGCATGCGCACGGCGCAGCACGGCCGATATATGTTCTGAAATTACAGTATAACTAAGCATCGCGAGCGGTTCGGATTTAGCCAGTAATGAGTGGCTGCCTGTGGCAGCAGCGGTATTGTAGCGGAGCTATCATAGCAGCCGACAAGCCAGACTTAGAATTTCGCGATGATTTAATTCAAAGTATCACAAAAAATGATGGCTTGTAAAGTGTAACATATACAAATATACTTAAATATATATATAAGTGTATATAGTGATAGTAGATTAATGGTAGCAAGAAGATCCAATAGATAGTTTTGATGTTTGTTTGTCTTGAAGTGGATGTTCGCTTGTCTTCTCCTTTTCACAGAGAGCCAGGAGGCCTTTTTCCTGAGCATGAATGCTGTGATCGCCCTCTGTCACTTCTGTGAAATCCACGGTCCCAGAGTTCTGTTCTGCACTCAGGCACACCACGCACCAGAGCCCCAGCATGTGCTGGATCAAACAGGAGAGGACCGTGACAGCAGCTTCGGCCAACACTTCCATAAGCGGCCACGGTCATCGACGAATGAATCCCTCACTTCAACCACCAGTGACCGTACTACGTGTTCAACTGCTTCCTCAACGGAGCACTGTGAGGTAAAAATGTAGCACTTGAAAAAAAATCTTAGTTGCAGGCTGTATACTATATTAGGGAGCTTTTTTGAAGCTTTCTCTGAAAGAAGCTTTTGGGGTATTATTTTAAATGTGATCATGAACATGACTTACAGGGAAAAAGAATTTATGAGCCGTTTTCATTAATCGTATTCACAACTTTCTCTCTAGCTGTCTAGTGATGCATTTTTACATTCACCTTCATTTCATGATTCAGTTTCAATGGATGGAATGCACTCTGAATCTATTAGTTGTTGCTACTCGTACAAACCTCTGACAAGCTTTGGGGTTACCATTAGTAACGTATTGTTTGAACGACATGAACAAAATTTGCAATTTTGCATACATAACAAAAATGGTCTATTGGAAAATGTGCTTGAGCTGTCTCTACATCATAATAGAGTCAATGATGTGAATGTTTTGCCATTGTCCATACAGGCATGCAGATCATTTCAGGCCGGACAGCCAGGCTTTAAAAGCAACGACCAAGACGCCAAGATAAGCTATATCAGCTCCCAGAACCCTGAGCATCCAGAGCTCTTTACCATCATCAGACAGGCCTGCATCCGCAGCTTGAGCTGTGAGGTAAGTCACTGCAGTGCTGGGGTAGGAAACCAATACTACTGCAAAACTGGTAATTTTCACGCGATATCTATTTTAGCACAACACAGAGCATGTATGAATTTAAAATCATCCTATTGTTTTTAGCAGGCTAGACTTGCAAGTCTATCGGGGATTCCGAAGTTACTAGTGTGAAACATTACTCACGCAAAATTACAGATTTTACAGTGCCATACTGCAAAAAACATCACTTAAGTGAGACTTCAGGGGTCTAAGGAATTTGGTATCTTACATGTATGATTATCTGCAAAGAGTACTTGCTGTAAATCAAATGTGGGCTCTATCTTATAAAGAGTTTTGATTGGTCGCAATTAGACTTGCGATTGATATTGATTTTAACTCTGTATCTTCCAAATAGGGGATTGGACTTACAATCATTTCAGATCAATTGCAAGGCTTTATAAGACAGGGCCTTGATATGACCGATTCCCTGTACTATGGCAATATCGTGACATATGTTGCTCTTATCTAGGTCTGCCAAGGCAGAGAAGGACCCATATTCTTTGGCGACGACTACTACGGCTACACCCTGAGCTATGTCTTCTACATCAGGGACACACAGGCCAGGGGGCTGAAGAGGCTGTACAGCATTATTGTGGTCATGATGGACAAGATCTATCTGCTCAACTCCTGGCCGTTCCTGGTCAAGCATATGCAATCCCTCATCGAGGACCTCCAGTCCAAGGCTGTCAAGGTAACGGTCTTGGTTCTCATATTATTCCTGAAGGCCATCGCAGATGTCACGATATCGCCACGATTCTGCTGTCGTAAGGGCCTACGACTGGAAGCGTGACATCTTGGTGCGCAAATCCAATGGCCAGTTGTGAGACTTGGTCAGTCGTAGAGTCGCATGACTGATTA
The DNA here is from genome assembly GCA_963669155.1 of Arbacia lixula. Taxonomy (NCBI): domain Eukaryota; kingdom Metazoa; phylum Echinodermata; class Echinoidea; order Arbacioida; family Arbaciidae; genus Arbacia; species Arbacia lixula. The sequence goes on from OZ022579.1 coordinate 13,407,323, forward strand.
GATCGTGTTGTCTGCGATGGCCTTCAGGAATAGGAGTGGGAGATGTATAAAGATATGTTTTTTTGTTGTTGTTGTTTTCATGAGTCCCAGCCGTATTCAATGTCAATTACTACTGGTATGCCGTGTTGAAATTATTCTATACAGCGAGACAATTTGAAAAAACATACACTTGTGTGCAAATCTGTGGCACACTAACCTGCTTGCAACAAGCATGGTTGTCATGAGATTTCATATTGTTAACAGCATGCAAACATGTTTCTTACATGGCTCTGTAAACACACAACAATACAATACATACTTTTTGTTATGAATATTTCTTATTGTCTTTATTTTGTTTGGCTACATTGAGATTCCAGTATGAAAAGGCTTGGTCCTTGTGATAACAGGCCTTGCCTGTAGTGTACCAACGAAAAGACAATTTGTTAAAAAGAAAAGATTTAGGGGAAGGTGCTAGCGAAAAGTATTTTGTAATTTCTGAATTTCCGAATCTGTAAATGTAGGTGTACGAGCGTGAGGAAGCAGAGCGGAGCCAGCGGGCCGAACACCACCTGACCCGGGAGACCTTCCTATCTCCGGGGGACTTCTACCGGGGCGGGGTGAGCAACAAACCGTTTCGGGCCCTGGTGGTGCTCACCGGGGAGGCACACCTCTTCCGCTTCCTACATATGCGCTTCACCTGGCTGCTGAAGGCTGGGGGCAGCCGCATGACCGAGAGGGTGCTGGAGGGACCCCCCCTGGAGGAAGCACCGGTGGACTTTGACGACCAGGAAGGTACCAGTCAAATATTTGTCACACTCTATTTTCTTTGTTTATGTTAAAACGAAAGTCCACTCTAAAGTTAAATTGGTTTTGTGGAAAGCAGAAACATGTTTACAAATTATTTATAAACACAGAGAATGAAAGTTATAGCCCAAGGCATTCTGAAGTTAACTTTCACTAAAATAACTTGGTTTTATTTATTTCTTTATAGCAACAAAAGGAAAGCAACAGAAAAGTGAAAGTTTAACAAAGGTAGATTACAGAGGTATGAATTTTCAAATTCTTAATTTTGTGACATCATTTGAGAGATACTCTGCTATAAGTTGTGTATTAATTTTTTTGAAAATGTCCATGTATCAAAATGATATATACTAAAATACCAATGCATTTGATGTATGATAAGACCCATGGTTTTACACACACATCTCTATGGAAAAGATTTATTCCTTCATCAAAAACCAGGAAATTCATGGAATCATACAGCACACAACATACGGGAGAGTAACTGGCATGTGACGTCACAACATATCATTACCTCCTTTGAAGGATTATTGTCAAACCTTCACTTCTATGTTGCTTTCATTTTTACTGCTATGACTAAAACCAAGTTAACTTCAGAATGGACTTTTGCTTTAACTTTCACTCTCTGTGCTTTAAACTGCTTTGTAAATATCTTGAATGGTTTCTTTCTCTGCTCTGTATGTATCTCTACCAGTGGTGGAAGAAGTGTACAAATGAACAGTAAAATAAGTTCATAGCTGAAAGTATTCTTCAAAGTCAAGCAATTGTATTTCAAGCAGATGTATTTTACAAACATTTTCTTTGCTGCTTCCGCCTACCAGTGACGGAGGAGGGCTTTATCAAGGTGTGCCCCAAGCCCGTGCCAGCGCCATCGGCAGATGAAGCCTGCCCTCAGGAGGGCCACCAGTCGGAGGATGAGCTGGAGGGGGACTCCGGGCCACAGTTTGCTTCACTCCAGCACTTCAGGGCAGTGAGTACATCTATGTAACACTAATGTCTCAACACGCAATACTATTGTGAGTTTAAAAGTCCAATGACATCAAAATACATGTTGACTTCAAGGCTCTGCAACATTAAGGTTTGCTATTCATTGCAAATTTGAAAGACAAATTCTAATTGGTTACTGGTCATGTTTTTAATAAAAATCACATGCAACAATGATGTTGATTGGCCATTGCCATTTTGATCACCAACCTTTATGTAACGGGGCCCTGATGTTGCATTTAAGTTTGTACATCACAAAAATCACCAACTTTTTATTGTAACTGTATCCATACTTATTTGATATTTTTTAATACTGCCAAGCCTCACCCCCCCCCCCTCCCCCCCGTAAAGAAAAGAAAAAATCCTTCAGATCATGATGCTTAGTGTGACATCATCAAATGTTGGCACTCTGTGAGATAACATGAATGGCATTAATTGATTTGTTTATTTGCCATCTTTGACGGCAGGTTTTGGGTAGCCTGCTTTTCCACGATGTAGCATACAACGTCCTGATTGGTAACCAGCTGATTGCCAGGTGTGACACCAAGAGAACACTTAGGTCCCTCTTCAAAGTCCTCAAGGTAAACAAACAATCATGCATCCCACAGAGATTGAATCACCATGCTGAAGTACGGTACTGACTGGCATATAAGCAGCATTCACGTAAAAGCCGTTGATGCCTTTCCATTGCGAACGTAGTCCTTTGTGCATACTACATAGTATTGTGTTTCATTCATGTTGGCCCCCTTGCAAATCACTATAGAGCTTGTTAGTGTTGCCAAATTCTGAGGCAATAGACCACTGAATGAGATAGTTCACCCTGCAATAAAGTTTGTTTCAATAAAAGCAGACACATGAAAGACACATTAGTGAAGGTTTGATGAAAATCTGTCAAAGGACAAGAAATGTTATGATCTTTTAACTCTTAGCCCAGTGCCATGCTGCTAATCCCCATTGTGCCAGCCCAAAATCCGCCCTGTGCCAAGTTTATTTTGAGGCCTCGTTAGTTGCGCTTCATTTTCTGTGTTGGCATTTTCGAACCACTTTATTTTGAAACTTATACACTTTTACAGAAAAATGTGTACACAAAAATTGTAGAAAATCTTATCAGCTTCATTATAATATCACATTCGTACAGAGATCTGACTTTCTTATTTTGTTATAAACTAATAATAAACATTAAGCTGTACTTTTCAAGTCATTTCTGTGCTATATTCGGTTGAACTGCATACATGCTTCTTTATTTTCAGATCATATTCATAATGTTGTATGTTTATATGGTAACTTCCATTTGGCATTTTGTGACAAATATCCCCCTTGGACCCCACAAATAGGCTATGCCTTGACTAGAAACGATTGGGTACACAATGTACATCCTGTCTTTTATTCCTTTATTTGCATGAGGGAGTGATCAGGTACATCCTGTATATCAAATACAAAACACTAAATTACTCAAGAAAATTCAATCTGAAAGGTGTAAACAAACATGCGTAATCCAATGCCGATTAGCTGGTGCGTGCGATGTGATGAACAATAGCGTGTGCGAAGCATTAAGTACAAGTGCAATAAGCATGAACAATGACTGCTATGACGAATGCGAGCAAGGGCGCTTCTGGCACTCGAACGGTAGCGCCCTTGCTTGAACAAAGCAGTCAAGCGATAGCGCGCTAGCTTGTATGAAGCACCATAACAATAGCGTGTTTGCAGCGCTATGGCACTTTAAGAGTTAAAGTTTTTATTTAGTGACGTCATGTATGAGGTGCTCTCCCATATGTTCGTGTATAATTTTTTTCTCGAAAATGTGCATCGTCTAAAAAAACATGCATCCTTTTACTTTTGCATTTGATATATCTTTAGAAATATGTTTTAATACACATACCTGTACACAACATAATTGGAGAGCACCTCGCACGTGACGTCACAAAATTGAAATAAAAAGATCATTACTTTCTTTCCTTTCACGGATTTTTCGCAAAAACATTCACCAATATGTTTCATTCATTTTTCTGCTTTGGTTTAAACCAATTTAATTTCAGGCTGATCTATCCCTTTAAAAAGCACTGTGTTGGAGGAGATATAGGATTGTATGCATGCTCCTTTTAGAGCTAAACCATGGGCGTGTCTCCGCAGGTCATCCTCCCGTCAGGCTGCTGCCGCGTCATCAACCACTCCTCGTCCTACCAGGCCTCCTGGAAGTGTAACTTCCTGGGCTTGACCTCTGACACGCCCCTCCCTGACCACGTGGCGACCTCTGAGCTCTTCCTGCTGCTGGACATCGTGAGCCCGGGCCAGGTGAGGCAGGACTCCACGCGGGTGGTCTCAAACTCAGCGGGGCCCTTCACTGGGTATGGCATCTCCATGGCCAGCAGCTCACAGGTGCCTGATAAAGGTGAGGAGGATTGACCTTGCTTTGATTGAAACCGTTTTAGTTTGCTTATGCTTCTCATGCTTTACTGTGTTTTCTGTCACTCTTTAACAATCTCTATATATCAATATAAAGTGTGTCTGCGCTTTTCTATATATGTTTAATATATTTGTTTGCCTCTCTTGTCCTCTCTGTCTGACACACCAGACCTCAAACCGCTCAATATATTTATATATATTTTTTTGATTAAGGTATTCTTTCTTGCTCAAGGAGATAATGGATTGAGTTTCCTGTAGCACTGCAAACTACATTAGATCTTGCATTTCCATATTATGTTTCCCCAATATCAAAGTCAAATTGTATAGCCAATTTTACTGATAGTACGATGAGCTGCAAACAATTAGAGTAACCATGGAATGAACTTTGAGCATTGGGTTCTGTTGGCATTGTGACAGTGTCCGCTCTTAATTTATATTATTCTTCCGAGTGGGGACAATAGAGGTATATATGTTTCATTTATGAGTTGGAGTACATGTGTGATTGTTTTCATAACTTTCCTTCCAAACTGTATTTGATAGTTGTGTGTGCTATCTCATATTGTAACACTGTAGTTCCAATCAATTGATCATTTTAGTTATGTATGCAAAATGCAAAAGTCTTGCAAACCATACAGTACTATAATTTGTTACCCCAAAGTGTTAAGCAACAACTAATAGATTCAGAGCACTTCCCATAAATTGAATAACTAGATACTGGTGAATGTAAACAAATGTTACGACGCAGTTATCGGGAAAGTTGTGAATACATTATGAAAAGGGTCTATTGTACGGTACAAATGTTACAAAGCTATATGGCTCTTTTCCGCAGCAAGGTGATAACACATATATAATACAGAGCATCACTTTTTCTGGCACTCAATGGTTAATTGTGACCTTGCTCATTTGCAGTGCCAACCATCCTGACGAGGATAGAAGCAACTCTGGACAACCGTGACCTGACACCGGAGATTGTCACCACTGTTCTGACAACACTTAAAGAAGAATGGATGAAGTAAGAATATAGACATTTTGATACCAGTCTGTAACTTGCCTTTCTTGTATATTAGGCATTAGAAGTATGCAGTGCAATTGTTTTACTCAATTCACTTTTTTAATGATTTCAGTATTTCTTTTGTTTCATAATCCATATACATCTTCAGCTGAATTTGCTCTTTGTCAGACCAAAACGTTAACTGTTCAAGTCCTGTATGTGTTGGGTTTTAGGATGGAGTGTGAAATTATGCTTGAGGAATTGGTTACATGTGAGTAAGGAGTGCGTGAAAGTTAGTTGAAATACATTGAAATTGCTTTAAGGGAGAAGTTTAAGGTAAACAATTTATTTAACACTTTTCTTTGTACATTAAATAAGTACTTCATTTGTATGGGGCATTTGTTTGCCTGAGTTTATTCAAGCGCTTTTGAAAATGCAATGAAATTCAGTCTTTGAAAATGAAAATTGTTTTATGTTGGATTAAATGTTAATAAATTTAAATATGTGTGTCTCTGGTTGCCTTAAACCCACAGTAAGGTCAAGCTGCTCTTCAAGTTCACCAGGGCGGGGTGCCATTCTGAGGAGGAGGTGGAAAAGCTGCTTAAGATCCTGCGGGCCAAGGAGGAGGACAAGCCCCTGCTCAAGTTCTGGGTGACCGGTCTCAGCTCCCAGTACCGGTCACACCTCCTCACCTCATCCATGGGCCCAGCATGATGATGGACACCTTCACCCGTGCAACTCTTACACTCTTTGAAATGGCCAGTGGTGTATATAGTTCTACCTTCTTCTTCTTTCGTATGGCACTCTTAATGCCTGTTTGATACCGTTTGTATGCTGAATAGCCTTCTAGGATGAACCACGAGGGGTCGGCTTCTTTCACCAGTTTTCCATGAGAGGCTTTATGTCCACTCCACCGGGTTTTCACCCTGCTCTTAATCGAGAAGTGAAATGTGTTTTTTATCGTGCATGAGTGTGGTTTTTGGTTACACGGGACCTCCATTTAGCGTCCTATCTGAGGGACGGAGTGTTTTTCCATGAAGGGGGGAGGCACGAAAACACACAACGCTGGCTCTTTTGCTAAGGAATTGTGTGGGACTCGAACCCAGGGCCGTGCCTTTGAGAGACAAACTCTCTACCAATGAGCCATACTGCTCTCCCACATATTTCTATCAGTGGGATGGATCACAAGTCTCTTCTTCCAGTACCTTCCTACACAACTCCTTCAGATGTGGACCTCATAAAGCTGTGCTCCCACGTTATCAGTATCGGTACTGCCACTCACCACATGATGTTCGGCACCGGAGGAGTTACACTGTGATGAATCAAGAAAATCCCTTCATAAGTGGTTAGGCCGTCGACGGCTTAGCTGGAAGGGGAAAGTCTGCGGAGGGTTCACTAAAAGCGCAATTATGGCACGCTGCAGCAGCAAAGCACTCCATGTCTAATGTTTAATATAGCATAGTTGTATTGTACTCTTCATTGGCTGGCGTATGTTGCATTTTTGTGTACCAGTACTAATGCATGGATCCCGCAGAGGACCATTATGTGTGGCATAGAAGGAGCCACGGGCATGGGGTGTTATCTAGCGTCTTAATCGTGTGTGAACACATATGACTACTTGCGACTACTGTCCAAATGGCCTGCATTGTAGGTGTTGCTATTGATTGTAAGTTACAATTATTCTAGAGCTACGTGTGACAAAGCCATAGATAATCGGCTATCGCGTACGCGTCTTTGTCTACCCCTGTCAGATTGGGAGTAATATAGCATTTTATAATTGATATCACATTATCAATATGTCTTCCCCTCACAAGATCCGAGTTGCCTCATCGAGTGCAAAGTGCAACCTTACATTTATTTATAAGTTTATATTAAAATAACATAACTTTCTTGTACAATTTTGGTAGCTGATAAAATTTTCTACAACTATTATTAACAAGTTTTTCTGAAAAAGTGTGTAGGTTTCAAAATATAGTGGTTCAAAAATGCCAACACAGAAAACAAAGCGCAACAAAAAAAAAACCTATTTCTAGATGAGAGTGTTCTTTGATAGTTAGAGTAATTACTAAGGTTCATATTACTCAGGCTGCAGTCTAATACTCCTAAAACATCTCATTTTGCAGCCTCAAAATAAACTTGGCACAGGGCAGATATGGGGATTAGCTGCGTGGCACTGGGCTCTATTCATTGGGGTAGGCTATGGGTTAATGTGACAAAGAGCACTGAGTGGCAGGTCAATATCAGCTGCATGATAAGTAGCACTGTGAAGTCTTTGAATCGAACATTGCAGAGGTATACCTGGCATATCATCAGCTATTGTACTGCATTTGCCTTTTTTACTAATAAGGTGAAAGAAACCTATTTCTAGATGGGTGTGTTCTTTGATAGTTAGAGTAATTACTAAGGTGCATATTACTCAGGCTGTAGTCTAATTCTTGCCCCACGCAGTGACATCCAGATTATTTTTGCAGGCATTTCGCTCTCATACACTAGCACACTAGACCGGCAGTCTAGACTGGATGTCATGGCATGACTTTTCCTTACATGTGGTATGGAAACTTAATTGATTGAATGATGTAAAATGCTGCTTTAAACATCTCATTTTGCAGCCAAATTCTACCAGGTTTTGCAATGCATAACGTTTTGTATAACAGTATCAACTCAAAACCAATATGCCATTGAGCTACATGTAGATAGAATGATGCATGCATGATTGACTGTGGATTGGCTAATGTATGATCTCACCCTGGCGCAGTAGCACAAAACTGGATCCGGATCAAACTTCATGGGTATATCTTATTTATCCTGGAACAATTTAACTCATATAGATTGATTGAAATCAGTTATGTGTAATTAAAAGCTTAAAAGTGTTGATGCTTGCAGGGCTGAAATTGAGGATATCATGCTGAATGGTATGGTAGTCTTCATGAAGTAATTTTTTGTAAATGTTGTAAGTGACCTACATGTAAACAATAAAGGTCATTTGAATGAGTATATCAAGAGCATTGATTCATTCATATCTTGTGTGGAAATTTAATCCTAGAGTGAACATAAAAGTTGTATTTTTGTGTACTCATATGAAAGTGTACTAGCGGTATGAATAATTTATATTTTACATTATTTTGATACAAAATTGGTTATTTGTTTATACCGCAAATGTCATACTGTGCCTTTTTTTAGTTAAAAAGAGGAAATTATTGCAACTAATGAATATACGTGTAGTCGACAGATAAGTGAAAAGTGCAATAAATGAACAATTAAGAGAAAAATTGAGCTCTCCTTGCGTGTTACTGTCTTTCGTGTTGCATTTTTAAATTTTTGTATACATGCACACTATAACACGATAGGTATTCACTATTTATGTGCCTGGCAGGCAACTTCAACAAATTTATTTGATAAACTGTTCCTCAACAAACACAGTACGATTAGCATTAATATGTGCAGTTATTTAATGAGATATGCAAAATTTTGTAATGCATGGGTTCAACACTACTGCTTACTACAATGTAACTAATATTGTGTGAATTACATACCGGAAGAACACTGAAAGGAGATTAAAGGATTTGCAGGAGATTTATGCTGATCGGCTATCAAATCCCATCAAGGGGATGTGCCAATTAGCAAAGAAAGCATGTAATCGAGCTTTGATGTTTCTGGGCTGAAAAGGGGGACTTTATACATTTATTGTGAATGAAGTCTTGTCTTATTCTAAAAATGAGTATCAATTGTGTATAGATGGCTATTATGAAATAGTGTATTTTGTTCATACATGTATCACATTTTAATGATGCAGTATGAGATTTGTGTGGGAAATCAACTGAACTTTGGAGAATATGTGTGAGATACCAAGAAGATTTGGGTGTACTCATACAACACTTTATAGAAAGAACATCATAACTGTGAAAACATCTGATGAAACACGAGTGAGTACTGTAGATCACGATGCACAACAACTTGATTATACATGTAGTAATAAATACACTCAAATTTTATTACATGAAAATAACATCAACATCGACACAATCCCCATCCTCATCTATGACTTTGTTACAACTGTTGTCCATACACTGAACTGATGCTGAAATAATGAATTACATGTAAAAATATAACCGAAAAAAGATTTGCATCAATCATAACCTAAGAATACAAATCTCTTTTATCCATAACAGATAAAATCACAATGTCTACTTCCTGGAAGGGTTGATTTTAAGTGAGATATTTCATCAAATTTAAGGAACGTTTCATCCCTATCATTCAGCTATGTAATCTTTGGCATGGAAAAATAAATTGCAAACATTGAAGTCGTGGGCAGGTACTCAAACACGCTGGAGACATGAAAAACAATCCAGAATGTTTATTTCCTTGGCCGAACTTGGCAGTATCAAAAAGCATCAATGTAAAAGATTTGGCAAATACAATGAAAAATCTTGGAAAAGCTTTGAATGGATACACATCACATTTTCTCATTTGGGAATACACTGTAGTTAGAACTGTAGAAGAGATATACTATGGTAACAACTGACTACATGCACTTGTATATGAGTGACCACGCCTAATAGATAATGCATTGCCTTACATGTAGATGTCGAAAATGCATACTTGTTTGAAAACACATTTCTCTTTTGAACAGATAGATCATGGGATGTATCACTTGCATGTGACATGAATTCAATGCAGTCTGGGGTAGATGGTATTTCTGCATATTACCTATACATGTACACTATGGTCAAGCTCCATGTATTCTTATTTTTGTGATGCAATAGCAGTTGATGGATAAAATGACGGTTCATATTCATACTTTAATTTCTCTTCAGCACAATCTGGGATATAAAAGGGTAGTACTTTAAGCCAATATTTGTTGTTCTTTTTTATTGGAAAAAAGTGAAGAGCTTGAAATATTGATCTAAGAGTAGATTGATCTACATTGTATTAATCATGTTACACAAGATCACATGTTCATATAAATGGAATTTAAAAAAAAATACCAAAGACAGTCACATAGACCATAAATTCAATAACAAAATTGTATTACTGCACGGACTATTCCTATCCATAATTCTGCACCTAAATCTGATTGTCATTATATTCAAAGAACAAACAAAACCACACCACACATTGACAGTTTAGGAAACATTTAACATGCAAAACACAGCAATTAACCAGAAAAAACTGCAATACTCACACAAATTCTCTACAGAAGTACACGTACAGTATACGCCTATACGGTACAGCCACTCTGATTGAACTTCACCAAAACACCCTCACTTTTATACACAAAAAATAAGAGAAATTGTGATTATCACTGTGATGATGCATAGTATCCCCAAAACAGGAAATGAACGTTTGATTTTTTTTTTATGTCACTATCAGCTTCATCCTCATAGATTTCAATGTATTCAATGTGGAAGTCGATGACATTATCAGAAATGGCGGCTTGCTTTGGAAATGACATTACAATGTTCACAATATAATACTGGTCTTTCAAATTACAAGTAACCATAACTCTCCATGAGAGAGATTTTTTCCCCTTCATTTTGCGTACTTTAGCCGCTTTGCTATTAAACCCTGTTCTTTTATAAAAAGGCAAGCAATTGCCTGGTCATATGCCAAATCATATGCTTATTCGTACCCTCGAGTTCATGAACTCCAATTTTTGAAGTCTTCTTAAAGGTCAAAAGTATATGAATCATAAATCACTTGAAAACATATTTTGTACATTCCACAATAACTGAATAAATAAACATAAGTAATACACTGTACATGTACATGTACATGTATGTTTCTTAAAATACATTTAACATCAAATACATACTTTTTTTGTCAATTGCTTTTTCTTCTGGGGATAACGGGGGAGAATATTGGTCCAAATATGGTCATCATGCTCCCACAGAAACAGAAGTATTAAGAAAACTATCAACGAAAAATGTGATTTGCTTCACAATATCTGAAATTATTTGCATAACAAAACTTTACAATATCAAGGTCTTGCAAAAAACAGATTTTGCACTTTTCCTCCTGAGGAGCCAAGGGTTCAAATGTAATAATACTGGCATTGTACATTAAATGATGAAGCACAATCTATTTTAATACCCTGCACTATACAAAATAAAGCTCTCCAGCCATCAAAAGTTAAAGTTTAGCATGCACTAATCTGCACAAATACACTGTGATTACAAAGGGTGCACTATTCCACACAAAGTTTGGCATGTCATGTATGTTGCAGTCACTGAACATACCCATTGTTTCTGTATCAGTGAATGATATATTTGCACAGACCAATGACATTTTCATATAACCAATGAATGAATGATTGTTCTAGAAATTAGAATAATACCCAAATTATAGGATTTTTTAAAATTATGTGGACAATTCTTCTATTAAGAACACTAAATGCACAGGCATATAGCATCATGTAAATTTGTTCACAGTGAACACACATAGCATATGAGCCCCTGTTCATTTTTGTTTTTTCATTTTCTTCAGAGGGGTAAAACTCAACGAATATTACAGGCTGTTTGTGATATGATGTCAGGTGTGAACATGATATACACCAAATAAGCAAACATACAAAAAAAAATACAATTTCATGTATCTATTCATTTAGCAAAACATGTATCTGCAACATTCCAATAAACATAATCATAGTGCACACATTTCCCTGAAATATTGCACTGTATGTCATGGCAAGAGGTAACTACATCATGTACTTATGAATCAAAAAGAAAGACAAATGAATTCTTGATTTTTGTGGGACTCAAACAAAGAAATATTCATGCACATGTAGTCACCATCATCATGCTCAAATCTACTTTTACAACTATTTGGCAAGGACTAGATAATAATATATCTCCCAGCAGAAAACAAGTACACCCTGTATGTTGCCAAACCCTTATCTTGACTTTCTTGCATACACATGTATGCATGCTATATTGACTGGCTTTTCACTCCATTACCTCCTAACTGTACAACAAATATATACACACACAACAGTATTATCTCAACCAGAACATGAGCACAGGGCTAGAGAAATACACATTCAGGCATGCACACACATACGCACACACTAGATTTTGTTTTACTGGTATGCCTCCATAATAAAACCAAAACGCCTTGCCCATGGATTTATTATACACTGGAACTTTAGGGCCCACATACATGTACTTGTAATTACATCAATACATTCAACCTTAACCCTATATTCCCTGTAAATTTGTAATGCGAAAAGGTCACGTCGCGACGTTTCATGAATTTTTTCCTCTAAGTCTCACGCAACTTTTAAGATCAAATTTATGACGTGGAATTACGGAGTTCTAAAGTTACTTAACATTTTGTACGTGCATGTCAGACCAAAAATTGCTCAAAAATGTGATTTCTTGTGAAATACCATAAGTAAAAATTTGATATTGCCCTTTTTTTTAAATCCTAGTTTGATAATATTCTTAAGAAGAGTGTCCAGACTGAAATCTAGCAGTTTTGGGGCAATATTTAATGATTTACAGCCAAATAATGATTCTATGCATTAATTAGCATACTTAATTAATTAAAAATAAGTTTGAATAATTTTGGCCAAATTGACAACTGAATTGTGGAGATTACGTCATGGGTGACGTACGTGCCAATTTTTGTTGCGATCACGCGATCAACAGTCGAGAATTGGTTTTCGTGACACTACACAATAGAATAAAAGTTACAACCTTTTAGACCCAGAGCACCTCACACCCACACACACCCACAAAAAGAAAAACATGCATGTCCAATTTCACACAATTACATGGATACATTCATACGACTGTTAGGTCATGTCATGTCAAGCATGTATACATTGTACACATCTATACTTGTGAGGAAAAAAGAAAACCAATGAGAACTGCCACAGGAGTCAATAAATAAAGGGCAAATATCATAAGAAACATGTGCATAAAGAGTGCTAATATAGAGAGTCCCTCACACACAAACTATATTGTATTTTCAAATACTTTAACAATTTTCTTTAATATAAAAATACTATTTTTAGCACAGATGTTCAAACATAACCTACATGTACACTATACAAGTCCAGACAGCTGCAAGGGTTGCTCTTGAAGTCTTTCAGTCATAAATGTTCAGAAATGTACCTTTTTCTTTTATTTGATAATTTGCTCTCCTTGCAGAGTTGGTATTAAACTGATTCAACAGTTAGGTTAACATTTAACAAAAAGAAGAAATGGAACTATTTCATAAATGGTCATTGTATTTAATCTACGGAAATGGGAGATAAGAGTTCACACCTTAAAATGGCTTGAGCAAAAATGAGTGAATGAAAAAAGTAGTTTAAAAGTTGTACTTGTGCACAATTTAAAGCTCAACCATACTCGGTATTCAAAATCATTCTGGGCATGGTCAAGGTATGAATTGTGTATAATTGTGAAGACAAATTTCACTTGGCAGGGCTTAACGGTCACAAATTATTATCAAATCATATTTCTTTTTATATTTGTGAGAGTAACTCCTACCTGCTTCTCCAATTGTTCTGCTTTCTGCCAAATCAGCTTACATGATATGTAAAGTGCCATCACACTGGAGAAATACTTGTTGCCTTCATTTTATGTTAAAACAATTATTGCCTTCTCTTCCTTTAAAGTTTTCATAAACCATCCTGTTTTACTGAACTGACTTACAATATCAAAACACTTGCATGCAAGGGAGCAAGCATTAAGGGTACATATACTCAAGTCTCCTTCTTGTTCTTGACTGGAACATGCAGCGATAGAAGACAACGGCCGCTAGAAGAAGTGCAAATGCTGCATACCGATATAGCTGCCGGTAGCGGGATGGAAGCCACAGCAGCGTGTAATGTAACCTGCCATCAGCATCTAAAGAAGAGGAATAAATCCTTTTAGTACAAATGTATTCACAACTTTCCCCTGTATTGCCAAGTGAATCTATCAGAGGTTGCTACTTGGACAAACCTCTGACAAGCATTGAGCTAACCATTGGTAATTTTTATTTAACGACATGAATACAATTTGCAAACATAACAAAAATGACTATCTATTGTTAATCATGCATTTAAAATGATTTTTTTCTGAGTCCATTACAACAACATGTCTGACTTTAAATGGGATTCATGATTAAGCACAAAAATAACCATAACACAAATGACATTTCATCTATTCTCTTTCTAAATTCTATGAATAAAAGACCTACTCTAATACATTTAAACCTGTGCAGGAAGACCGCTCAAGAGAGAAAAGAAATGTGGTCTTCATGAGCAGGAGGTCTTTATGTACATGTTACTTTTATACACGTTACAAGGAAGAAAAAAATTGTGTAAGGGAACAACAAATGTGGTCTTTCTGTACAGGTGGTAGCTACAACAGTTTTCACTGTATAGACATCCAGCATATTTCATTGAAATCTATCAGGGCATCAACTTGTTCGTGTACCTATGAATATCAAGCAACAGGATGTGCATATTCAATAGACATACACTGTATAGTCACCTAGTACGCCACTCGGCCTGTGTTCTATACAACTTTGAACAATGCAGACCCACAAGCTATTGAATTTGCTCTTCAATGGCACTCATGGAAATTGTAAAACGGTGAATGGTGAAATCGGGTTGCACTTTCACTGAAGTGTAGCGGACATTCAAGTTACTCACCAATAACAGCTGCGGCATAGGCCATATTTGGGACACCCATGCGGTAGCTGCAGGTCGGTATCCTGTACTCCTCCATGACCTCCTCATCGCTCTCCACAAGGTTCCCCACAAGCCTGTTGAGGGACGTGTCGCGAGGATACACCTTCTTGAAAAAGTCTACCAGTTGAAGAAGACTGTGCCTCATGTAACTTGACTGGAAGTGAAAATAAAGACAGGCCCACATCAGTTCTATCTGTGTTTCAATGGGCATGTACTGGTATGTGAAAAGAGCAACGCCACTTTACCATTTAATCATTCCAGCATTCCAACAGGATGTGCAATTCAATGGCTAACCTAGGTACTAGGCTGCGAGGTGCATAGACACAACTCAGTCTGTTCAAAACTAAGTTTAATAAAACAGACTACGCCCTAATTACATCATGGCTCTTTTGAGAAGGAGTGAGGATGGGATTAGGGCATAGTCTGTGTTACCAGACATAGTTGTTAACAGACTGGGTTTTGTCATACACCTCACAGCCTAGTACTAGGCTATTCAATAGCTAGTGGCTCTGCAAATTCAATAATTAAACGGGTCTGCATTGTTCAGAGTTGAATATAACGCAGGCCCAGTTGCCCACTAGGAGAGTATGGCTGTTGAATTTGTAGATCCTGTTGCTGTTACAATGACTGGAAGCGATAATGCTGGAACGCTGAAATAGCAGCCTATCAACAATGTCTACCATGCAAAAATGTGAACCAGTAATATCTAGCCCACATTTGTCAGCATACTGATATACCCCACATTTGTCAAGGCTCATGGAATATTAAAAAGTAATTGTCTTGAGCTTGTCGAGACAGATTTCTGTTGCTATCACTCACAAACAGATCAAAATAGTACCAACAACTTGTCTGCAGACCCAGATTTAATGAAACTATCTAAAAAAAATTGTACCCGGTACAATAAATCCTTAGAAGTTACCTGCCTTTTAATAGGAAAACCTTTTTGTTGCAAATGCATTTGCATTATTGCGCATAAAATGATATTCTAAAGTTTGTGAGCAAAAGAGGAACAAAATAAATATCTTGTTATTGTTTCACATGAAGAGAACAATTGAAACAAATTCATAAACACACAATGTTTGAAAAAATGTATAAACCATACTTACATAGTGAGAGTGAGCACTGAAGGCATACTTTGGTTTGAGTACTCGCATTATCTACAGAGAAAACCAGAGAAAATTGCATGCTTACAAATATTGCTTTGCATAAAAGGGAAACTTTCATGTAAGGAGACACAATTCTTTTTTCCACAAAGCCAAAGATATTGTTTAAGTCCACTGTGGCAAATAATCATAACAATAACAAGTTCTTCTGCCAATCGCAAAGAGGAATGCAAAGCTATGAATACTGAGCTATGTTTTCTAAAGCTCATCATACGATGATGTACATGAAATTTGCCTTGAGATTCACATTCATAGAAAATATTTTCTTTTGTAATCTCTGTACATGTATTGGCAAAATAATCATTTCTGAGTGATGCTATCTTAAAGTTGAATTCATTCATTGAAAAAATTGTACTTTGTTGTACATGTGATGAGAAAATAGATTATGAACACTTCTTGTTGATAAACTTAAATTAGAGGGATGGAAAGGAGGAGGATTAAACAGAAAGAAGGGGGTGAAGAAAGAGATCAAGATAGAAAGAGAGAGAGAGAGAGAGAGAGAGAGAGAGAGAGAGAGAGAGAGAGAGAGACAGACAGAGAGACAGGGAAGAGAGAGGATAAAGAGAGACTGACTGAGACCAGACAGGGAGAGGGAAATGCCTTACTTGAATATGTCTATGGAGCATGGCCTCTGAGATGCCGGTGTGAGACAACACCACGTTGACACTAGCCCACCGTGTCTCACGACCCATCTCTTGTAGCTGCCTCATGAGGGCACCGTCTTCCCTCACATCAGGGGGGCGGTGGATATATGGAAGGACATTTATCTGGGAGGAATCAGAAAAGCAACATGAAGCAGTGGCCTTCATCTTGAACTCATATGACAAGTGTCATCCATAGGAGATGAATCAACCCTCAACATGTCATGCCCCTGCTGCCTCATTTTACCATCAATGCACACAAATTCCATACACCAGCATTCTATATGACACAGGAAAAGATAAAGGATATCAATCTGCGAAAGATACTTAGACGTGTGATACTATCTCTAGCCCATAACTTATGACTCTGTCAGCCCATCTGGATTTAACTGGACCTCGACCCCCCCCCCCCCCCCCCATGATGTTCAAGGAAATTTCAATGCTACCCTTAGTATGGCTTACATGCATACTTTTTCAATACGGTAATCAAAATGGACCCTTTAAAACAGCACTCCTTCAATTATCCATCATAAAATAACCCTAACAAAAATCTGCAATGTAACATTACTGAGCCAAGTACATGTACTTACCTTATGGAAAGCTACATGTTTATGTAGCACTGCCTCATTAACAGGTGAGAAGTATCTTTCAAATCTTTCAATCTTCTGCGGAGTTATGCGATCACCTCCCTCACCCCCTATGTCATTGTCACCTGCTAAGTAGATTATCTGAGGGAAAAGAAGAATAAGTGACAAAATTACACTTCATGGTAAAGCCCTGATTAAAGGGAGCAAATGTATCAAACAGTCAACAGATATGGTTTCATCTAAATTGTTCATTTCAGTGCCGTTTCTTCAATACAGTTTGAAAAAGATTGGACAAAAAAAAAATGTTCATTCTATTTGTTGTGCTTCGAAAGATTGATTGAAACAGAAAATGCTATTGCCTTCTTTAGGCTTAAAATTGTTTGTTTGGGACAACATATGATTGATGGATCAAACTTAATTTGCTTTATAAGGCTTTATGTGTATTAATCTAATTGTTATAATTTTCACATCTATTTTTTTTTACATCTACTGATCAGAAAAGCGGTTGCCTTTTTAATATCATTTTTGCCTTTCACAGTGCTACCAACATTGAAGTTCAACAATTAGGAAGATTTGGGGAAATTTCATCAGAAATCAGGGAGATGTCTATCAAATGCATACAACCCAGTGACAATGATCTTTCAATAATCAGGGAGACTGGAAGATGTGAGGAAATCCAATGCAGTATTATTGGTCTATTTTCAAGGAGTCTCCTACGAAATGAGGGAGATTTGACAGCTTTGCTTTCATTCATTTACATGTATGTACATTTGTACAGCTCATTAAAAAAAAAAACTCTTTGGAAAGTTACCTTTTTTCCCTCTGGGACTTGGTATATACTCTTTAGTCTTTGTGCATACGTCTCATATTCCCAATCACTTGCAATACTGCCTTCATCAAGCAAATCACCCATGATTATCACCACATCAGGATTGACAAATTTCACAGCATGCTCGTAATATGTCCTCAGATAGCGGTCCGCATCCCAGCGTGTAATGTACCCCAGTAGCCACGGCTCGTCACGATAGCCCTGGATCTGCGGATCGCCGATAAACAGGATCCTAACTTCAGCGGGTCCATCTGTCCTAGTAATTGGAGGAAGGGTTGCCTCAGATGTGGTCCACTGGTTGCGTTTGACCGTGAGGAATTCATAGTACTCGTTATAGATCACCAGCAGAAGGCCAGTGACCACCAAGAAGATGTTCACAGGGGACATCCTTGATGACAGGTGCACTGCATTTTCCTCCTGGAATAAAAGGACTTCCTAACCAGACTTTCTCCTGGTAGGATGTTGCTGTTGATTTATTGACCGACGATGATCTGCTCTACAGCATTCTGTAAAAATGAAGTTGTTGAATGGAAAGCAGAAAAAAATGGTTCATTAAGTAAAATGAAGCCAACTTTTTGAAAAAATATTTTACATTGTACAATGTAACAAAATTTACTGAACGAGAGTCTATTGATTTATAACATCCAAATTGTTGACTTAAATATCTGACATTCTAAAAATCTAAATCTATAACTTAGATTGTAAGAATAGAAAGAAACAACAAGATTGCAGCTTGACTTCTACAGTTTTGTCCTCCTGTTTTTCTTCTTTTATTGTTTATTTTTTGAGGGTGTGAAATCAGGTCCTAGGCCAGGCAACAAGGACCTAAGGTCAAGCCAGGTCAAAACTCTTATGTTTTTGTCAGCATGGACTTATTTTTATGGCATGGTCAGTGTCTATTTTATGACATGATTTAAACAAAATTAACCCAGAATCGCCAACAAAATACATGTAGAGTCTAAGTTGCTTTAATAACATTAATCATATAAGTATCTTTACGGTTCTTGCATCGCAATGCATGATGGGACGGAATTTTAGTACGCGAGCGTTCAGCAATCGCTGCGGTCATTGTTTACAACGCTCATGACGCTTACTGCGGCTAGCGCGAAGTTCAATATCGTTATTATCATGTTACAGATTTGTTATGTGGATCGGTTCCGACGCGGTAATTTTCAGTAAATCTGAATCATATCTTAACGATAAGAACTTTGATTCGTATTATTGTACTTTTTAAAAATTTATTTAATTTCAGACATCACATCACAACAACAGTTCTCATCGTAAAAATACAATTCAGATTTACTGAAAATTATCAGGTCGAAACCGATCCACGTAACAAATCTGTAACATGAAAATGACATTGTAAACAATAATCGCAGCGATAAGAACTTTGATTCGTATTATTGTACTTTTTAAAAATTTATTTAATTTCAGACATCACATCACAACAACAGTTCTCATCGTAAAAATACAATTCAGATTTACTGAAAATTATCAGGTCGAAACCGATCCACGTAACAAATCTGTAACATGAAAATGACATTGTAAACAATAATCGCAGCGATCACTGAGCGCTCGCGCACTAGGATTCCGTCCCATAATGCCTTGCGATACAACAACCGTAGAGGCACGTATTAGACATTACCCAATGTTAACTTACGACGTCGACTGCATCTGGAATTCAGTTATCTAGCATTGTACTTGTAGCACTAGCAGCATCCAGCGCCATTATCAGATCATACTAGTCGACTGTAGCCCCGGGACTGCTCCCGCGTGAGCGGGCTGGTCGCAGTAAAGTCGACTCGTACTACTCGACTCTAGCTCAGTCGTACTCGTCGTAGCACAGTTGCACTCATCTCACCAACTGACAAAGTGAGGAATAACCGTCTCATTCGGAATTCGGGCACACTTTAATCGATCGAAATGCTAAGTATGGCGTACATAGGAGCCAGATGCTATTTCAGCGAATGCAACGACCTTCAGAGACTGATTTTTCGGTCTAGAATGGATAAATTAAGAGAGATAACGGATAACTAGATTAACAGATAACAGTAACACCACATACAATGAACAGGTACTACGGTAGCCGTAAATACACACAGAAAAAGGAGAACATAGTCATCAGGACCGTACAGTGGATTATGTAACACGTCCTGATCGCGCGAATCATATCGAGGCACGTTTGTAAGTTGTAGCTGCAAGTAGCGGAATGATGCTGGTTTGAGGGGTGTGACGGGAGTTGGAACTGTGATTTTTATTTTAGATGACAAAGGACAAGAAAGGAGGGATCACAGTGACATCCTTCTTTCCATCCCAGTGACCAGTGTGTGGAGTGGAATTAGAATAGGCCCCCTTTTCAGTTAGTGCAGCACTCCAGATCCAGATCCAGTCTCAAGCCGGCGTGTTTATCGTAGTTAGGCTGACTGTGTAGCTGATATAGCTGACGTTCACTGGCTTGGACTCGGAACTAGTTTAGGGGTTAATTGTCGGAGGTAAGCATGGTAAGGAACCAAAAAATCAGTCTCTGTAGCTAGGACGATGGATCCGCTGAGATTGCATCTGGCTCCTCTGAACGCCCTATCTATTCGGGGTATTCCAAAAATGTAATTTAATGCCCCGATTGAGACGGTTATTCCTGTCTAGGTAAGGGGAGGGGGTGTGGCCGTATCTCTAGACTAGGGTAAGATAGCCCAACGAGGAGAGAGAGAGAGAGAGAGAGAGAGAGAGAGAGAGAGGGAGGAAGAGAGAGAGAAAGCGGGCAAAAACAGCTTGATCGAAAGGGAAAAATGTCACTTTTTGTCAGATGTGCTGGACGTGTGTGCATGTCACAACTATCTGACTATGGAACGTACTATCCTTTGGCTCAAAAAAGCAAAAACAATTGACTGATACTGACATGACAGGCCCTGATTGCATGTCAAACAAATACAATTTTGCAAAAACCACTGATAATGGAAGAAGATAGTGGATCATGCAACAGAACTGGAAATAGACTTTAAAGCAAAATTATAGCAATCACTGGAAACACCCCCCCCCCCCCCCCCAAGATCTCGACCCTTGATCGCATGATCGGAACGAAAATTGCATGGCACGTATGTCACCAATTCAATTGTCAATCGCACCAAAATTATACAAATTTATTTTTAATTAATTAATTATGCTAATTAATTAAATCATAATTTGGTTGTAAATCTTTAAATATAGCACCAAAACTGCTTGATTTCAATCCAGACACTCTTAGGGTAATTATCAAATTAGGATTTTAAGACATGGCAATATAAAAGTTTTTCTTATGTATTTTATTGTTTTTTGAATTTCTTATGTATTTCTTTGTTTTATGATTTGGTCTTAAAAGCTACGTGAGACTTGAAGGAAAAAAGTCATGAAATGTCGCGGCGCGATCTTTTCGCGTTACAAATTTATTGCGAATTGCGGGCCAGATAGGGTTAAAAGTGACGTCGCATTCATCATAATAATGTAGGCATTTTATGTAAGTTCTTTTAGCCTTTTGCCCCCCCCCCCCATCCACCCCATAAACACAAACATGCACTACCCTTTCTCTGTGATAGATTCCTTGTAATAAGAAATTGACTCCACCAAGATGGCCACAGAGCAGTACATGCAATTTCACTCGAGACGTTCGCCAGTTCTGAGCACTAAGGGCTGTGTTGCATCATCTCAACCCCTGGCTACAAAGGCAGGCATTGGTAAGACACTATATGCATTTGGAATATGATCTGGGCTAATTTGTACTAATTTTTTCTATGATATAGGGGTAGATATTGCAGCAAATGTTCTTAAAGGTAGTGTACTGTACTGGGAAGACAAAAATGCCTTCAAAATGTTATCGTGAGCAATCTTCTTGCCAATGGTGTTAAATTCATGTATCGTCCATTTTAGAAACATGCTGAAAGTTACTTGCCCTCATATGATCCACATGTGGAGAATTAGTGATTTAATCACAAATCCTCGAAATGTTCGGCCCGAACAATTTGAAGATTTGTGATTTAATCACTAATTACTACAAATGTGGATAATTCTATGGCAAATAACTTTCAGCAAGTTTCTAAAATGGACAAAACATTAATTTAAGATCATTGGCAAGAAAATTGCTCACGATCACCTTTTGAAGGCATTTTTGTCTTCCCAGTACAGTATACTACCTTTAAAATGCCGTACAATGATAAAGTGACACCCATGTTTACAATAATATTTCAACCAAAATAAAAAAATAGGCAGAATGGAAATAGGAATCACAAGGAGATGAGGAATCAGGAATTGATTTTATTTGACCTTAAGAATGCTTTTAAGGATATAGGAAGCTGAATAAATTCTTTCTCCTCTTTGTCCTCAGATATTTTGGAGGCCGGGGGGAATGCTGCGGAGGCTGCTGTTGCTGTTGCAGCCGTCCTGAATGTCACAGAGCCAGCGTCTACAGGGATCGGTGGTGACTGTTTCTGTCTGTTCTATGATGCCAGCACCAATGCAGTCAAAGGGCTTAATGGCAGGTGCGGTGAATAAATGAACTTGGGGGATTTTCTTAATTTGGATTACATTGCAATTTGCTAGTCACTGCGTCACTTCTGCCTACAGTGCTGTAGGAAGGATCTATGTCAGGGGTCAAAGTTGTCCAGACCTTCATGGGTACAGGGTTCAGGCAGCTGCATGGGGGAAGACCAGTCAGTGTCTCATTGTCAGTTCACCCCCTGACAGTCATACACATTTCAGGGATCCTCATTTTATCCCCATTTTCTCTCTCAGAGCCTTACATTGTCCAGTTCCTGTTCATAAACCTCAATGCAACAGTCATCCACAGTTCGGCTGTGCTCATAGTATCCCCATTTTTTCGAGCAGAGCTTTTCATCAAGTAAATAAACCTCAATGCACCATTGTTCTTTTTTTTTTTGCATTTACAGGTTAAGAAATACACACAAATAACCAAGAGCAGATCCCTCCAGCTGATACAGCGAGGGTGTTGCGATTAAGACGGCATTGTCATGCTTTTGAGCAATGTACGTTTTTGACACGAAAGGTATTTTTTTCTGGCATTTTGCGATTTATACAAATCAGAGATAGAGATAATAGAGGAATGGGATGTGTCTTTGGGTTTCTCCCTTCCCAGTGGGCGATCCGCCATGGATGTGTCCCTTGGTGCCTACCAGCAGCTGGGTTTTAGTGATGCCACGCCCCCTCCTCAGCAGCACGGTCTCCACGTCACTGTTCCTGGAGCTGCTGCGGGATGGCTGGACACGGTCGAACGCTTCGGCTCTCGAAAGGTCAGTGTTAACGTGGGATAGTACTGGCGGTTTATTGAGTACCAAAGGGGTGTCTTTATATTCATTCTTATGAAGATATCTGGTCCTAAGCAAAATATCACTCTGTTGAGAGTTTCACTAGTTCGACATTGTCTAGCGGGCTAGTGTTGGACACTACGAATGAGAGTCCGTGTCGTGATCATTACTTTTTGCCTTACCCAGAAAGTGATTAGAATCAGTTGTCTTGACAAGATGCTCATGTGACGTAATCCGTAATTCTGGTGGAACTGTGATGACAGCATCGATAAGTTCTAATTTTGTTTGATTTCAACGACTGTATAATTCTGTGTTGAGTTTGAGATAACACAAGAATGGGAACTGCCTGCGAAAACAGCAGGATGCCTCTGCCATGATTACTGGGTCCTTAATCTTTACCACTACTGTTCTATACCTCAACGCTTTCAGTAAGCTTTGATCCTATATTAAGTGAAAGCATGTACTGTATAATGCAAAGGAGACAAGAAAAATACAGGTTTCAATGAAAAATATACTTAAAAAATGAAATATGTGTTCTTTATCTGGGCAGGTGATCTTTCTATACAGATAATCCCTGAAGCAGGTATCACTTTATTGGGATATCAATTTTTAACTCGGTTGTTGACTGTGGAGCAGATCTTGAGGCCGGCCATAGATGCGACTGAGACAGGCTTTGTGGTGTTTCCTATCTGAGCTGTAGGCATTGATCCTACATCTGGGCCCCGTTGCATAAAACTTACCATTAATTGTAACTCTACCATCAATGGTAATTAACTTCCATGGTAACATCACTCCACAGCCAATCAAATTCAAGGTTCCCATAGAAGTTGCCATTGATAGCAAAGTTACTGTCAATGGTAAGTTTTATGCAACAGGGCCCTAGTTCAACTATTTATTGTTACAGTGCATGTATCAGGATATCAAGCTAAATAGCATATCACCAAAACATATATTCTCTCTCCTTTTTGTAATCCAGCTGACTCTGGAGCAGATCTTGAGGCCGGCCATAGATGCTGCTGAGACGGGCTTTGTGGTGCATCCTATCTCGGGAAACCTGTGGATGGATGCGGCCCATTTATTTCAGGATAGACCGAACAACCCATATGGGAAGGACATGCTGCTGAGAGGGAATGCCCCTCGGACGGGTGATGTCATGCACCTGCCTATCCTTGCAAAGACATTCAAGGTACCATCTTTGTAACCCTTTCTCTACTAGACAAAGTGCTATTCTGATAGAAGTTGTGCGCCTGACTGATGCAAACTTGAGCCTGTGGCACATAAAGGCTTAATGAAAAATACAAGTTGGGGAGGCGAACTATGCCCCTCGTGGTAACATGTTGCTAATGCTTGTAACGAAGAGTTGAAACAAAATTGTGCTCTTTTAATTCTGTTGAGGAAACCCCTGCCCATCTCCACTCAATGTTTTGTCATTTCTGTTGTATTGCATAGGAAGTAGCAAATAGAGGCAAAGCTGGGTTTTATGATGGGCCGGTTGCCCAGGCGATCGTGGACGTTGTGCAGTCCAATGGAGGCAAGCTGTCCCTGGCAGATTTGAAGGGTCACATGACCACCTTTGAGGATCCAATCAGCACGGCTTATCGTGGGGTCCGGATGTGGGAGATTCCCCCTAGTGGTCAGGGGATAACGGCTCTCATGGCGCTCAACATTCTGGAGGAGTTTGACTTGAAAGGTTGGTGGATCGATTGACAGTCATGGTAGTGGTAGTTATTGCAATGTTATTGATGATGGTGGGGAAAACTGGGTGAGGGATTGAGTGATAGTGGTGGTGATGATGTTGGTGGCAATAGAGACTGTATTGTGTTTGTAATTGTGGGGTTAACTGCTCTCATGACACTCAACATTTCAAATGACTTTGACAATATTTATTGTTAACATTTATTTTGTAATAATGTTATTGCTCATATAAAAGACTATATGTTTTATTGTTATCATTATTATTACAGGGAAACCCCGTTTTAATGAGGGGATCGGGACCCACACTTTTTCCTCGCTATAGCCGATTGCTCGCTATACCAGTACATGATCAATACATACAGAAAAAATGCATGTATAGGACTATACAAATAATAACATATTTACCGTTAGTACTGTAATCTTTTAATGGCTTTGCAAGCATTCTAAATTGAATTCACTAGCTAACAATTCACTAAAATATCTTACAGCACTGTTGGAAACGTAATGATATTTCCAACGCCTCCGTTTACCGACAAATGAAGCAGCGGGGAGGCTCATTTACCCGGCCGTGCCTGCTGGCATGACCGCGTGTATGCAATGAATGATCATTGAACGCAATCTCCAGGCACGGCCGGTCGTACACGCGCGGTGTCGCATGTGTGTAGAGGCGCCATGTGCGTGCGTGACTTCACGGGGGCATGCAGTACCCAGAGCTAGCTGTATAGAGATACGGCTCTGGCAGAGACAGTACTGCACGCACGTAATGTGGACATGTATGCATGTGTGGCTGTGTGTGTGTGTGTGGATTCTTGCACGGTGTGTGTGATCAGTGTTTAACGGCGCAAAGAAAATTGCTTGACTATGTGCTGTTGTTGCATTTCCCTCGCTGCGCGGCGTTGCTGTAAAGGAGTGCTCGTAAGAACGGGGTTGATTTCTTTTCTTTTTCCTTATTCTTGGGCTGGGAATTTGCCTCGTTATAGCAGAAATTTCGCTATAGCCGATCTCGTTATATGAAAACAGAATACACGGAGGTCTATGGAAGAAAAATCGGGCCCCAAGAAATGTCCTCGTAATAACAGGGTTCTCGCTATACCCGTGCTCGTTATAACGGGGTTTCCCTGTACTATTACTACTTTTCCAGACATGGGCCACAACAGTCCTGACTACCTGCACCATGTGATGGAAGCACTGAAGCTGAGCTTTGCAGACTGCCTAGAGTTCTGTGCTGACCCCTCCAGAGAGAAAGTGCCCACACAACAGCTGCTCAGCAAGCAGTATGCAGCCACCAGGAGGAAACTCATCCACCCAAACACGTAAGGACACTTTGTGTGTGTGTGTGTGTGTGTGTGTGTGTGTGTGTGTATGTCTATCTCATTTTCCCCTATGCAATTTGGTTCCTGTATGCTCTTTTTGTCTCGCCAAAATGAAGTTCGGCTGAGACCTAGTAATCACTTTGCCTGTTAGTCTGGTAGTCTGTTGGTCTGTGAGTCTGTGAGTCTGTTACAAAATTGTTAAAGTTTTGGTTTAACTTGCTCTCATTTCTTTATTTCTGCATCAGTGGTGTTCATACTTGGTACAAATTAGCCTTGGGTAATACCACATGTGTGTTGATGAGGACTATGAGGTCAGAGATCATCTTGAGGTCAAAATGTTGATCGATATGAGGCCATGTGAGTTATTTTTTTGAAAGTTGGGTTTTCTTTTACACTGGGGACCACGCTGTATAGGGGATTGCCATGGACATCAAGTCCAAGACTCGAGAGAAATGATGAAGGACTAAGCTGACTCAATATGGTCCTGCATATTTCTGCATGTTTATTGATCGCAAAATCAGGCTAGACTCGTGGTTTAGTTTAGTCTTAGTATACATTATTTTGTATTTGTCTACGTAATTTTGACTCATTGTATCCAATATGTGTATTTTTCTTGTGTGTGTACTTGTGTATTTTTCTTTATAATTTTAACTAATTGCGTGCCATGTGTGTATTTTGTCACCAGCAATTCACACAAATCTCATAAAGCATCGCATTTTCTGGCACACACAAGGTTAAGACTGGCCTTTTTGTATGAGTTTTTTTTTGCTTCAGATATGTACTTTGATAAACTTCAAGAACAACATGATCAAACAAAAGGCCTAGAAGGCAAAATTAACAGTGATCACTGATGTAGAGCAGTTTAGGAAAAGCATTATTTTGTACACAGACCTATGTGAAAATCTCACTTTTTGTCAGATTTTCTTCTGACATGCGATTACATAATGCTGTGTAATCTCTGAATGGAGTGTCCTTTTTTTCAAACTAGGTGTCAAATGTTGCGAGACACTTCAAAAGAAAAAGTCATGAAAAGGGGTGTTGCAATGTTTAGCGGTTTGGCGTCAATAGTGGATTTAGTAGCACCCCTCCAGTCAGAATGGGGTTTAAGAGTAAATGTTATAAATATTCCAGTTGTGGGTCAGCTCCCCTAGCATCTTTCCTGTCTTGCTTCAGCCCATCTTGGCACTTACTGTTAACCATCTTTATTGTTCTATTGTTTGTTTGTTGTATGCTTTTTTTTTTCAATGCTGAGAAAAATCAACTTAAACTGAATTGGACTATGCTTGTTGTATGAGAGAGTGAGAATGGGATAAGATTGTTAAGTCCATTGATGATGAGATAAATTGTTTCGCAGAAACTTATCATGAAGTTAACATTAGTGGCGAGAGCTGTGGGAGGGAGAGGGGGTGCCGCAGTACAAACTCTCACATAACTTCCTGGATGAGCAAACCTGAGGGAAATGAAAGGTACACTACAGCTCAAAGGAATTGGCATAGGGAAAGGGAAAGGGCAGAAAGGGAATGAGCCACAGTTTTAAACCACGGTATGTTTTGTCCAGTTCAGCGTGAAATATGATGTTTTTAGGCTAAAACATTGTGCTTAATGCTGAACTGGACAAAGTATACCCACGGTTTAAAACTGCAGCTCCTTCCCTTTCCCTATGCCAATTCCTTTGAGCTGGACTGTACAGCCAATTTATCCTTTGCATTCATTGCATTAGGGGTTGCGTGTTGGTTTTTCTAGACACAACAAATTCTAAAAAACGAGTGACTGTGTGACATAGAATTTAAAAGTATCATTATGTATCATAACATATTTAGCATTATCATTATGTCATTTGTCTCTCATCCTCAGGTCGTTTTTCTTCCTTTGATCAGCAAAGTACAGAGAACAACAATATTTCTTTGGTGCATGCACGATCATGTATCATTACAAAGTGAACAAAGAAAGCATCCTATGTACAAATGTACACTAATCTCTTCAAGCCAACCAATGATGGAGCCGAATATACCAGTTCATAGTTGCACCTTCATCTGAGAATCCACTGAATGAATACTACTAGAGTGCAGACTGTTGATGATGGGTGTAAATACCTTTTACAGTGTGCCCAGAACAACAATACAAACAGGTGCACATGGTGGAATGTTCTTTCACTACCTTTCAAAGCTGAAAAACTGTTATCATATCTGCATGATAATGAATAGAAATGTGGTTGACGATGTAATGAATTTTCAATTTACTATGTGAGTTGTACGATTGACCCGAGGTCATTCATACCATCAATAATCTGCACATTGCAACTACGAACTCGCTTATTGGCTGAGAACTAGATTTGACTAGATTTTGATCTTTTGACCATTTGCAGGGCTCGAGAGCTGGTTGCCCATGGCGATCCTTACCATGGAGGGGATACCGTGTATCTGAGCGTCGTGGACCAAGAGGGCAATGCCTGCTCCTTCATTAACAGCAACTACCATAGCTTTGGTACGGGCCTTGTACCAAAAGATTGCGGCTTCACCCTCCATGTAAGTGTTGTCTACATGCAGTCTCCTGTTGCTAGCTGTCACCGCATACAAGCTGTATTATCAATCTGTATGTATATGTATTGAGGGGGTGGCATATACATTGTATAGAGGAATATGGATTGTATGGATTTGTAATTATGTGTGACTGTGAGATGATGTACGCAAATTAATAATATCTCATACATTTGTTTAGAAGTTACAATGTATACCCGGCTATCCCCACACACACAAACACACATTCATACATGTATACACATTCTTTTTGTGAGTGTGAGTGTGTGTGTGTGTGATATACGTCTGTGAATTGACATTCACTCACATATCGTATGGAAGTTACAAACTAGAACTTCCACACCAAATACCATTCACATGGCAGTCACTCTTAAAAATACACACACAAAGCAGCAAAATACATTGATATCAAAGCCAACCATCTTGTATATTTCAGAGCCGGGGGATGAACTTTCGACTATCTGAAGGGCATGTGAACTGTGTGACAGGGGGCAAGCGCCCATACCACACCATCATCCCATCCATGGTGACAGGGGAACAGGACAACCAACTCTTGGCATCGTTTGGTGTGATGGGGGGCTTCATGCAGCCACAGGGCCACGTTCAGGTATGTTTATCTAGTAGCAATAGTAGTAACAGTAGTAGTATTAGTAGAGGTAGTGGTTGATTTGAAGGATGGTAGCACCAAGCTGAGACCAACTGCTCAGTTAACAGTCAGTGATTGCATGGAGCTAGCTGCATGTGACTGCAATCACATTGAAGTTAAGCTCATCTCTATTAGATCTTTTTGTGCTTGATAAACCGTTTCTCTTTAAAATTTGTGTACATAACTTATGAAAAGGGGCACACATAATATATAGTTAAAGTATCATGGTGAAGTGGTTGCGAACTGTGACTGAAGATCTCAAGGTCCCAGGTTCAAGCCATGCATGGCGCTTGTGTATTTCTGCAAAAATACTAAATCCAAATAGCATAGCTGCTCTCCAACTAGATGTATGATTGGGGACCCAGTAGGATGGATTGATGGACCTCAGTGGCTACCATTGCCATGATTCTGAATGATCCCTTGGGATTTGACAGAGGTCACCAAGACTTACAAGCTTCCGATGACCGGGGTTGTCATATTGTAATATATGCACTTTGAGATGACCCTATTTCATATTAAGCGCTGAATAAAAACTGCTTATTACTACAGTATATTATTATTATTGAACTTGTCATACTATGTATTTCTTCTACGGTGGGTTACAGGTGCTGCTCAACATGGTCGACTTCGGCATGAACCCGCAGCTAGCTCTGGACCAGCCCCGGTTCTGCCTGGAAGTCGAGCAGACCGGTCTGACTGGCCTTGTCCACCTTGAGGAAGGCATCCCACTGTCCACTAGCGAAGAGCTCAAGGCCAGGGGTCATCGGGTCGGGCAGCTGTCCGGGTTTGCACGGAAAATGTTTGGGCGAGGTCAGGTTGTGGCGAAGGGGGATTGGTGGAGCAGGGACATTAAAGAGGGCGCCAGTCAAGGACAAAGGTCATTCGTTCGGTGGGCAGGTTCCGACCCCAGGGCAGATGGATGTGCCTTGGGCATGTAATGGATGAAAACTTTCATCTCTAATGATGAGGAGGAAAGTAATAATTCTTTGGGCTAATTTTCATCAAATCAGAGTGATGAGTAATAACATTTTTGCCAAGTATTTACTGATTTCCATATTTTATTCATATTAATTTATTCATTGTTACATAATATTTTGATACATGTTTAAAGGGAAGTATGGAATGATAAACTTCCAAGCAAAAATCTGTGAATAGAATACACGTTTTCTGTCTTGCCATCTCTGGCTGTTGCCTCATTCTAAGTGCCTAGTTTTGTGACAACTGACTTCTATATTTTCAATGCCATTCAAAATTTGTAGAGCATTTTTTACTTACTCTTCAAAGTTTCACAAACTTCACTTTCCCAAGTGTGCTCAAGTGTCACTTTCTCCAAGTGTGCTCAGCGCAAACCCAGTGGTTTATTGGTATATTTCTGTCTTAAGAAGATTTCTTTTTTTCATTATGTACTATAGCTTAATTATATCTCATTATGTTCTTGTATGTGTTCTCAGATTGTGATTTGTAGAGTGCATAATACATGTTTAGACATGTGCAATGTATTGTTTTGATTCATGCAATAGTGTTAATGTAATGTGGGTATGGTTGAATATGCTCAGATCCCAGATTCTTTGTCATCTTGAAATAACAGAGTTTAGATCATATTAAAATGATTTTTGCAATGAGTAATTAATTTCTATAAATGAAAACAATGAGAATACATACATGTATTTCCTGTCTGGTCTTATATAACCATACTGCTTTTATACAGAATAGACTTATACTCATAGTTACTCTCAAGTATAATGTATTTTTGATATCCAGAAAACCGATTTTGATACCTCACTTCATCTCTCCAAAATTTGATGATTCCTATACATGTATATTTGATTGTTTTCTCCGACTTTGATGTAGCAAAATGTTGATATAGTTTATTTCCATGTACAGTGTACTGTATGACATGTGCATACTTATCATTAACCATTATAGAATGGGTGTCAGAATCTCTGCAATCTGATTGGTTAATTACCCGTAATTGCCGTGTAATTTTTTTTTACTGGCAGCACGCGATATCAACACGATATCAACACGATATCGCGATACCGAGAATTAACATGATCGATACCAATGTTGCTTACGCTAATGGCGGCACCCATGAATCACGAGAACCTCCGATAAAGTGACATGAAGAATTGAAACAAATTTTGGACGATTCAGATGCTTTCAGTAAGTACAAATTTAACTCGAAGAATAGAATACCCATTTTCTACATTTAAACGCTTTGCAGAGGTGATACACGTAAATTTGGAAGATATTTCGAACGGAGAAGAGGACAAACTCATGACTGAATTCTACGCTGTCGCAGCACTGCGTGAGACGTTGCTGCGGTGATTTGCCCACTAACGTGCATTGCGAATACGTTCATTTGTGCACTCAATGCCACCCTGGACATTCGCAGTAAATCTGTCTTTTCTGATATGACTACGTCATTTAAATGATTGTTATCAAATAAAAGCGTGATGAACTTGATAGTTCTATACATGCAGACTCTATTTCTCCACCTGACATGGTCTATGGAGAAAATCATCTCATATTTTAGCTGTGTTATTTGGACACTTCTCTATGTGAAAAGTCAATAATTTTTAGTCTTGGCATATTTTGATGATTCCAATCATTGATGATCATTGATGATGAAAATGGATCTCTGCAATCTGATTGGTCAATAACCATGCATCCGGTAAATGAGGTTGACAGAGATTTTTCCTTTTTATTAGATTTTGGGCCCATTCTATAAAACAGATGATGCACAGGTTTATTTCGTGGGTCAGTAGGATTGTGTACACGCGGTAGCTCTGAATTTTGCCCGAAACCCACTCGGCTTCGCCTTGTGGGTTCAGGCAATTCAGAGCTACCTTGTGTACACAATTCCTACTGACCCACTCAAACCTGTGCATCATTTGTATACTGTTTATAGATGTCAGTGCTATTGTTGCACCTACACTGTCAGTACTACCTCAGGGTTGTTGTACACTAGTGGTACATAACAAAGTGAAGAGTCACCAAGCCTTGGAACCATCTGTATTAGTTCATGAAATCAAGTTTACAGCATGATGATGGTTTATGAAGAACAAGTGCATTGTATTTTATATTCTTATTTTTTTTATTTAATCGCCATTTAAGTAGTGCTGTAGTGACTGCCCGACGTATGCATACTCTACATTGTGCACTGAAACATTGACTGAATTATACAGTCTATCACACATGCACTAATGAAATTACCAGTTGAACCAATGTTATGCTGTACATGTATATCAGATTTCAGGTTAAGGGCTTCTGATTTTGAAGAATTCAACCTTGTCTGATGACCATATTACCTTAGAATACACCAATATGCCCCTCTTCTTATGCATTGCTTCAAATGAGTTCAATGTTTAAGGCTAATATCTCCTGCAAAACACAAGTATGAAACAATGTGTATGATGTAATGGTGTAAAATGGTATACTGGGTATTCACATGTTGCCAATAATGGAAAACATATATTTTCTTAAATAAAAGAAATGATTTGTCCAATCATATTACTGAAATAATTGCATGCCTCTTCCTTTTCTGTTGCAATTAGTTAGAAGATAGTTCAAAGGGTAATGATTTATTTCTGCAAATTATGTAGCATTTCCAGTTTGCCATTCCAACAAAATACACTTACATGTAACAGTATACAATTTTTACATTTGTATAGCAAATTGCAATACCAAGAAAGATATTCCCTTGGTTCATATTGAAATGTCTATATCTGATGATGACTTAAATATGTGTAAGTTTGTGTGATTGTGTGTGTGTGTTGTATATGTGTGTCAAGAGGGAGGACACATAAACATAAATTGATGAACAATAAAGTACCCATAATATTAACTCTTCAAGATGATGTGTCCGTTTTACAGGAATTCACAATTCAAAACAGTACGTCCATGGTAAACATACGAAATGAAAGAAATAAGACTCGTCATTTATTATGAAATTTTATTTACATATTACATCATATACATAATATGACAAGTGCACATTTTTTTCTTGTGACAATATGCAAGACAAATGCAAGAGTTGAACAAGCCACTAGATGTATCTGTATAGATAAGATATTCTTCCAGAGACCATAGATTTAGAGGGGTATATTTTATTATATTATCAAAAGCTAATGTATTATCACATAAGAAATATTGAGATGCTCCCAAATAAATCAGGAAATTTATGGGTAGTGAGGCTGAGGACCAAACAGTGTCACCCAGCCTCTTTTTCCGCATCATTAGCCTTCTCAAATATAGAGTCGAGCTAGTCTACAAAGAACACTGTTTAAAGGGAGAGTTCACCCTGGGAGGGGGGGGGGGGTGTTTCACCAAGGTACGAACGACTATGAACGACTGGTGATACCTTGTGCTAAATCATATTATCAATCCAATCCGAAATCCAGGGCAGTCAGAGGGATTAGGGGGCATAGTCTGTATTACCAGACACAGTTGTTAACAGACTCAGTTGGGACGATGCTCTCCTCAGCCTAGTATCTAGGCTAAGTTTAACCAGACTTTTAGTTTATGGCATGTCTAACTTCTAGCTGGCAAATAGTCCTGTATTAAGGTTACTATAGCACAGTCTCAACCATTGTAACCTCACATGCAAGACAATTATCGCCACTGGGTATCACAACCAGCTGTGTGGAGGTATTGTCTACGGGGTTTGATTGTTCAAAAGTCTCAAAGACACCATCATATGCTCAACGGTGGTGAATGCCTCTCACATGACATCACATTCCTCTTAACCATTTCTATGCCAAATAAACCGCTTCTCATTGGGAATTGTGTGTATCAATTGTGAAAAGTCACACATGGCACACAAAGAGGTAAGAATGTCTTGTAGCCAATGGTGCATGCTCAATTCATAATTGATAATCGTTCCTAATGCGTTACTCAGGAACACTTTGAATAATATTCTGCCAATAATTTCTATTTCCCATGCAACTTGCTGTAGCTAATGTTGCTCTTGTTGTAAGTTGCTACAGAGGCTGACATTCACTATATGACACACCTCGCAACACATTTTCGAGGAATACTTTGAGTAGAATTCTCTCAGATGTTGCTAATACATGTTGCTACTGCTGTTGCTCCTATTGTTGTTAGTTGCTAAAAAGGCTGCTATCCACTGTACGACCCATTTTTGCAATGCATTGTTGAGGAATGATTAGCGTAGCGTTCTGTCAGATGTTGCTGATACTTGTTGCTACTGCTGTCCCTCATGTTGTGGATGCTGCTACAGAGGCTGACGTCCCCTGTACAATCCACATTATAACACATTGTCGAGGAATGCCCTGAGTAGTGCTCTGTTAGTTGTCGCTGCTACCTGTGCTACTGCTGTTGCTGCAAAGGCTCATGTCCACAGTGCAACCCACTTCGCAGCTCATTCTCGAGGAATGCATTGAGAAGCGTTTTGTCAGATGTTGCTGCTCCATGTTGCTACTACTGTTGCTGATGTTGCTGGACTTGCGGGACTTGTTGGGGTGGTTGGTGTGGTTGGTGTTGGGGGTGTTGATGATGTTGGTGTGGCTGACGTTGCTGATGTCCGCTCTGCGCCCCACCTCCTAACGCGTTGCTGAGGAATGCTAGGTGACCCTTGGGACAGTGGTTGGCAAAGTGCCCCTTCTCTCCACACTAAAGCAAGAATGACAAAACAAATACAGATTCATTTCTTCAAAAACACCCATTTTTCAGTTCAAGCGTGAACTCACAATTACTTAACGGTATTACAATGTATTCTGTTTTTGCAAAATAATGTGTGCTCTATTTATGTGAATGTCTAACAATGTCACAAAACATTCATTTTTGAATTAGCTCCCCTGCACCTCATATAATGATAACAATAAAAATGTGATGATTACAAATGATTCCTCTTTGTGCTTTTACATCATATGTAATGTGCAAACAATATCGAAGAAACATCAGACATGCAAATATAAAGAATGAGCGTAAAGGAAAATGTACTAGTCTCCCCCCACCCCCTTCCCACGCCAATATCCAAAAACCATTAAACATACAAATATCATGAATGAATGAGAAAAGTACTAATTTCCCAGCCCAAATATCCAAGCAACATTAAACATAAAAAATATTACAAAAGAACAAAAAGGTGAGTCTTTATTGTAGGAAATCAAGGGGAGGTAGGATGGTGGACAACCAAGCGGCCTAATTTCTATTTTCCTTTCCAAAGCAGTTCTTACCTTATAGCAGGTGATGTGGTCATACGACCTTTGACCCCGTGACCCCTGCCTAGGTTGGTATGTGGTCTGATGCAACTGGTTTGACTGAGAATTGGTGTCCGCGTCACCCAAGACACGGGCTCCTTGATTCTGTGATAATGTGCAATGATTATAAAGAGATGATTACAGCAATATTTCATGGCAGCAAAGGATATATTTTGTTTCTTTGGAGAAAACTACCAAATTTCTGGCTATCAAGTTGGTTCCAGTGATTACCCTTACACACTTAAATACATACATGTGCCTTGATGCTTGCTGTAAAGGACATTTTTTAAACATTAGTCCATAAATGTTTTAAAGGGAATAAACTGTACTTGGAAGACAAAAAACCTACAAAAGGTGATCGTGAGCAATCTTCTTGCCAATGGTCTTGAATTCATATATTGTCCATTTTAGAACTTGCTGAAAGTGATTTGCCCTCAAATGATCCACATTTGGAGTTATTAGTGATTAAATCACAAATCCTCAAAATGTTCGGCCCGAACATTTTAAAGATTTCACTAATAATCATTAATTACTCCAAATGTGGATCATTTGAGGGTAAATAACTTTCTGCAAGTTTCTAAAATGGACAATATATGAATTCAAGACCATTGGCAAGAAGATTGCTCACGATCACCTTTTGAAGGCTTTTTGTCTTCCAAGTACAGTATATCCCCTTTAAAGGTTTAATTTGACTTCATTCTTGTTTGCTTTCATGCTTTCAGGTATGATTTTAACACTGAGGTGTGGTAGAAATACTAACTGTATGCTTTTACAGACCTGATCAACTTTTGAAAGACATTGCATGAACAATGAGTAAACCTGTAGGTTAAATCATTGAAATATAAAACTTCAAACACAAATGCTTTTCTGGGGTACTTTACGAGAAAGTCCAGAACAAGTACATTAATATACAAATATACCAAGCTGTGAGATTGTATAGTGGAAATTATCTATCTGAGGAGGGAGTGGCATAGAACTATTTTTTCCGAGGGGCGAAGCCCCCGAGGAAAAAATAGTAACTTATGCCAGTCCCTCCGAAGATGGATAATTTTCACTATACTTTCGAACTCAATGCTTGGTATATTTGTTTTATATCCCTTTTGTAAAACAATAACTAATAAATACTATTTAGAAAATAGTAAAACTTTCGGTAACACCATGTAGTTGTATGTCGCCTTTTTTTTTTTCTCTGTCTCGATATCGGTTCATCCCAGGTTCATCACACCGCGCACTGCATTCATGCGCGCACTAATTTACGCCCGCTCAGGTAGAGAGCATGCGCAGTAGTGCCAAGGAAGAAAATAGTAAATAGAGCATGCGCAG
The DNA here is from genome assembly GCA_963669155.1 of Arbacia lixula. Taxonomy (NCBI): domain Eukaryota; kingdom Metazoa; phylum Echinodermata; class Echinoidea; order Arbacioida; family Arbaciidae; genus Arbacia; species Arbacia lixula. Next base: position 13,444,412 of record OZ022579.1, read on the forward strand.
TCCTCCCCATGAAAAAATAGTGAAAAATATCCGGAGCTGAGGCAGATATAGTCAAATTATTTTGTAGTCTGCGATCATCAATTGACCAATCACATTCCCAGAATACTCATGAATATTCATAGAAGGGATATAATATCAAATAATTGCATCTTTCTATGTGCTATACAGAGCTTATTCAGCACTGGAAGCTAGTTAATCTATAAGATCAGGAGTAAATTCTGCCAGATACCTGTTGCCTACACCTGGGTGGAGAGGGTCTAACATGAGTGAGAGCGCGAGATACCCTGGACAAGGGTGTACACACCGGGTCTGGCGTGAACCCTGGTTCTCTCTGCAATAGTCAAGAGCTCTCACCACTATATATCATAGTGCTCTCATGCATTCCATTCTGACTCTTGATGTGCATTTGCATGCTGGATGCAGGAAAGCAAGAATACCTAGAGCACTAGGCTGGTGACAGTTTGGAGAAAATAACAGGGCCTCCTCTCCAAAGGTTCCAAATGTTTGAAAAGCCCATGTGGGAACCAAAATGATCAGAATACATAGCTGGGTCAATCCACGTGAAATCAACCAATGGTGTTAACCCGACCCCCTTCAATTTTCTTCAAACTCGCACCAAATGTTCCCCCAAGTGTCTGACGAAAGATTCTGAAATATTTTGCCCCAAGGTCAAATGGTTGCTAAGATACGGCCTCCCTTAGCAACCAATGCGTGATCGAACAACTGAGTTTAAATAAAATTTGATATTTTTGATTGACCGCTGCAGCCAAGTTAGATGAGTTACATTGCTCATTTCCTGTAAATTGAAAGAACTTGATAATCTTAACATGCACAATGTATTCTGGTGCCGATCGGACCACTCATTCTTACGCATGACGTCAAGGAAAATGGTGTTAAGTGTCAATGGCAATGTGTTCGGGTGCATGTTTGGAAGCTGATAACTTTAGAACTCAATTAGTTTAGAACCCACTATTTTGCAGATATATAGTCATTTACTAGCTCTACCCACCTACCAAAGATTGATAAAAAAACATGCATCGTTTTCTCGTAGAGCGCCCTCAAAGTTTGATTTTTTTAAAAAGTTGCCAAGTTCAAGGTCTCAAATCACCACTCGTCCCATTGAGGATTGACACCAATTTTGGTGTGTTGATAGACTTTTACCTATATTTTTATAGGATACCTAAACACTTTTGTGACCGAAATGTTTAATAGCTGATTTAAGCATTTGAAAATGGTTGTAAACACCCCAAAATCTATGTAAAATGACACATTGGATTTTAAGCACATTTCAAATTGTGATAACTCAGAGATGAAAAGCCAAAATACAATGATATCTTCTGTGGCAATAGTCTGTTATTAGTACTAAAAGAATATACATCACAAATATTTTTGTTTTTTGTCAATGACCTCAAAAAGCGCCTGAAAATCACAAGAAACAATAAATCAGTCAATTTTCCGTAACTATGGTTACCATAATGGTGTTAATGTGTGTTTACATTGATTTCTAATTGTGTGTCATTTCAGTACTAATGGTGACTTAAAGCTGATAACTGCATATCATGTTTTAATATATATTTTCTTTTAGCTTCACATAATATCTTAAGTCATGTTCATATCTATTGACCTTGACACCATTCTGAAAGAGCTGTATAAGCCTAACAATTAGCATATTCTCAACACCGGTGAGCTTTACATCATATTTCAAAATCATTTTTCTCTCTTTCAATTTCTCTTTCTTTCAATTTACAGGAAATGAGCAATGTAACTCATCTAACTTGGCTGCAGCGGTCAATCAAAAATATCAAATTTTATTTAAACTCAGTTGTTCGATCACGCATTGGTTGCTAAGGGAGGCCGTATCTTAGCAACCATTTGACCTTGGGGCAAAATATTTCATAATCTTCCGTCAGACACTTTGGGGAACATTTGGTGCGAGTTTGAAGAAAATTGAAGGGGGTCGGGTTACAAATCGTCTGAAAATTGGTTGATTTCACATGGATTGACCCAGCTGCCAACCCTCTATAGCAGAAAATCAGAATATCATTCAGTATAATTCAGAATACTAAAGTAATGCATCTAATGCTTTTGTATTATATTTCATGGATGGAGGCGATGAATCTGTGTTTACAAATGGGGTAAGAAGACCCCCCAAAGAGGAATCATTTCACCCAAATGAGAATGGTTGGCAGGTATGGGAATGTCTTGCCTTTTCTGCAGCCTGCTTCTGACTGAATGACATTGGGGGTCCTGCCGTCTGGTAGCTCTGGTTGTACTGGTTCCCGTACTTGGGGCAGTGCATTGCCTTGTGTCCAGGCTCCCCGCAGCTGTGGCATGTAATCTTCTTGGAGCCCTGGTCCTTCATGTCACCCGGCATGGGAAGGTCAAAGGTCGGGCTTCAGTGCGTTGCACGCAGAATGAAAGGAATGGGATAGTGTTTCAGGGATCAAGCGTAAGGGGGAGGGACATTTAATTACTTTTACAGGGCTGAAAGGAGTAATATTCACTCTGAGAAATGAATTCTTTTAAAAGAGGCAGATAATCCATAGCATATCAGTAAATGGAAGTTTAATCAAACTTGTACCAGCGATCACAAAATTTTCCCAACATTTACCATACTATAACTTAGGAAGTGCTGTTTTGTGAACATCTGTAATGCCACTCTAGCTAAAGAGCAACGTATGTTTTGATATGAATATGGTATGCATCAATCCATAACCCATAGAGCACTATCAATGTAATCAAAGTTAATTTATAGAAATTAATATGAACATACTTGATATATGGACCTGTCTACAGTAATGGGTACATTTCTGTTACATTTACTGTTACATTTGTATATATATCTCTTAAAAATATCAAGTATTTTTTGTTTCTTAAATAAACCAGCCAATAATAATAAAATATCAAAGAAATGTATTGATTTGCACTTTACAAGGTTTTGAACGCTTCAGAAAATTTGCCCTGTACAAATTTGCCATAGCACGTTGGTAACGGGACGGACGAGTTTGTAACACACTCATCTGTCCCGTTACCAACGTGCTAGATGGCAAATTTGTACAGGCTTAGTTTAGAAATATATAATAAACAGACATTCAGAGCAGGATTTTAGCTGAAAATATTTTGGAGGAAATTAATTCAACACTCTGTCATATTTTGGTAGTACAAGTTGATCATAATTTCAAATGATTCAGTTGTTCCAAAAAAATATCCCTTTAACATAGACAGACCCACATCAATATACAATTCAGATGGAGAGCTGTGATGCCCCTTCACAACATCATTGGCCCATTCCACTGTTTAGAACATCTGAAGTTAAAAAATCTACCAATTTTAAGTCATGACTACGTCAGCATACTAACGTATTGTTCTCACTTGCAAACAAAATAATGTGTCATCCAATTCCAAATCTGGTTATAAATTACTTTTTCTTTGACATCCAAATACTTAATCAATCCATACTTAACTAACCGGAATGATAATTTATAATGCTGACTGAAGGGAGCATTTATGGAACATGATTTCAAACCCATTCTGTTACTTACTGTACATATTTGCAGTTTCGTCCATCGGGGCAAAAGCCTATCAAATAGTTTGGGCAATACACCCTCCTCACATGGCGATTCTTACAATGTGGACCTGCATGCGAGAGGAAATAAAGTCATAACACAAAGATGGAAAACATGAAGCATGACCATGAAGGAATGGAGAAGACATTGAAAGACTTTTCTGCTTAAATGTGTAAGGTTGGAGGTATCAAGATGTAAAACATCGATCAGAACTCGGATCAAAGAGCTTTCTGAGGAGCAAACTTCCTTGCCTGACATTGCTAAAGTGAAGTACTTGCAGCACAATACGAGGTAATTTAGGGCATTGGTAAATATGCACTGTCAGGTACTAGGATGTAGGGAAGATTCAAACAAAACTGGATATGAGATTGAACAAAAAGTGGACTGGTCTGTCAGAGGAAAAGGGCATCCAAAAAGCATAGGATAGAGAACTTTAGAGGAAGTTTGATGAACTACGACATGATGTGTCTCACAAAACAATTTGTTCTTTGAGGAGTGAACAAGCATTATTTTTAGTCTGAAAATCCAGAGGATTGTACAGTTTTTTTCATACATCATAAATATTACTCCTCAAAACATTCAAATATTCAGTCAGGTAGATAAACAAGCAGAGAATTATTTTTTGTGAAAAAATACAAAAGTGAAGAATTCATACATCATAAATATCACTCCTAAAAATACTCAAATAATCAATTCAAGTAGACAAGTGTACACAGTGTTGACTGTGAATATTAAGTCAGTAATGAGGGATGAACGAAATATAAAAAAGTATGTATAACAGTGCAAATCAAAAAACAAGATCAGTGTCAAGTATGTCTATAGTACATGTTTGAATTGTACATACCATGCTTGCAGAAACCTCTGTCATACCACGGGCAGTCTTTCTTCTTTGTGTCGGGATCAATGTGAAGGAATGGACAATCTTTGTTGCTACACATACCTGCAGCCACACAAGAAACAATGCAATAAAAATCAATCAAAACAAAACTTGTATGTAAATCCTGACAAATCACCTCATCATAATCAAATTGCCTAGTTCACGTAACAGATGGTAAAGGAAATTAAGAAACATTGTTCCACAGGTCATTTCTAAATTTTGAATTCTTTATCTTCCATTTGTGAAGCCTTTGTGCAATCTATAGTAAATACCACAAAAATAGTTCCCTGACTATCTAGTCTATAGAATCTTTGACCAATTATGGCCTAGATATCCAGAACCAATTTGTCAAAAATGAAGAATATAATACTTGTGATGATTAACAGTTTCTCTCCTTTTTACATACTTGTATGCATGATCCGAGATATATAGCATGAATCAAATCCAGGAAGACTTTTCCCAGTGAGCCTGACTCGATGCAATTATCAATATACTGAGGAGTCAGGACCATAAACACACTAACTCACAATGAAAACAATTCAAAATATCTCAAATTTGAATATACCATAAGTGCATTTTATCAAACACATTTACAAGCATGTCAAATAAAAAAAAAGTATTGAATAGTTGAAAGTTTGCCATGAAACAAAAATACAATGTGAACATAAAATAATAACTAGTGTTCACTCAGGTATCTTCACCTGTACATTCTTTGTATGGGGGGGGGGGGGGGTTGGCAAAAACAGCCCCCCCCCCCCCCGCCCCCGTAGATCTCGACCGTTGAACGCTCGATTGCGACGAAAATTGGTACGTAAATCACCCAAAACGTAATCTCCACAATTCAATTGTCAATTGCACAAAATTATTCAAATTTATCTAAAATCAATTAATTATGCTAATTAATGCATGGAATCAGAATTTGGCTGCAAATCTTTAAATATAGCCCCAAAACTGCTAATTTTCAGTCCAGACACTCTTCTTAGGATTATCATCAAATAAAGGTTTTTGAAAAAAGCAATATCAAATTTTTTTCTTATGTATTTTATTGTTTTTAAATTTCTGATGTATTTCTTGTTTTTTCAACTGGATGTTTTTCATTGTTTTTTGAATTTCTTATGTATTTCTTGTTTTTTCGACTTAATATTTTTCATTGTTTTTTCAATGGAAAGTGCTGGCAACACTATTTCAGTCAGTTTTTCATCAGTAAAAATAAAAATAATGATACAAATACATGAATTTTGGTTAGATACAGAACTTCTATTGGATTTGTACATGAAGTAATGTTTTCGAGCAATTTTTGGTCAGACATTCACATACAATAAAAATAATGATACACATACATGAATTTTGGTTAGATACAGAACTTCTATTGGATTTGTACATGAAGTAACGTTTTCGAGCAATTTTTGGTCAGACATTCACATACAAAATGTTACGTACATGTAACTTCGGAACCGCGTACCTCCGCGTCATGAAATGTCTTTTCACGTTACAAAGTTATCGCGAAAAATGTCGAGGGGGTGGCTGTTTGTGCCCCCCCCCCCCCCCCCCCCCGCGTACCACCGCATCGTAAATTATTTTGGTTTCATTAAAAGGAGACACATGAAAGAAACAAAAGTGAAGGTTTTTCTTTCATGTGTCTCCTGTTATTGAAACCAAAACAATTTCACGGTGAACTATCCCTTTCAATAGTTACGAGGCTTTGAAGAAAAGAACCATACAGGCTTGTGCGTTGACACCAGTCCTTCAAACTTACCAAACTTTCCAAAGAAGAAACACTCTGGCATCTTCGTCATGTCAAACTGGTGCAGAAATTCACACTCGTCTCCCTTCTTGCACAGGCCCCGAAGCCAGTGCTTGCACACCACGGCCTTCTCTCCCTTGACATGGCGGAAGGGGCAGAGTGCTGCTTTGATGCATGAGTGATGCTTGTAGTACTGGCACACTGCTGCATTCGACTCTAAAATGACAATACGAGACAAGAGAAAAACAACATTTGTGACTGGCATTCCCTGCTTCGCAACTGGCAACAAATTATGACTTGTGGGTAAGAAGCACATATGTGTATCCTTTCTGTCTGGGTTTGGATTTTGAGTGTAGTTAGTGTACATGCTTTCAGAGGCAAAAACTTTTTTGTGTGTCAATTGTCATTTGATGATGACTAGTCAAACAGTCAAACACCTGCATACTTTCAAAACAGTATGTCCCATTTGCAAAAGTCATAAAACTCAGCAGAAATACCATTTATAACCATGATGTGTATGAACTCTCAGTCATAGCTTCACAAACATTTTCAGGACAAACTGTCCTAATTTGCATTTGAAACGCACTTAGAACGGTGACTGACCGTACATGTAGTCTGCATTTATAATTGTATTGTCCCTAACAGCTTGCAATGCGGGCACTGCTCCCATTGAATGCATGCATTGTGGAGGGGACCGGTGTGGACCACAGCACATGCTGCTCTCTGGTCTTTAGGCTATATGTTTCTGATGATCCGCCTAAACCTCCTTAAACTTCAGCAATTTCACTTAAAGTCAGTTTCCAGTTCTAATTTGGGAGGGAAGTTGTGAACTCATTTTCTATGGTTTTTTATGAAATTTGATTTATTTTTTACATGCAAAAGGGAAACCCTGTCTTTATTAAGATAAAATAAAATGACATAATTCACCATAATATAGTTCCAGACTATGAACAATCTGTGAAGTAAGACAATGATAGTGTGATTCGACATATGCTGGGTTACTTTCCTTGAGCTCTGCCCCCCCCCCCCCCCCCCCGAAAAAAAAAAAAAAATTGGCACGTCGTCTTCCAGTTAAATCGGTGGCCATGCCATGCCCATGGGCATGCATGGTGGCAGTGTGCTGACCACTGTGTGTTTTTGTATGCTGGGTGTTGCGCAATAATAAAAACTGCTGTAGCGCAATTTTGCTCTTTGTATCATAATTCGTTACATATTTAGGTGCAGCACTACCTTTTAGCTAGTACTAGACCTCAACGACTTAATCATGCATGCCGAGCATGTGTTTCACTTCGGTTAAGTTTATCATTGTCCCACACATTGAATACTGTGTAATGAAGTCAGAGATGACAACAATTAATTCAGTCGGTATTTATCTCAAAAATAGCTTCCTACAGTATACTTCATACACGTGAGCTATACCTGCTATTATATTTATACATTTAGTTTGAGTGTATCAAAATCATTAGCTTGTTTGTATGTTAATGAGCCTTCTAAATATTTTCTTAAATTTCATTTTCCCCACTCAGGCTCAGTTCGTGGTTCGTCTATGTCAACTCTATGTCAACTCAAAATAGAAACACTCCACTCCATGCAATGATGCAGTACTACAGGCAAAAAACTGACGTCAAAATGTAACTTACTATCCATGCCGGGGAAAGGAAGTGGTAATATTCCACGCTGTTCTTCAATAGCAATTTCAACGTCAAAATTGACATTTTCCACATTAGCCACAATACTCTGCATGTTGATGAAATTTTAGGGTCTATCTGATTCACCAAAATCGAGAATTTCGCACATTCCGGTCGATCTGGATGCGATGCTGGTAAAATAAAACTGCAAACGCCCTCATGAGTTGAAATAAGAGAAAGCTTTAAAAGCCTTGGCAACATAGCAATATTATAGCCCCAATTAAAACGGATTGAATGGTGTTAAGCAAAATTAAGCAAGATAAAACAGTTCGAAGTAGTAATTAACCGTTTTTGTGCCAGATAAACTGCTGCTCACTGGGATTTGCTTGCATCATTTGTCAAAAAAAAAAATCATACGTGGCACACAAAGAAAAGAAAATCATAGACATGATGACTTAACTACAGTTAAAGTTGAATTACGGCACACACATGTGCCTTCCTAGTGGTCAACAATATGAAATGATCTTAGTTTTAATTAAAAACACATTCGTAGTGAGAGACATCACACAAATTATGTTGCTGAGAAAACCACCTCATTAGGCCTATCAAAGTCGATGATCATAGTCCTACAATGAACATTTGTAGGACTATGAAGTAACCATAGGTAAGAGAAGATTGATCGACTTCTGTCCACCTAAATCTCTATGACCAGGGGGGGGGGGGGGGGGGGGATTCCGAAAATCCACAGAGATAAAATTTTTATCTCCCCTAAGATCAATGTCCTTAAAATATTTTAAGGACATATAATGAGCGCAATCCCTGGCTCCTATCCCAGAAGCAGCCAGTAATAAACGTCCTTTTATGTCTTTTGCATACATTAACACCATCATCATCATTGGGGAAAAAAAATGCTTGGGAGCAGTTTTATCTTGTATCCTAACTTTTTGTTCGTAAGTGCGTTTCAGAATACCGATTCAGCTTATTTGCATAAAGGCTTTATCTCGGAGGCTCATTTACATAAAAATTTTATCTCTAGCTCATCTATTATTGTAAGTTGGCTTTTCGGAATACCAAAAGATAACATTTTTCTAAGTCCCTGAGATACAATAATTTTTTTCCTATGTTCGTTTTCGGAATGCCCCCCGCGCACAGCGCGGCGGGTAAATGGTTAAATAGAAACATTTAATTACATATCATTAAATTGAAGAAAAAAAATCCAGCTTAATATTGCTTAAAGTGAACTTTTTATCAAGACAAAGATTAATCCCCCCCCCCCCAAAAAAAAAAAAAAAAAAAAAAAACCCTGCTCTTGTGAAGAAAGTCACACATGGCACACAAATGAGTTGAAATGCAAACATTTATTTGATAACATTTCAGATAAGTTAATTCAAATGTCAATTTAAATCACAATTACGCATCATATATTTGAAAGACATAATTATTCTGATTGGTTACTGGTCAGTCTTTTAAACAAAAAGTGCAGGCAACGACGAAGTCGATTGGCCATTGCCATTTTGCGATTGATACAAAAAGTAAGGTAACAGCTGATCTCGATCCTCCTTCATTATTTGAATGTCAATGTGAGACTTATGTAAATTTCATATCAAGTTACAAAAGCGTCATGATTGCCTATATATGCAATGTTTGTTGTTCGATGTACCCAGGGCCCCCGGGGAGACCAGTGTTTTGCTCACTACAGACGGGGCTATCCCTGTGGACTAATTAAAAGAATAAATAAATTTAAACTTTACATCAACCTGTATCCTAAAGGATCCTGCGCGCTCACGAGACAGTGCAATTAAAACTGCAAGTCACACACACACACACACACACACACACACACACACACACACACACACATACACACACACACAAGAAAAAGTTGAAGGGAGATTTACTTACAAGGGTTACTCCCCATCGTTAGACGGAAACTAACTTAAAGGGCATATACTGTACTGGGAAGGCAAAAAAAAGCCTTAAAAATGTAATTGTTACCAATCTTCTTGCCAATGGTCTTAAATTCACTATTTTAGAAGCTTGCTGCAAGTTATTTGCCCTCGAATGATCCACATATGAAGTAATTAATGATTAACGATTAAATCCTCAAAATGTTCGGCCCGAACATTTTGAGGATTTGTGATTTAATGACTCATTACTCCAAATGTAGATCATTTGACTGCAAATAACTTTCAGCAAGCTTCTAAAATAGACAATACATGAATTTAAGACCATTGGCAAGAAGATTGGTAACAATTACATTTTGAAGGCTTTTTTGCCTTCCCATATGCCCTTCAAACGCTTCTACAGACAGAAATACGTATCTGCTCATTTACAAAAAATTACTGTCGATCAAAAGAACTACCCAATAGATTTTAGTCGGGTCCTGAAAAAACCCTCTTTAACCTCTTAAAGGGGTTCATTTTCTTAACCTAATTTTATCAATTGACATTATTATAATAATTGAGAAATGAAAGAAAATGATATTAATGGTTTAAAAAAACCCTTTTTTCTCCCCTTAAATTCAAGTGAAAAAGAATATTTTATACAAATCCAAATTGTATATAAGGGCTTAAATACAAAACCGCGACATAGTCATATTGGAATATTCTAAATTATCATGATTCTATTCAGTTGCTGTATCGATTGACTTTATAGATCATTGTTATTTTACATCTCACTGTATCGATTTAAAACGGTTTGTTAGGTTACCATATTTTGCCTAAAGGTGATATAGATCCCTTTTATGAATGATATCTAAAGCATGTTTTGAGTATACGGACATTTAAAACGTTTGAAATTTTTGAAAATAAAACAAAGAGGTACTCAAAAAGAATCATGAGAGACACGTGAGCATTTAAAGAACAACGCATTTTTTTGCGAGATCTGTGATAACAACAAGTTTGCTATGTGGATTGTATGAACTCACCCTTATTGTTCTAGCCTTCACGTGAGATGCCTTTATATAAATTATTTTCTTGAAATATGTTCGCGATTGACTGTTTGAGAAAATTGTGTATTTATCTTCCTTTATCTTAATGTCCCATATCTGCTTTCGTGCAGTTCTCATATTGTACACAATGAAATACATTGTTTCAAAACGAGATATCATCAAGGAATTAGAGTGATTTCCCCTGTTTGTTCACCGTATTATGGGTTAATGATCAAGAAAGATCGACAGCTATCGACAGGTTCAATATAATACATCTAACAAAAACATAAGAGCTTTTCACTATGGTAGTGCCTTATTGCATGAGACCCTCATCGTTATTAGGTCAATGATCACTAGAAAAACATAAGGGGAAAAAGGGTAAGACAAAGAAGGTAGAATATGAGAGCGAAAGGGAAAAGGGGAACGGACGGAAGAGAAACACATAGGGAGGGAAGAGAAATGGAGACGGCACGTGTGTGTGTGTGTGTGTTTGTGGTGTGTGTGTGTGCTGTGTATGTGGTGTGGTGTGTGTGTTTGTTTGTGTGTGTGTGTGTGTGTGTGTGTGTGTGTGTGTGTGTGTTTGCGTGTGTGTGCTGGAAGGTAGGAGGATGTGAAACAGCAGACTACTTTCTTGGGTGTTGAAAATGAACATAACTCAATAACATTTTCGACATGGTCGAAAAGTAAGTTTCTATCCTTCGTAATTATGTAATTGCATGTACCACACTATAATGCGTTCTTTCACTTTTGAATTTCGACTTGTACACCACTTGTCGCTTTCTCCTTCTTTAACCATACGACCACCATGGTCAATGATCGTTACCAATGTCCTACTCTCTCCTCCGTTTTTCTCTCCTTGCTTTCTAACGCCCACACCTATACCTCTCCTTACTTCTTCTACACTTACACATGTTTTCTAAAAATTATGTTAGTGTATGCACTGGCTACTAGTATTGTAAAGACATCGCTATCGAATAAGGACGGTGTCTGTCAGCGGATCATACAACAAACAATCAGCTCAGAGTAGACACAAACAAAATAACCCAGTAATACCACGACACAAAGTAATACATTGAACACGAAAGACAAATGATCATAATTTGCTCAGTGAAATTTAATTTACCTTAATCATCATTATTCATGTTAATTCTATTCAGAAGAAGCCTAACGAAATGTTTCTGATTATATTGTTTATCTTTTTTAAATCGTTAATGTCATTGCTGTTATTATGTTATATTTTTGTCTATATAGGTCGTATACCATATGAATAATTATATATATTATCCTTATCACTATAATCGTTATTACCGTATTATCATTGTCATCATTATCATTATAATCATCATTAATAACTATTAGTATGTTAATTTTATATCGTCATTATGATCATTGTTATTAACAAGGCTTCTCTGGTATTGTTATAGTTATCAAAATTATTAATTCAAATTTACGAAAAAAAGATTTTAAAAGGCCGAAATGTTTTTTTTTTTTTTCATGCGCAAAGAAGACAGATACAGAAAGAGTAGAGAATCCCGCACCCATGCAAACAGGTCGTGATTATAATTGAGGTGTAATGCATTACAAGAGAAACGTGATTTTTTAAACCCTCCCTCTCCCCCCCCCCCAAAAAAAAAAATGACACCCACCCACAAACAATAACACAAAACAAAAACTACAAAACACAACGTGTAGATTGTGCATTATTACGTTTTAAGGACAGTGTAATACATTACACAAGAAATACACCAACAAAATGAAAGAAAGGCATTCATTCTTTAAAAAACTTTATTTCAAAATCAAAACGCATCATAATGAATCGCGTAAACAGGAAATATTTTTCGGGAAGAAGGTGAGAGATAAAGCCTTACACCCACACCTTTATCAGTATTGCAAAAGTGCAAAGAAAGCAAAAAAGCAAAAATAAAACATAGCAATTTAACAAATTTGAAAAAGGGATAAAAAAGGAGAAGAAAAGGAAATAGAAAAAGAAAGAAGATCTAGTTAAAGACATAATCTCAGATCGTGTCCTAGCAAATCGTCGTCAGTTTTTCTGCCCTATTCGGGTATAAAGTAACACATGACAAAGAGTGATCATTATTTGACATTTCATTGATCTATCCAGCGGATTTTCGTTTATTAAACCCTTAACATGCCACTTGTGGATCATTTCGTTATCAATACTCCCAATATTATCACATGTATCAGGTCGTTAGAATGAAAATTACTAACTGCTACCATGTTGAAACAACATTTCACACACCCTCGGGAGTGCCACGAATTTTCGGTCACAAATTTACTTTTGATACTTCGCTCAGTTTAAAAATATATTCAATCCTGCTAAATATGTTCAATCTTCTTTTGTTTTTACAAATCATTCATTAAATGTTACATAAGATTGATAAAATAAAAAAAGAGATGTCATGTTTTGCTAGTAGGTTTCATTTCTGTTATTTTGTCCGAGTAAGGCAGACTATACTCCGGATGTGGTCAATCTTGCTGATGGTACACTACAGCTGGGTCTTCTGAAGCTCGTCAGTCGACTGGGGCCACGGATTCTCGTAGCTGTTCACCGCATTCACGCCTCCTCTGAAAGAGAAAAATAAAATAAAATATCGTTATCATGGAATGGTAGAACAGCACCAATAGCTTTATAGAGAAAGATAGATAGAGAAAGAGAGAAAGAGAGAGAAAGAGAGAGAGAGAGAGAGAGAGAGAGAGAGAGAGGAAGAGAAAGAGAGAGAGAGAAAGAGGGAGAGAAAGAAGGAGAGAGAGAGAGAGAGTAAGAGATACTGAAATGAGAGAAACAAATCGGCGATTTCGCTGACACGGCTGGCATTGATTTTAGCTCAGAATAATTCTAACACTCATATAACAGAGAGCAAGATAGTTTGGAGAGTGAAAGAAGGAGTGAGAGAGAGAGAGACTGAGAGAAAGAGAGAGAGAGCGAGAGAGAGAGAGAGAGGGGGGGGGGGGGACTGGAAAAGAGAAAGCATAAATGTTGTCGATTAGCTATAAAACCCGTTCATATACCAGAAATGATATGGAATATATATGCAATACTGCATACTTACCCTCCCGGACCAGGAGGCACGATGCCGTAGTCGTTCTCTCTTCCTGCCGGCTGCTCAGCATTGGCCAGGATGGACATATCAGGGCGATGGGACGATGGATAGGTGCCCGTTTTTTCAGCTTTCTCGGTATCATACCTATCCCTGCAAGAAGAAATAAAATGGCTAATTTGTAAGGTCTTGGTGCTGGATTTTTTTTTAAAAAGCCCCTACATGCGGGGAATGAGAGTTATTTTGTTGCAGAAATGACGATAGATATTTCGAGTGCGTTTCATGAGCTGTGTAGATAACGAACCGTCGTCAAGAGATTGCTTGGATAAACAACCCATAATAGCTAATAAAGCTAAAAATCAACGGACACCACTGGCATCTCCCCAAGACAGTTAACACCAAAATACATTTTTTCTCCTCAGGTTGATGACGTGAAAGACATTGAAAATGATTTGCTCCAAAATCATTATTTTAACATAAACACAGGGGATTGAACGCACAGTTAGTAATTACCCCTCATTCGAGGCAATATTTTTTTTTTAAAAGCCCCTACATGCGGGGAATGAGAGTTATTTTGTTGCAGAAATGACGACAGATATTTCGAGTGCGTTTCAGGAGCTGTGTAGATAACGAACCGTCGTCAAGAGATTGCTTGGATAAACAACCCATAATAGCTAATAAAGCTAAAAATCAACGGACACCACTGGCATCTCCCCAAGACAGTTAACACCAAAATACATTTTTTCTCCTCAGGTTGATGACGTGAAAGACATTGAAAATGTTTTGCTCCAAAATCATTATTTTAACATAAACACAGGGGATTGAACGCACAGTTAGTAATCACCCCTCATTCGAGGCAATATACATGTACCGGTTCCTATGTAGTACACATTCAAAAGTATAATAGTGGACAATATCGTGCAATATGTGGTATTTTTTGATACTACACAGTGCTACCACAAAGGAGCAACCATAACTTTGGTGCCCGTGCGGCAGTACCTACCGTTGTCTGCCGCAGGAGTTGGCGATGACGAAGAGCAGGAGGAAGAAGATTGCGAACAGCCCGAGAGCAACGATCAGCAAGATGTAGTATGGGTGCAGGCTGATCTCTCGGCCGTAGAACGTGTTGGTCGACCCCTGTGCAGTTTGCGGGACTAACAGAAAGAGAAAAGTAAAACATGACTACATTTCTATATGCGAGAGACATATCTTCACATGAGTAATAAATACACATACTATAGAAGCATCCTGTCTCTCTCACACACAAACACAAAAAAAATGATGGGTACCGATGTGTAATGTTACATTGACAAAACATGTACCGCAGGAATGATTTAAAGATGTTGAAGACACACATCTCTTATTTGCTTACCGTTGTAAGACATACAAACTATCATGACTATGACGTTGTTTTTCTGAAGTGTTATTTGAAGCTGTTCCGTGCCATAGAGCCATGGCGATATACGTCTCACTCAGGGATAACAATAATAAACTTAGCCTTAGACACATCCACATTATTTGAATAACATGGCATGCAAGTTGCCTGTCAAAATTTGACAGTATTTAATATTTATCGTGAGTATGAAAATATTTCCCAGCTACCGCGCCTACATATAAACAGGCGAAAGGTGTTTGAGACAAAGTACCTATGACTATCAGGATTCGCTCAGTAAAGGTTTAACACTGAAGGGAACGTGCACCTTGAAAACATCACAAGTGTTGTTGAAACTCAAGTCAATCAACGATTCTGAACAATATTGCGAATTAAAATATACTGTGTAATTGAAACCCCTGAAAAGCAAAGATTGCTAATTGGGTCCCATCCTACATTGCAAACGCCTTACATACACATTACAAAGCTGGTTACATACAGATTACATCAACATAAATCTGACAAGAGTATATAAAATGCAACCGTAGACGACACGACTCTATCATGATTCTGATGACATGTGAAGTCACTTCCTTGCACACATCCCATGACTTTAGCCCCGTAACATATAGATTGGCGATCAATCGCAAAATGGCAATGGCTAATCAACATTATTTCATATTTCCGATTGATCGCAAACCTTGATGTTACAGGACATGCGATTCACAGTCAGTCGTAGAGTCGTACAACTTATCGCATCGTGTCGTTTGAGTCGGCGTTAATATGTCTAGTATAAAACATACACAGTTAACACTTATGCAACAAAACATGATTGAATGAATAAATGAGTGGAGGTTCTTACTTGCGTTTGATTGGCAAAGTGGCGGGGAGAACCCGGTCAGACACGTGCACGTGAAGGTGTTTGCACCGTTGGTGCAAACACCTCCATTAAGGCAGGGGTTTGTATCACACTCGTCGATTTCTGGTGGGGGAAAGCATCGTGACTACATAGATCAATCCTGAATAAAGAATCCCCTATGTTTCCATCTATTTATGTGTCGCTGTATAATATAAATAATTCCATTTACCTACTTGTTTACACAGCTACATTTCTATCCACATGTCTGTAATCACGTATCTACCTAACCATCCATGTATTTAACTATGTATAATTATCAACACGTCTATTTCTCTGTCCATTCTGCTTTGGTCTGATTTTTAAAGCTATAACTGTACAGCCATATATATTCTTTCGGTGTGCAATTCTCATGACACCAATCAACGATGATTCAAACTCTGACATATATAGTGGTGCAAATATAAAGAAAAGTAATGGAAGAATGAAGTCCTACTACAGTGAATGATACACTATGAAGTAATACACGAAAATTTGCACTTACCGGTCTGGCACAGTGTGCCGGTATAGCCGCTTACGCATACACATTCGAAACTGCCAATACCATCGACGCATACTCCATTCCCGCTGCAGGTTTGGTCACCACAGTCATCGATGTCTGAGGAAAGTAGAAGTACAAAATAAGTCTTTTGATAGAGCAGCTTCCAACAGTATCCTTCATACATTTGACTGACATGTTACGCGATGTACTAGATGCACAATAGCCTTACAGTGCCGAACATTTGTACTGTGGTCAATTTTTTTTCTACTAGGCATACCAGCATAATGCCTTATCATCCGCAATTATTTTATTTAGAGAGATGATGCATACATCAAAATACCTGTAAATTGCCAATATCCACTTATTTATATGATTATGACATACATGTAATATCCATTGGTCATGTTTAAAATTTAAAACTATTATCTGATCTTCCATTTTTAGATTCTTCGTGTAAATCATACTTCATTTCTATATCTCAAGTAGTCATTATTTACAGTTTTGCTTTCCAGATACACTATATTACGTAAAAATATTTATAGCAATTATGTCATCAATTGAGGCCATCCTTTCATAACCCCCAACCCCACCCCCCCCCCCCCCCCCCGCAAAAAAAAAAAATCGGTATAAGTGATCGTCATTCAAATATAACATCGCGGGACTAGACTAGGGATGAAAACCTCTTAGAAAAGGGGTGTGTGTGTGTGGGGGGGGGGGGGGGGGGGGGGAGTAGAAACGTGAATGCTTACTCTCATCGCAGAAGTCGCCGCCATAACCGTCCGGACAAGCACACGTATA
>OZ022579.1:13461981-13731994 GCA_963669155.1 Arbacia lixula
TTTGAGAACCGTTAACCAGATTTGCTTAAAACTTCGTACTATCACTTGCATACGAAATACAGGATATATCTCCGTTCTGGTTCCATATTCCAACCCATAGTTCGTGAAAACAAGCAGTGTGTGACGCTTTTTTTCTCTGTCAGTGTATTTCTAAGACAGGTTAAAGAGTGTAGTCAATGGCAATCCCGTGTGTGAGTCACGTGATTATACATTTATTTTACTAATTTGTCCAGCCGTGCATTTTGGGGGGAATCACTGCATTTGTAATGTAGCACTGTGCAATTTTTGTGCTGCATTTCCCTTTTTGTGTATAAACTCTATGCAAACTAGGTTGCTCTGAGCCGATTGATCCAATGCGCGATGTATGGGTGAAACCTATTCGTGTAGCTGCATATGCATGCGTTTGAGCGTGTTGTTTACACTTTCACAGAATACGAGCTCATATTCAGTGGTTGAAATTGCACATGCTCACAACAAGGAAAAAACAGTAATAACAAAACGTAAACACGTAATACGGGCTGATAACACCTTTTTGATATTTTCGACCAAGTAAATGGGTTAAATACAGGTTTGTCTTAAAGAGAAATTGAAACAATCAGATTACAGAATTCATAAAAAACATGACCCACTAAGAGATACATATGTGTATTGCATTAGAAAAATTAAGTGAGTAAAATGAAGGTCAATCCTTAAGGAGGTCAAAGGTCAACGAACTGTGTGAAAAATTGCCCCAAATTGACCTTTTTCACAATAAAGCAAAATCCAAGAATGCAATTTCAATTAAACATGGTACAAAGATAGATCACGACATAGGGTAGACCGGTGACATTTTGGTGAATTTCCTAAAAGGTCAGAGGTCACCGAACTTTGCCCAAATTGGCTAAAAACTGCTCCACGATTGATATATTTTACAATAATTCCAAATCCAAATACAATATATAGGTGCAATTCTAAAGAAACATGGTGCAGTGATGACGAATTATCACTTCATTGAGGAAGTTTGGGAGTTTGGGTTAAATTCTTGATAGATCAAATGTTAATGAACTTTTCCCAAATAAGCTAAAAATTGCCCCCAAAGTGATATTTTTTCACAAACTATCCAAATCCATTCTAACCAAACATGGCACAAAGATGGATCACTATTTCGGGGTACACTGAAAGCTCAGAGGTCAGAGGGCAGTGAACTTTGCCTAATCCAAAAATTGCCTCCAAATTGATGTTTGTTTTTTAATGTTTTTTTCACATTGAATAAAAAATCTAAAGATTTAATTCAAATCAAACATGGTACAAACATGTATTACTTCATGGAGATAGACTGGTGAAGGTTTGAGTAAGGTCAATGAACTTCGCTCAGACTTGGCTAATTTTAAACAAACTTGATACAAGGATGGATTCAGATCGATTAGAAGTCAAAGAAGTAAAAGGTCAAAAGTCAATGAACATTGTCGAACTTAGCTAAACATGGGAAAACAATACATTTCACATAGGAATTCAATGTTACATTGCCCACCAAATATACAAGTTTTATAAGACTTAATCGAAATAGAGCTAGCAAAGAGGCGAAGGCATATTAATCGACTGCGTGGTAGTCGAATTGCAGGGCCGTCGCCAGGGGAGTGGGGAGGGTGCGAACGCACCCCCCTTCAGAGCCAAAAAAAAAAAATACTTGAGGGCTCTTTTGAAAAAGATCTAGGCGAAATACATGGCCGTCACCAGGGAGAGTGCGGAGGGTGAGAACGCACCACCCTCCAGACCACAATTTTTTATTTATTTTTTTTAGAAGGGAACTTTTTTTTTTTTTGGGGGGGGGGGGGGAGGGGGGACGTCGCCGAAGGGGGGGGGGGGGGGGGCTATAGGTCTTTTAGATGGGCGAGCACTGCCTCACATCAGAATTGGTAATGTTTGTGTCTTTTCCCCCCAAATGCACCCCCCTTGAAAAAAGCTTGTGACGGCACTGAATTGTTCTACTTTTTAATTGTGTTTAAATCAATCCAAAATTATATTCAAGACCCCCAGGTTGACAATTTACAATGCTTGGTAATTTATTTCTTAAATAGCTTTCCTCAAGTCCAGGAGTACCAGAACCCAGGACGTTTATATACTGTTTTGGATATTTTTATGGAACTTAATGTGTAAAACATTTGGTCACGAGAGTTTCTTTGTAGGTTAACATTTAAAATCAATTTTCCATTTGTCGAAGGGAGAATTAATTCTTCATTTAAATTAAGAGATGAAGTTTAATTAAACTTGGCTTTGTTAGGAGGAATCTTCTGAAGGAGAAGGGATTCTCAAATATTCTTCAAATATTACACCTTTGCCAGAAAGTTTCACAATAGCAAAATGTATTCTTTCATCAATATTTTTTTTTGTTTAATACATGTAGAATGTAGATCATACATCTGCGACTTCCACAGAGAGCAGGCCTGGCTAAGGTGGGTTAGCAAGGCTGATAATGGAGTTATAGCATCTAAAGACACGGTGCTAGCACTCCTTCGCCATTGTGCGCAAGCCAACTCCCTGCATGAGCTTGAGCTAGCTGTGAATCAGCTCAAGCAATCCACGGTATGGAAGAACAACGAACGCCTTCAGAGATGGATGCAACGTACATGGCTCCCTCAGTGTAAGGTATGTAAATATCAAATCACAGTATACAGGTTAAGTTTGAATAATTCTACTACATTATATTGGTCTTGTGATTTGAGGAAGTTTATGCTGTTAGGTTTTAGTTATCATACATGTGTACAATAATTTCATATATTATAAATCAATAACTGATATGGTAGCTTTGAACCAAGGTTCAAGGTGAGGGTTGGGAGACAATTTGAGTGTTGTGTTACTTTCTAAAATGATATACTGCAAAGAAATGTATATACTCTATATTAAATCTAAAAGTAATGGTTGAAAGTTGACATTTTTAATTAAGGAAGAGTTAGTTTCGGACACCAAGGCTTAAATTCCACTAATAAGTATTCCATCATGTAAATAATACAACTCAGCTGAAAATTGGATAACCCATAAATATGCAATTACATGCATATTTCTAGTAATCCGCATTGAAAGTAAAGAAAATGTAAAAATATGTAATACATGTATTCTAATACCTTACAGTTGCTTGTTTTGCATAATACATAGTTAACACTCTTATGTTTACAGCGCTGGGCCTGGGCGTATCGTGTGGAAGAGGGGCTGACTGCTCACACCAACAATGGGGTAGAATGCCAGAATAGGGTGTTTAAGTACAAGTTCCTGGCTGATAGAACATCTCTCCCTCTTTCGGGGATGATAACTGCTCTCCTCACCGAGTATCTGCCAGACAGAAGAAGAACGTGAGTATGCCGTATGCGAAGGGCTCTAATAATGAAGTGTTACAGGTAATTCCTCAACACAGCACTGTGTCAAATGATATGAGGTCGTGTGCATCATTTTTCTCAAAGTTTTCGTTTGACTTGCTCGCATTTCTTTATTTCTGCCTCAATTGTAATCACACTTGGTACAAATGATCCTTGGGTAATACCACATGGGCCTCCATGAGGAGGATAGGGTCAAAGGTTATCTAGGAGTCGAAAGGTCCAATGATGTGAGTCCGTGTGCTTCATTTTTCTCAAAGTTTTCGTTTGATTTGCTCTCATTTCTTTATGTCTACCTCAATTGTGATCACACTTGGTACAAATGATCCTTGGGTAATACCACATGTATCTTCATGAGGCTGATGGGGTCAAATGATATGAAGCCGTGTGCATCATTTTTCTCAAAGTTTTCGTTTGACTTGCTTTCATTTCTTTATTTCTGCATCAATTGTGATCAAACTTGGTACAAATGATCCTTGGGCAATACCACATGTGTCTCTTCATTAAGCTGATGGGGTCAAAGGTGATCTAGGGATCAACAGGTCAAATAACATGAGGCCATGTCCATCATTTCTTTTTTTTTTCTTAAGTAAAGGGCGTTTCTTTATTTCAGGTCGGATCAAACTTGGCACAGATGCTGTGCAGGGGCTTGTTCTTAAGGTTTTGGTTTATCTTCCTCTCATTTTTTGTTATTTCTGCATCAATTGTGTTCATACTTAGTACAAATCATACTTGGGTAATACCACGTGTGTTGATGAGGAGGATGAGGTCAAAGGTCATCTCGGCACCATGTTAGATATTTGAAAAAAAACTGAGCACTGTTCATCGATTGCGAACTCAGGCGAGACTCGTGGTTCGCGAACCACCTTGTTTAAAGAAAGTTGTGGACATTTATCTGTGTGTGTTTATACACCAACTAATGGAAAAAAAAATAGAATTTATTCCAAGTCAGATTTACATGACTGCAAATATACATCAATCCATTCTGACAACTTGGAAATATACATTTCTTGGAAAACCAGGCAATTCAATTTATACATGTATTTTCAAAAAACTATTGGCATGCTATGACTTCAAACCAAACTTTAGACTGAACTTAAACTTACGTCGGGTTAAAGTAATTAGCAAAATAACGATCAAGGGGTTCAGATGAAATAACATATAGGAATGTTCATCAAATGCATTTCATCTTTATCCAATGTATAACTTGGGCAACTTCCTGTGTATTTTTTGTCATTGCTGCAATGTCTCATGATGCAGTAGTGGAAAAACAGTTATGCCTTGAAAAAAGGCAACTTGGAAGATTCATATTGTAGACGTCCCTCGTTTCCCATATCATACAGTTATAGTTTAAGGGTGAATTTTATTATGCTGTTTTCATTGCAATTCACCCGAAATTGTACCTTTCAGATATTCATTGGTCAATTATATTAGCTTATAAAAGACCAACAATTTTCAATTTCTTTCTAATTCATAATACTTCAACAACTCTTTTGAGCGATCCATAAATATAACGAGGCACGCAGGAATAAAAACATTAATTATTTTTTTGAGAATACATAATCTAAACTTTCATAACACATCAAGCATATGAATAAATACCCAGAAAGGCAAAGACCTCCAGTTATTCTGGGTAATCCTGCTTGGGTGTTAGGTTTAATTTTTTTGCAAATGTTGTAAGACATTTAATTACTTCATATTGTAAATATGACAGCTACATCATGGCAAACTGTAAGGCCAATTCCGCATATAGCAGATCCTACAGCAGGGAGGTTCCCGCCTACCTACAGAACAGGCCTCCAGGATTTGTCATGCACTGCTTGTCACGACTGGAATCAGCACATTGCCTGAGGAAGAAGGACATAGAAAGAAATGGAGAACACAGTTTTGTGGTAAATGCTACTGTTTATTATATTAAATTGTCTGTTGAAATACCTTTAAGAGAGGGTGTAATGTAAACTGTCAAGAAATTGACCTCGTCTTTATTGTACACCTTCTTTGAGAAAGTCTCTGTTGGCCGACTGCACGTTGCTATAAAATGATATAATCATACAAGTGCATACCAGTTATTGCATGTTTATTTTTTAATTCTTTTAGATATCAGGTATTAAACAAATACTAACTATAGCTTTATATACATGTATATGTTTCTATCCTTTTATACAATTCTTCATTCTTCTATAACGCAGGTCAAGAGTGAAACACTGATGGGCCGTCGGCGGTATTCCGTCACTTTGTCAGATGACTCCCTAGGCTGTGATTGTATGGATTGGCTGAGATCCAGGAGACCCTGCAAACACATGTTTGCAGTCATCCTCAGGGTAGAGGGGATGTCTTTACCATCCAACTACCTTGGTCTGCCATTCCATACGCTTGACAGCCAAGTTGAATCCTTTCTAGAGGCTACCCACCAAGACGTGTCGATGGAAGAGCAGGTAGAGATTGATGACCTTGAAGATGGCCTTGTGGAATGTACCATCGGCATTCAGAAGGGCAGCATTCTAAAAAGAACAGCGATCTCTTGCAGAGAGAAATTAATGCTGCTCAGAGACTTATCATACCTCTGCACCAGTGAGCCACTCCTGCTTGCTATGGAGCAAGAACTTCAATCCACCATCCACTACGTCAGAGAGAATTTGTTCTCAGAAGGAGGCCTTATTGTGGATGAAAGGCGCAGCCAGACAAAGAAACGACACAGATCCGTCACTTCAAAGGCACCACAGCTGCCCATCCGCAAAAGAACAAAGAAGGGTGGATCCTTAAGCAAATCTGGAATCAGGAGATCCAGGGTTAAAACAAAACGAACAAAGAAATGGAAAGGTTTGAAAACTCTTTCAAGGGATTCTCTTATAAGATATCCTAAAGAAGCAAAATTTATCACAATCCTTATAAGAAAACATATCTTGTCATACGCAGAAATACTGATTGAAGTCCCAGTAATTAATGCCAATTACTCTGTTTTCTAATGACAGACAACCATACACTTTTAATGAGTATTTTAAATCGTGTTCATGTACCTGTCATACGCTAGTACGACGTGGAATCTAAAGATAATGATTGTACTTGAATATGGGCATTTTCGTGCAGGCTTTCGCATATTTCTTGCTTTCAATCATATTTTCCGGACAGTGTCCATTATGAAATTGGCTTTCCGTGTACGAAGTCAATGGGCAGAATTTATATTGCCAGGACTACTGAGTGGGAAATATGATTCTTAGCAGGAAATATACTGACCCTGCCTTTGCACGTGTTTTGCAAGCTAGTACATGTACCTTTATACTATTGCCCTTTTTCGATCATCATTTTATGTAGAGTCTTGCTTCAGGAAGCTTTTCATTTGTTTTGTAGTTTGCTTTTTAATGCTTTTATTCTCTTTTTCATGTTGATGAAATAGCTATGATAACTTTTGATCTCTGACTTACAGTCAAATCCATTTTAGCTTGAACCATTACAATGTTTTTTAATTTCCTAAGAAAATTGTACTTTTGCTATTAAGATGTCTTTGTTTATATTTTCCAGCCATAATGCACACAAGCCAGAGCTTATGAAAGAGTCTACAGATTGTATAACTACATTTTCCTTTTATCTCTCTCTACATTATAGGTAGAACCGTTTAAGTTTCTGCGTCAAGGTTGGTTGTTGAAATGACCTAATAAAAATATCTCTTCGTTCATAGTTTCCCACTTTGTGTCTGTCCTTACAGCAGCTTCTTCAGATCCGACTGCAGCCAAAGACAGCAGGGGAACTTGCAATGGACCAGAAACGATGCAAACATGTATGTTCTGTAATGTTTTATTTTTTATAGGATAACCTCTAAAAATGAGAAGTTATAGGATCTCTGAAAACATATGGAAAACATGATAGCTGAAATCAGCAGTGCAAGAAAACCAAATATTTTAAGATTTAATGCTTAATCTTATAAAAATCATGGCTAAAATAAATTAGTTCTGAAATATATATCATATCACCTCTAATGATTGAAATGGCGTGTACGGGCAAGAGCCAGTACATATGATATAGTGATATTAACAATTCATCTGAAAACAAATCTTATTGAAATAATGTAGGTGATAAAGAAGGTGCAAGAATTTGAAATTCATCAGATCAGGTTTCTCCCATTTTTATTATACATAATGCTCAGTTTTCACCCAAGCTTTCAGATTATCTTCAATGAATTTTACATCTAGCATGGTAACATGGCTCAATAGTGAATCTGTATAGGCTTTGTGCTTTAAGGTTGACATAATGTACACAAGCCGAAGCCAGGTGAGAGATGGTCAAGAGATTGTATATCTATATTTTCCTTTTATCTCTACATTATAGTGAGAACCATTGAGCTTTCAACCGTGTCAAGGTTGGTTGTTGAAATGACCTAATAAAAATATCTCTTCGTTCATAGTTTCCCACTTTGTGTCTGTCCTTACAGCAGCTTCTTCAGATCCGACTGCAGCCAAAGACAGCAGGGGAACTTGCAATGGACCAGAAACGATGCAAACATGTATGTTCTGTAATGTTTTATTTTTTTGCTTATAAGATTTTTTTTGCTTATAAGTCTCTGAAAATGAGAAGTTATAGGATCTATAAAAGCGTCTCTGAAGGATCCTTGAAAGCATATGGAAAACATGACGGCTGAAATTAGCAGTGCAAGACAACCAAACATTTTTATATTTAATGCTTAATCTTATAAAAATTATGGCTAAAATAAATTATTTCCGAAATATTCTATCATATCACCTTGCACTGATTATATCTTGATAATTTCCCCATATATAAATTGAATAATGTTCATGTGAAATGTTCCATATAGTATAATCTTAATTCTGTAAAAAAAAAAAAAAAAAAAAAAACCTCTTAAATGCAAAAAGTTCAAACGATTGAAATGGCGTGTACGGGCAAGAGCCAGTACATAATGAACAACTCACCTGCAAATAAATTTAATATAGTGATATTAACAATTCTCCTGAAAATAAATTTAATTAAAATAATGTAGGTGATAAAGAAGGTGCAACCATTTGAAATTGTTCTGATCAGGTTTCTCCCATTTTTATTGTGCATAGTGGTCTGTTTTCACCCAAGCTTTCAGATTATCTTTGGTTAATTGTACATCTGGCATGGTAATAGGGCTAATTATGAATCTGTATAATGTACGCAATCCAAAGACAGGTGAGAAAGGGTCAAGAGATTTTATATCTATATTTTCCTTTTTATCTCTACATTATAGTGAGAACCATTGAACTTTCAACCGTGTCAAGGTTGGTTGTTGAAATGACCTAATAAAAAGATCTCTTCGTTCATAGTTTCCCACTTTGTGTCTGTCCTTACAGCAGCTTCTTCAGATCCGACTGCAGCCAAAGACAGCAGGGGAACTTGCAATGGACCAGAAACGATGCAAACACGTAAGAAATATGTTCAATTCTTTCTTTTATACATAATGCTCAGCGTTATTAGATAATTTCCTTCCACACCATTAAAAGCACGAGAAAAGGGTTACAGTTCGATATTCGATAGTCCAAGGGTTTGTTTATTCCGAACGTTTGTTATATTTCGAAGGTTCGTAATTCCGAAACATGTAAATTGCCTATACCTCGATGCTCGTTAGTCCGAAAACGAAAAAGGGTTAGTTAATCCGAGTATTTGTCGCGTAACGTTCGGAATAACGAACCTTCGGAATAACGAGTGCTTCCCGAGAAAAGCATGACTATTACCAGTATACGTGTACCAGGCATCAAAAGGGTTTTTATTATTTGGAGGCGTTTTGCTCAAATGCTTATTGTTTGTAAACTTGACAAAGTGGATGATAACGCACATTACCGATTGTCTTTGACTTGAAAAGACACAATTATTTTCTTACTATATACAGGGATATTTGTATCACATAGCATTATGCCTCATATCATACAAAGTTGACTTCAAAATTGATTTTAAACATATAAGTTTTTATATATATATATGGTTTTAACTTAGGTTGTAATATGCAGTTCTGAGTTTTTGCGAAGGTAACTGTACTTTAACATATTAATCTTTTCCCTTGTATAACTTTTACTTTACCCAAAGGCAACAAAGGGAGGCTCCGTCAAGCCACATTGAAAGAGTGCAGCAGAAAGAAGTTTGCAGGTGGACGAAAGCACACAACAAGTATATCCTCTGGTGATTAGTGGAACCATCTTTATTTAAAGGTTTCAATGATGACAGGAACGAAACAGTACTATTGGTTACTCTTACAAGCTGTGCGTAAAATTGCTTTCCATCTTGTAAATACATATTATGTATCCCCTTTTCTTTACAAAAAGTATACCAGTAAGCAAATGATGCGTAGTGACTAAGGTCAAGCGTGTCAGCTAAAGCAGGTCATATTTTGACATGATATTACATGTATTGTAAGTTACAACCCATTGCTAGAATCTGTTCTATAAATACACATGTATCATTTCACATTTTAAAGTACGGTATAGAAATTATGTTATTAATCATGTTCTATGTTATAGGCATCATAGTTCCTGAATTGGAGGGGCTCAAGATTCAACCGCTTCCTTCACTACATGACGACAATCGTTATTCAGTGTGTGGGGAGACCCTTGAGATTAGAGACTTCAAGTCCTTGCAGTTCCCCAATTGGATAAATGACAAGGTAATGATAAATATATGTGTGTATGTGTGTGTGTGTGTGTGTGTGTGTGTGTGTGTGTGTGTGTGTGTGTGTGTGTGTGTGTGTGTAAGTGTGATATTTCTCAACTTGTGCATGACAAGGTTGTTCCAGAATATGTAGTTTGCGTGAATAAAGGAGTCTAGGAGCTGGGGCGTAGCTGGACCTTGCACGTTCATTTCATAGCTTTCGGCTGAACATTACGCCTTCTTCAGTCTAGCTTGGCGGTGGGTTGTTTTTACTGTCGGTATGCTGGTTATGGTGCAAGGTCCAGCTACGCCCAAGCACCTATACTCTTTATTCACGCGCACTATATTCTTATCTTACTTCATCAAAATAAATATAAGGCTGGAGGCTAAATGAAGCAAGAAATGTTGAGCATGATTTTCATTAGCAATGAGTATAAATGCTTTATTGTAACATTTTCATATATTTCATATTTCTGTGTAGTTTTGTGAATCACATTTCTTGGGGAAGGCGGAAATCATATTTATTGTCTCAACTAAGTAGCAAGAGGGAGATGCAGACCACTTCTCAATTTATTGACCTCAAGTCAAAGATGATATGACATATTGGTTAGCCACATTAGTTAGAGGTCACTGGGTATCCAAATGTTTTGTTATCAAATAAGTGATAATTATATTGCAAATGTACCACCGACAAGACAGATAATTCTTTCAGTAACTTTGAAAACGGGTGATTTACAGATTTCTCTCTTTTTGGGTAATTCGTTATAAGTAAATTAGTACATTGATGGCATTTTATTCGAAATATAGATATTTGATGCTATCTTCTTTGCTCTTTGATGGATCTCAATGCTCTTGCTCTTTTCAACAGAACACGGTTAGACACCCAGCTAAAGGCCCCCCCCCCCCCCCCCCGGAAAAAAAGAAAAAATTTTAACTTAAATCAACTAATTCATGGAAATGTCATTATATTATCAGTAACATGCTTCCCCTATTTATTGTAATATCACTTTACCTTATGCCATTTTCAGATTCTCAATTCCTTCATGGCACTGCTAGCAAAGGAAAGTAATGTCAACGCGAGTGACCATATCTTCCCAATCCCTTCGTATGCTGCAGTACACTGGCAGAGAGCCATGTATCATACATGGCTCTTCAAGAAGGTAATACTTATTTTTTTTGTCTAGATAAATTTACTTCAACTTAATTTTATGTGGTTATCAATATACATGTCATTATCATCAGTTTAAAGTAGGCCAAATCCAGACATGAGTTTAAAAACCTTTCTTTGAGAAATGAACATCACATTAAAAATATAATCCCATCATTGAAAAACTGACATGAGCTAGAACAGCCATGATTCTGAATTTAGGTTTATAGCCCCAAAGAGCTAAAGCTATAATTATAGCTTTCCCAGGACCAAGGAGGGGGGCGTACAATGAAATGTAATAGTATTGAGCCAATCATCAAGATTCGGCACACAAACTCTACCTCTACACACCACAAACATTGACATTTTTATGGTAGTAGTAGGTAGTAGGTAGTGGCCGTCATTTGCACGCCCCCTCCCCAATATTGATGAAATTCCATGGTTAGAGTGGGCAGAATACCCTCTTTAGATTTTAGAACAAAGAGACTCGTGGCTATTTAAAGAAGCAGCTATTTAAAGAAGAAGTAAATAGTTTGAATGAATTGGCGATTCCTAAAAGTAAAACAACAAGATGCAGCTTTTTATATCTAGGTTGTCATGGCTAAAGGAATGCATGAATATATCCAAAGTTAACAACAAAAAGTCTTCCTATTTTTGTTATCAATCATTTAAAAATGACCAACATGTGACGGGTAGAGGGGGCGCAAAGGGGAACAACTGGACCTTTTAGAAATTGTGAGCTACAGGAGGCACTATTAGCTACAGTTAGTGCAATCCCACTTTAAACACTTGGGATATATTCATCAAAATTTGCAGAAATTGACCGGAAGAGAAGGGGTATAGAGTTCCCAATTGGTAGCGTTGCTAACTCACACATATCTGTATACTGATATCTACAGGTGTGCATGCAAAAGTACAAATGGATCTTTCTGCCATTCAACGTGAATGAAAGTCACTGGGTACTCTTGGCAGCTGATGTGCAGAGAGGAGAAGTTTCTGTTCTGGACTCACTATCAACCAATCGCAACACGTCCATAGACTGCATAAAGAAGTTCAAGTGAGGAATCGTTTATGATAATAAATGCACTATATACAATAATGTGTACTCTTCAGGCAAGGACTCCTCGACTATTTATTGATTTAGGATAGTGTAACAATGAGTTGAGCATATTTCATAAACATACATTTTTCACCAAGTTGAAGGAAGCAAGTCAGATTGGATCTCATTTGCATGCCCCTTCCTTTTTTATTGCATTCTTTTTATTACTATACTATGGTGCTAAAATTATTTTTCTTTTTTATTACTTTTATTAAAACAACAAGTCTATGAAGCATTTTATTACAAAAAAAACTGTTTTATTTCACTCTGTAACCATAAATGAATGATCTGCTATAGATGTTGCAATGAGCTTTTACAAGAAACTAGATCAACCCCCAAAACTGCTTTGCAAATTAGGGCTGCAATATTCCTCAAGCTTGTATTAAACTTTAATACTACTCCCAGTCAAATAGCACACTGTTTATTAAAATCAAGTGGCCCTTATATCGTTTAAATATGTGAAAAGGTCTTTTTTAAATATTGTTTTTATTGTGCAAATACAGGTATAATAATCATTTTACAGTCCACTCCAAATTTTATTAAACCAAAATTAAAAATTATTTTCTTTTTCAGCTATTACTTTTTTAAATGAATAACAAAGTATTTATTGTGTTTGTTTGAATGGGATATAAATGCCTAAAAATCAAAATGCTTTTAAATCCTGCAAGCGTTAACATGCAAGTACACCCTGGCCTCGTATACGTGTATAATATACCATGCACTGCACCAGCTATGGGAGATTTGGGCGACGTTCCCGGTTTTGAATTGTTGGCTTTGTAGAGTAATTCTACGGAAAGGCTCTCACAATGATATATTCATGACATATTTTGAATGCATTAAAAAAAATAAGAAAAATAATCCGACCAACCGACCTATGTTTTGGCACCTAAAGGGCAGTACAACATCTTTTTTTTTTACATATTTTTGCACATATTGTAAATTTCATATCAAGGAGTATGCTAAGAACTGTTATGATGTTGTTTCGTAATTTCCAATTTTATTCAAGAGCCTACATGGCATGCAGATCAGAGAAAATTGGAGACCTAGCTGGAACATCATGGAAGGTTGGCAAGCTCCAGTCTGCCAGGCAAGAAGATGGGCATTCCTGTGGGGCATTTGTCATGTTGGTAAGATTAACCCATCAGTTTGATTGTATGGATTGTTTCATGTTGTTTACATATTAGGAGATGTGCATGGTCTTAAGGAGTTCGATGAAGGATATAATACCCCCCCCCCACACACACACACACACACCCCAGGGGGGGGGGGGGCCTTATAGTGAGTGTTCCCATTGGTAATGACGGAATGTAGAAAGGCCTAGATCCACTCTCTAGTTGCCAAATGGGCACTGCTAGGCCTCTAATTTAGTACCGTGGAACCTCGTTATAAAGAGCTTTGATGTTCCAATATTGTACCTAATATTTAGACGATTTTTTCACTGGTTCAGAATCTAATTGATTTTTTCATTATTTTTATATTCTTGAAATGAGATGCATGATATAATAAGATAATCTAAATAGTCCCAAAGTTCCCATGTGCTTCATGTTTGAAATTTTACTTTTGTTTCAAATGTCACCTATTTTTTTTCTTCTTTTTCAACTGATTTTGCTGCAGAATGCTCTCGCCATTACAAGAGGTGTTGATCCTCGGAACGTTGGGAAGTATGCCAGAGACATGAGGGTTTATGTTCATAACAAATTGACGACCAACGCTGTGCCCCCACCTGACCAGCGGAAAACCTGCGACATGGCTGAGTGTCTGGTGGCCCTTTCAGAGAAACCAGCGACTAGCACCCGACCTAAATGGGTGCAGTGCGATGTTTGTGGTCGCTGGCTGCATCTACACTGTGTTTCAATCAGTGAGGCACCAGGGGAAGGCATTGATTATGTATGCCCGATTTGTTGTGCTCAATATGCATAGTCAATGTGAGTGATGTGAGCATGGTGATAGTAGATTTCATTGACTGCACAACTTCACCAAAAGGAAAATTATTGTCAGAATTTTATGTTTCATCGTAACCTTGTCTGCACTTATATGCAGCATCCATTTTTCTCCTTATCTCCTATCACACCTTGTGTGTTATGTCGTATCAGAAAACCAATGCTGCCAGCTCGAGCTATGTGAAGCAGTCAAAGCCAAAGCCCATGCTTGATGAGCTTGATCTTGAGATTCTACTAGTGCACGGGGATTAGTTGGATTACTAATATGGTGTATACATAAAACTTGTGTACTCCTGAAATGATGACACTAAAATTTTTATGATCCTTTGACAGGCCTTTAGAAAGTAATGTTTGGGAGTCATATAGTTACGGTAACATGACCGATCCCCATGAATATAGGTATGACCTGAACATCTTGTTACCGCAGTTTTCATGTAATCTGGCTCTTTGATTAGCTTTCAAACATGATGATAGTTAGAGTTCAAAAGTTCCAATGTCACATATAAAGAATGTCAAAATCTTTTATAGGAATAGGATGGGTTATGAATCAACTATCCTACCTCCAGAGGAAAACCAACGAATGCCATGGGAAAAAACGGTTTCAAGATTATATCTGTGAGTGTTGAACCCGCATAGATATCACTCTGGATTGTGCATTGTTTGTGTGTTTGTAGTAAACATGATGGTTTCCATTAAACGTTCAGGGTGTTCCCCAAACTATGATAAAGTATTCATGTACTGCTTGGTGGCATGCAAACTTTGTAATGCTGCAAAGAAGAGATGATGAAAAAAAAACGTAAGGTATAATCGATGTATGAGGAGATGTTGATCTTTCCCGTCCAAAAGTGTTTGAGTTGTGAATCCGCTATTCTGAGCTTTGACAACTGACCCTATTCACCATACTAAACTCTCCTCAGAATTATGGACGTCTGTAATCATGAACATTTTTTTCAATTAGTGGGTCTTTCCAAAGAAAATGTTATGGTATTTGTAGTTGTGCGTGCAATTATGGTATTGTCACAGGCACGAGATACAACTTTTGCCTTTTCTTACTGCCCTGTGTTGCCAAGTTAGGGAAATTGGCAAAGTAAATTGTCTTGGGAAGTGATCTGAAGAATATTATAGAAGAAATACTTTTATGTCTCTGCTATTAACAAAGTAGCCGGAGGCATTATGTTTTCTGGTTGTCCGTCCGTACATGCGTCCCATGTGATCGCTTATCTCAAGAACCGATTAATGAATTACCTCCAAACTTGGGTAATGTATGTATCTTGCAGAGCCAATGAATTTATTATAATTTAGGTTCATGGGACCAAACGTCAAAAGTGGTGGGGCTTTTTTATGTATTAAGAAATGAGAACCGATAGACAGATTACCGTCAAACGCAAGGCATGTTCATGTATCATTCAGAGTCAAATGAACTGATTACATTTTAGGGTCATGAAAGCAAAGGTCAAAGTCATGGGGCTCATATATACATATAAATGACTTGGGAATGCATTACAATCAGAACCGACAGATGGAGTACTCTCAAATCCAGGACAAAAATTTATCTTGCAGAGCCGTGTATGAAAAATAGCTTGTAATCATATTCTGATAACCCGTTAATGGATTACTATCAAATTTGACTATCAAAAATTGCTTCCGTTTTGGTTTGTAAAATCGCTCTATGGCGGAGGCATCATTTTCGGCAGCGCACAGGTGAAGTTCCATCTAGTTATTCATTGCGCTTACCCCGAGCTTGAATGTTGAGGATAGATGTCATAAATCCTTGTTTAATCTTAAATGATAAATTACAATATGAGTTTTTTGTGCAGCCATTGATCAATCGGCTCAGTAAACATTTCTTACAATTCAGGTTTTAACAATACAAGAAGAATAACTATTTTCGTGTATGTTTGTTTTAGAATTGAAACAAAAACACAAATTCTAATAAAAGAGATGATGTTGGAGCCTTGGATGTCTCTACCGAGGTCCAGTATATTTAAGTTTGCTCCTGTAATAGCTGGACACAAACATATCCTGCAGCTAGTAGCAGGGAGAAGTGTCCAAGTTCTTACCATTATTATGTGATTAAGTGATGTGGGGACATTTTTTAATCATCTTTGAAAACATATTTATGTGGTACAAACAGTATATCTTAGTTTTTACCGTTTTTTCCAAAAAAAAAAAACGATAGTCAAATTGGTACATGTATTTATGCGTTGTAATTTGAGGTTGTAGAGTTTAGACAAATATATGAAACAAAATCACTGCAAACGAAATAGATATACCCATGGATAACCATATGTCAATGAATATATGGCTGATAGATTCATTTAAGCATGATCTATTGAGAGGCCCAATACTCTGAAAAAAAAGTCTGAAAGATGTTGATGTCATTCTTTATGCTCTTAACTATATGGTGGGGGGGGGGGGTAAGATAATAAAGGGAAAGTATATTTTTAACTGTTGTGAAATACTATGATATTGAAGACGTTTTATTTTATACTGTCAGACTGGGCTATAACTATGTTTACCAAAGTCATTTGCTTAAAAAGTTTCATTTGTAGAATCCATGTGGTATCACCGGGTTTGTAGCATATTTGGGATTTTTTGTGATGCAATCTTTGAAAAAAAACCCTTTTAATTCAAAACTAGTTCTGTGGTGACGCGGAGTTGTATCCATCAGGTGAGTCACGATTTTTTTTTAGTGCAGTTTAAATATAAGTTCATGAAGAATTCTTTAATTATAATCTTTCTTCTGTAAATGATACAAAAAACACGTTCATCGGTTCAGTGTCGGTACCCATATTATGATTCCTGACTAAATGGCAAACGAAGCAAAATATTTGTTTGTGATCTTCATTATTTGTTGATGTTGTTGAAATTGATTTACATGTAAATGTTTATGTAATTGAATGTTGCAAAGTGAGCGAAAACTAAGTGGGAAAACAATTTAAAAACATGCTATTATCGAGGTTTATAGAATAGAAGGTCACCACGCAGTTTCTTAGAAGAAAAGTGAATTTTGACCTCACACATGTCACACAAGAGGTTTTAGGAGCGAAACGACAGGTTGGGTTTGTGATATAAAGAACATATGAATTAAAGGAGTAGAACTAGAGGTATGAGCGGAATGAGAGGTCGGATCTGTGATGTGAGTAGTGGGACAATTAAGAGGTCGCGTCTGAGATCTTAAGCACCGGTAATATAAGGGAACGTTACTACAGGTGATATGAGCGGCACAAGCGGTCGGTCAGAGATATAAAGTACAACATAAATAAACGGGAGCGGCACTAGCGGTCGTAGGAGCGGCACTAGCGGTCGGTCTGTGATATATCGTACAACATAATAAAAGGAGCGGAACTAGAGGTCGTATGAGCGGCACTAGCGGTCGGTCTGAGATATATAGTACTACATAATAAAAAGAGCGGAACTAGAGGTCGTATGAGCGGCACTAGCGGTCGGTCTGAGATATATCGTACACAGTAAGAAGATGAGCGGCACTAGGGGTCGTATGAGCGGCACTAGCGGTCGGTCTGAGATATATAGTACTACATAATAAAAGGAGCGGAACTAGAGGTCGTATGAGCGGCACTAGCGGTCGGTCTGAGATATATAGTACAACATAATAAAAAGAGCGGAACTAGAGGTCGTATGAGCGGCAGTAGAGGTCGGTCTGAGATATATCGTACAACATAATAAAAGGAGCGGAACTAGAGGTCGTATGAGCGGCACTAGCGGTCGCTCTGAGATATATCGTACACAGTAAGAAGATGAGCGGCACTAGGGGTCGTATGAGCGGCACTAGCGGTCGCTCTGAGATATATCGTACACATTCAAGAAAAGGAGCGGAACTAGAGGTCGTATGAGCGGCACTAGCGGTCGCTCTGAGAGATATCGTACAACATAATAAAAGGAGCGGAACTAGAGGTCGTATGAGCGGCACTAGCGGTCGGTCTGTGATATATCGTACACATTCAAGAAAAGGAGCGGAACTAGAGGTCGTATGAGCGGCACTAGTGGTCGGTCTGAGATATATAGTACTACATAATAAAAAGAGCGGAACTAGAGGTCGTATGAGCGGCACTAGCGGTCGGTCTGAGATATATAGTACAACATAATAAAAGGAGCGGAACTAGAGGTCGTATGAGCGGCACTAGCGGTCGGTCTGTGATATATCGTACACATTCAAGAAAAGGAGCGGAACTAGAGGTCGTATGAGCGGCACTAGTGGTCGGTCTGAGATATATAGTACTACATAATAAAAAGAGCGGAACTAGAGGTCGTATGAGCGGCACTAGCGGTCGGTCTGAGATATATCGTACACATTCAAGAAATGGAGCTGAACTAGAGGTCGTATGAGCGGCACTAGCGGTCGGTCTGAGATATATCGTACACATTCAAGAAAAGGAGCGGAACTAGAGGTCGTATGAGCGGCACTAGCGGTCGGTCTGTGATATATAGTACAACATAATAAAAAGAGCGGAACTAGAGGTAGTATGAGCGGCACTAGCGGTCGCTCTGAGATATAAAGTACAACCATGGATCTGTCATGGATAGACTTCCTTAGATCTATGATGACCGCCGCCTCATAAAAATTCAATACATTTAGGTGTTTCAAACAATGCGCTGTATTAGTAATTAGACAGTGCCTTCCTATGAATAACAAAAGAAAATCTGGTTTGAGAAATATGTCAACCGTTCAGCCTTCGCTGGGAGTTCATAGCTGATCTTATTACACTCGCTCAATTAGATTGGGTGTGAGCGAGGGGAAATTTTGATAAAATTGTAGAAAGAAGTTGATCCGTAACTTTTTTTCGGACATCTCCGCACATGAAATCGAGGTTGTTTCCATGGAAGGTGAAACACTCAATAACCGATTTACAAGATATAAGTAAGGAAATATGATTGCCCAATGTGCGATATGGAGGCATTTCTCTGACATGTTTTCAACAGTATTTTCGACTTATCAAAATGCGAGGCAACAATATAATCTGAAATTCATAGAAGCGTATCATTATACGACGTTCTACCACTTCACATGCACTTCAGTACACGAAGTGGTTCTGAAATCTCCAAACTTGTGAGCGCCGGTATTCGTATTCGTTTTGCATTACATGAGCATCGCGCGCGCGAGGTATAATGAATATGCATGAGTATGACGTATCTTTGACTTGGCCACGCTCGGCCACGCCCCCCGACCTCTAGTGCCGCTCTTCGTATGCTATCCTGCGATATCCCCGCGTCTGAGACGCTCACGGTATTGTTGTTGTTTACAACGCAGTCTGTATCGCCATCATCCGGGGTACCTTGCCAATCAAACAGCTCATCCTCACTGCAAACAGAGACTCGACTGGCCGCCATTCTCGCATTAACGGCAGCCAATTCCTAATCGTTTCAGCCTTTGAACCACAATTCACAAACACTTTATGAGTCCCAGCAGCTAGCAAATAGCAACATGCAGCCAGTACACCATACAGCGTTTAATGATCACACTAAAGCATGCTGCCAGCACACAAACTGAGGGAATGAACGTCGAAGGCCGGTCTTTAATATTAATGCAACGCTGCTGGTAGAATGTACGTAATTCGACTGGCTGCAGTGATAATGTATGAGATGCTTCGGGAGATTAGCAGCTCGCGCGACAATGCATGCATTATGAGAACGTACGCGTGTACGTGCGAGCTGATCTGGCGCGTAATATGCCCCCCCCCCCCCCCCTACTCCATGACCTTTCTTCCTCTCCCATTTCTCCCTATATCTCCCTCTACCGCCTATGCACAAATAATGACATTCTTCTATGATGAATATATTTCATGTGATGTACAAAATTGATTGTGTTCTGATTTAATAGTCACAAATTGCCCCCCGCCCCCTACCCCCCCCCCCTCTCTCTCTCTCTCTCTCTCTCTCTCTCTCTCTCTCTCTCTCTCCATATCTCTGTCTGCCTGTCTGGCTATTTTTTTCACCCCCCCCCCCTCTCTCACCCTCTGTCTATCTGGCTATGTCTCACTTTCCCTCCCCCCTCTCTTTCTATCTATCTTTCTCTCTCTCTCTCTCTCTCTCTCTCTCTCTCTCTCTCTCTCTCTCTCTCTCTCTTTCTCTTTCTCTTTCTCTCTTCATATCTCTTCCTATCTATCTGGTTATATCTCTCACCCCCCTCCTCTCTCTCTCTCTCTCTCTCTCTCTCTCTCTCTCTCTCTCTCACTGGCTACCCCCCCCCCCCCTCTCTCTCTCTCTCTCTCTCTCTCGGCATCTCTCTCTCGGCATCTCTGTCTCTTTGTCCTGGTGTATTAAAGCCTTGCGAGACAGAATTTAGCTGAAAAACAAAAATAAGGCTAAGTCATTTCTCTTAAGCACTTTAAAACAAAAATCAGCATAGCTCGTTTCCTGATCTACGCAAAAAAGCGTTTAACCTTTGCGTTTTGTATTTCTATACATTCGCATTCCTTTATAACTTCTTTCATTAATTCACTCTCATGCGCAATAAGCTGTTTAACTGCGTAAAAATAACGCGTCATCAACCTGTGATTCAGTTTCAATTGGTGGAATGCACTTTTAGTCTGTTAGCTAATCTGTGCTACTTGTTTAATCCTGGGACAAGCTCTGAGGTTATCAATAGTAACGTATTGTTTGAACGACGAACATAACAGCTGTATACATATAAAGCGAAATGGTTTATTGTAAAAGTATAGGCCTAAAATAAATCGGACAAAAATGAATGAAACGAAAAGCATGTTTTGCTCACGGGAGCTGATACCAAGAGCTCGGAACAGAGAATTGTAGAACTCCGTAAGCGCCTACGTCGCATCTTAATATACCATTTATATGAATTGATTAGCCTTACAGGATACTCTGCGTACATGTATTTGGTTTTAGACGGGGTACCCCCGTTTGCAGGTCAAAAATAAGATCTTGTAAAACCAAACAACAAACAAAAAACGGAAAATAGAAGAAGATACTGTATCAGAACTTCCTTTCCAATGCCAGAACTGGAGGCTGACTTATTAAGCGAAATCAGAGCGATAATTAAATTTTGAGGAGGTTTTGTTTGGGCAGGCCATCCTAAATTATATAGCTTAGCTGGGACCACAGATCGCTGTGAGTTATGGTTGGTCCGCTCCATAAATATTACAGCGCATGTCACTGTTCAATGGGTAATGCCGCTGTGCACAGTGACAGGGACATATAGCACGATTAATAGACTTATGACTGTCGGTGCGTTGGAAACGTACGTACAAGGATAGTTTTTCACCACTAGTCCTCTCCTGAAATGGTTCGTGAAGCTATGATTGTCACATGACTGAGATTTCATATAACGTTATAGATAGATTTTGGATTATTTTATTCAACGCTGTCGACCACCTCTCAGGGTACGGGAGTACATCAAAAGATAATCAACATAAAAACAAGTAAAAAGGAAACATCGTAATGAATGTAAAACATAAAAACATGATATACAGATCATTTTGAGCTGGCATCTGTGTCCAGTCTAACCTTATGATGTACATACATACATACATACATACAAACATATATACATACATACATACAATATGTCACATTCTAGGTAATGTATATATAATATATAAAAAAAGGGATCTAACACTAAGGTCTAGTTACAAGTTAACAATAAAAGTTATAAGTCAAGCTTAATAGGTTGCCTGATTGTTCTACCACTACGACTAGTACGAGTAACTAAACTTGTGTTTACATGCATGCAACTAATATCCACAATCTTTGGTATGTTAACAGTCTTATTGGCGAAATGCTTCATGATGATGTCAGCAAATTTGGCAAAGTTTTTTTTTAGCTGGAAAGTATCTGCAGTGCAAAACAATTTTGACATGTGGTAGGAATTAGGGTATTTTGTGAAAGACGGCGACATGAATGTAATTTTTGAGTCCTGGCTAAAAATTGGACAAAGAACTAAATAGTGGAATTCATCCCCTACAACTGACATTCTGCAATAAGGACACTCTAATTCGCTAATGGTACACTTTCTGAATCTACCATTGGTACCTGGCAAACAGTGTGATCTACATCTGAAGCGAGACATAGATATTATATCGTTGGGATTCAATAATTGTACGAAATAATCGTCAAAGAATTCGTCCTCATTAAATATCCTGTAATTTGGGCAAACACTATTCGACCATGTTTTAGCTATCCATTCCTGTTTGTACATATCGTTAAGTCTTAATTTAAGGGCATTAAGAGCCCAGGTAATACTGAAACCAACGCCTTGGTCATGTTGGTGACTCCACACATTTTCCAATCCAGCACTATTCAAAATACCTTTTATGCAAGTAAGCCATCTCATTGAGTTCTGGGGGGCATTTCATCAAAGGACTTGTCGGACGTTTTATCCGACAAACTGTCATAAGCTACTGAAATGCTTGCATCTTATTGGCCGAGAGCAAACTTGTCGGATAAAATATCCGACAAGTCCTTTGATGAAATGCCCCCCTGGTCTTCACCATACGTCTTTGAATATTATATAGCAAAAATGCGTAGTGTTGCGGATTATTCTTCACAAGCCGAAGCCAAAAGCCTCTCAATCTACATTTTATCTGGTTTGCAAGAATGCTACGTCCTGTCTCTCCGTATATCATACAATCAGGGGTGAATTTATTTACATGTAATATTGACCTCAGAAACTTTCTATGAAATATTTCTATACCTTATAGTATAGCTTATACTCCTAAATGATTCCATCCGACGTTCATGACTTTTGCAAATGGGACACGTGTACCCCGTCCTTATAGGCCTACTGTACTGTACTGTATTGGGAAAACCAAAAGCCTTCAAGAAGGTGATCGTGAGCAATCTTCTTGCCAATGGTCCACATTTGGAGTAATAAGTGATTAAATCACAAATCCTCAAAATTATCGGCCCAAACATTTTTTGAGGAGTTGCGATTTAATCACTAATTACTCCAAATATGCCAAATGTAGATCATTTGAGGGCAGATAACTTTCTGCAAGTTTCTAAAATGGACAATACATGAATTGTAAGACCATTGACAAGAAGATTGCCCACGATCACCTTTTAAAAGCTTTTTGGTCTTATCCCAGTTCTACAGTATATTCCATTATTTTTTGTATTGATCGGTGAACCGTACAAAAGAGTAGACCGAAAATCAGTCTCTGTATAGGACGTTGGATCCGCTGAAATTGCATCTGGCTCCTCTGAACGCCTCGGGGGTATGTCCAAAAATGTAATTTCGATTAAAGAATGCCCCGAATGAGACGGTTATTCCTGTCTAACAAAAGAGCTGCGTGGTCTAGGCGATCCAACTGTTTGACTTACTAGTGATTGTTATAAATTACCCCCAAACCACGCCATAATGCGATGAGCAGGACACACTTCATTCATCCGGGTTTTGTGTTTCCTTCACTGATTGGCGAATTTTGTGCTGCCCATTACAATAAAGAAAACGCGCTGGTGTTTTTCCCCCGGTTTTTTCATGCGCGGATAGCCCACGGATAGCCGTAGGATCATCAACAGCTTATACAGCACAGTGCAAACACAAATTGCTGTATACTGTAACAGTTACCATGCTTAATTGCGCCCTCTTTGCGAATAAACAATATAGTCATATAGGCATTATAAGTGAAAAATCGTGTGAATTGTTATGGAAACCATAAAACGTTGCGGGTGCAACACAAGTGCCACGTTCATACAATTCTAACGGCACGCATTGTTATTCTAGATTATATTTTAAAGGGAGTATACTGTACTGGGAAGACAAAACGGCCTTCAAAAGGTGATCGTGAGCAATCTTCTTACCAATTGTCTTAAATTCATGTATTGTCCATTTTAGAAACTTGCTGAAAGTTATTTTCCCTCAAATGATCCACATTTGGAGTAATTAGTGATCAAATCAAAAATCCTCAAAATGTTCGGCCCGAACATTTTGTCATTTAATCTTTAATCATTAATTACTCCAAATATGGATCATTTGAGGGAAAATAACTTTCAGCAAGTTTCTCAAATGGACAATATATGAATTTAAGACCATTAGCAAGAAGATTGCTCATTAGCACCTTTTGAAGTTTTTTTTTGTCTTCCCAGTACAGTATTTTATGTCCTTTAAGCCTTTATCAAAACTGAAGACCGAGTCAGTATTTTGTTTTTTATACTAGGATACGCATACAGTTTTTGTCCATAGAACAAAAACGAGAGAATAATATAAAGAACGAGGCCTATATAGCCTCCTTGCCGGTATCACCCCTACAAAGAGAAGTAAAACAGAGATGGAAAGAAGCAGGGACATCTCAAGATATCATTGAAACAAAGAATTTCATTAACGTCATTGTCCTGCATGAATAGCGCCATCGGGAAAAATATATTTACTCAGAAATCACCCTCCACACAACCTGGATTCCTTTGAACCACTTTTTTTTTTCCTGATACGTGTGCCCTTCTTTCAATCGAGCTGTTGGCCTACAGTGCACATATATATATACCCATCAACACAGATTTATATCCTGTTTTTATGTCATGTTTGTGTAGTAAGCAACTATTTGTACAAATGTGTTTAGATGAAGCTTTGGTTATTTGTTATTGACCTTACTCAATTATATAGCAACTGATTCGTCCGACATTCGTTCCCTTGATAACGAAGTTCGTGAATTTTAGTTCATCATTCAATTAATTTACTCTCGTAGTAAGCTCCAAATTTGCATTTTCATATTTTATTGGATTATTTCGTTTGGGAATGTGAACCGGAAAAGGGTTCACTTTTTTTTGTTTTTGTTTGTTTCCTTGAGCAATGGAATTAACAACACATTATTCAGATATATCAATCCATCATTATATTTGCAGTTATGGTAAAAAAAAACTGAAGGAAATCTAATGCAAATGAAAGTGGAGACAATTGAGAGTGCAACTCTGTATATGTATTAGGGCCTATACCAGTAGTCTGAAAAACGTCTTCAACAATCTCCACTGTTCTTTAGTTTTTGCTCTTCGAGGAAACCATAGAATCCATTGGATTAGAAAAAAAATGTTTTGTTGACATATTTTGCCACTGCAGCTGCAGAACTCAGGGCTGCATCGGCGATATAACGTTAACAATCAGATAGCACAAAGTGAACACTATTTCCATTTCAGAAATACGAGAAGACGTATTCAATGTGAGTATTGCCAATGTCGGTCTTTAATTTATTATTTGTACTTAGTAGAGAAACTACTATTTTACTACCGCATCCCGCATTCGCCACACGCTGACTGCACGTCATGCCTGGTCACACTCACAGTCACGGGACCCAGTCGGACGTCGGGATGCTTGCTACTACACCCATGTCCGTCATGTCCGTGGGGTGGGTTCGCACGCGAAGGCTTTTGCCGACCTTAGTTATGCTTTACCGCCTTGGGCTTGGCCTTGCAAGCAGTGTGCTGGACATTGTAATTCTGGTGACTGATTTAACAGATTTTGTATTTGAACAACAGGAAAATTGTGTTTGGAACTTATACTTCCATCAACAATATTAATGACAATTGTAATTGGAAAAAAATGTTAACTTGGTTAGGAACGCCTACAAAATATTAAAACAACTTCAAAACACAAATGTTCACAGTTCAACTATTGATGCTTGCACTATTGAAAATCCATAGAAATCATTAATTTGGGCAAAATAACAAGAAAAGTATTTATTTAAACAAGATTTTAACATCGTCTCCGA
The DNA here is from genome assembly GCA_963669155.1 of Arbacia lixula. Taxonomy (NCBI): domain Eukaryota; kingdom Metazoa; phylum Echinodermata; class Echinoidea; order Arbacioida; family Arbaciidae; genus Arbacia; species Arbacia lixula. The sequence goes on from OZ022579.1 coordinate 13,487,802, forward strand.
GTCACAGATATTGCCGCTACACTGTACACAAAATCTGTGTAATTGCTGATATTAATAAATGCTCTGCCGGTACACGCTTAGGCACAACGAACAATAGTGTACAACGGATAGCGGAGCGTGGTCGCTAGCGGTCGTGTCCATTTTTGCTTATTACATGACGTCATCCAGCCACTGCCGAGAGCCAATTTATGAATGAAAATATAGTAAGCATGCGCAGTGCCTTCTATGTCCCCACATAGTATTCCACCAAAACAAGTGTAAAATTCTCAATCACCTCGTACCAAAATCGACCTAGAATTTCACTTTCCTATATTTTATATGAATTTTGAAAGGTATTCTCAGAGGATCTATTTTCTCACCGATACCGCACAGGTAAGCGAATTTCGATTGCTTCTTGCTTTTCCGTGAAAATCGTACGAATTAGCGTCACCCCCGCATCGTGTTTGTTGGAATTTGTAGAGTCTATCGCAACGTGTACAAAGTCAATTGGCTTCCGGGTTTTAGGACTGTCAGTCAATATGCATGAAATTGCAGAGTTTCGATAATTTTCAATCGATACTGGAGCGATCCGATCACGAACCAAGACCATTTCCTGCGTACACAATGTGACCGGATATCGTTATCGCTATCGATACTTCCACACGCAGTCGGAAGGCAACCACGTGGTCATGACGTGATCTGCGCGATTGCCCAATCAGCGGTCTCCGAATCGCTGATCGCGGACGATCTATCCGTTGTACACAGTCTATGGACAATAGTTCGTCGTGTTAGGGTATATTCTGGAGGGTCGCTAAATACGCATGGGATCAGCCAGCCTATTGTTATGTCAGGCATACACTACAGCTCAAAGGAATTGGCATAGGGAAAGGGAAAGGGAAGAAAGGGAAGGAGCCACAGTTTTAAACCTCGGTATATTTTGTCCAGTTCAGCATAAAACATGATTCTGTTTAGGCTAAAGCATCTTGTTTCATGCTGAACTGGACAAAATATACTGTGGTTTAAAACTGTGGCTCCTTCCCTTTCTTCCCTTTCCCCATGCCAATTCCTTTGAGCCTGTAGTGTACATGCATTATTAGCACTCGGACTTAACTGTAAGTGGGAGTGAGTGCAGTGGGTGTAGCCGGTGCATGCGCATGGCACAGCTCGGCCGATATATGTTTCGAAATTACGGTATAGCTAAGCATCGCGAGCGGTTCGGATTTAGCCAGTAATGGGTGGCCGTATGTGGCAGCCGCGGCATGGTAGCAGAGCTATCATAGCAGCCGACAAGCCAGGCTTAGAATTTCGCGATGATTGAATTCAAAGTATCGCAAAAAAGCTGATGGCTTTTAAAGTGTGAAATATACAAAATACAAATGCAGAGTAAAGTGTATATAGTGATGCAGATTAATGGAAGCAAGAAGATCCAGTAGATAGTTTATATGTTTGTTTGTCTTGAAGTGGATGTTCGCTTGTCTTCTCCATTTCACAGAGAGCCAGGAGGCCTTTTTCCTGAACATGAATGCTGTAATCGCCCTCTGTCACTTCTGTGAAATCCACGGTCCCAGAGTTCTGTTCTGCACTCAGGCACACCACGCACCAGAGCCCCAGCATGTGCTGGATCAAACAGGAGAGGACCGTGACAGCAGCTTCGGCCAACACTTCCATAAGCGGCCACGGTCATCAACGAATGAATCCCTCACTTCAACCACCAGTGACCGTACTACGTGTTCAACTGCTTCCTCAACGGAGCACTGTGAGGTAAAAATGTAGCACTTGAAAAAAAATCTTACTAGTTGCAGGCTGTATACTATATTAGGGAGCTTTTCTGAAGCTTTCTCTGAAAGAAACTTTTGGGGCATTATTTTAAATGTGATCATGAACATGACTTACAGGGAAAAAGAATTTATGAGCCGTTTTCATTAATTGTATTCACAACTTTCTCTCTAGCTGTCTAGTGATGCATTATTACATTCACCTTAATTTCATGATTCAGTTTCAATGGATGGAATGCACTCTGAAAGTATTAGTTGTTGCTATTCGTACAAACCTCTGACAAGCTTTGGGGTTACCATTAGTAATGTATTGTTTGAACGACATGAATGAAATTTGCATACATAACAAAAATGGTCTATTGGGAAATGTGCTTGAGCTCTCTCTACATCATAGTGTAGTCAATGATGTGAATGTTTTGCCATTGTCCATACAGGCGTGTAGATCATTTCAGGCTGGACAGCCAGGCTTTAAAAGCAACGACCAAGATGCCAAGATCAGCTATATCAGCTCTCAGAACCCTGAGCATCCAGAGCTCTTTACCATCATCAGACAGGCCTGCATCCGCAGCTTGAGCTGTGAGGTAAGTCACTGCAGTGCTGGGGTAGGAAACCAGTCTACTACTGCAAAACCGGTAATTTTCGTGCGATATCTGTATTGGCACAACACAGAGTATGTATGAATTTAAAATCATCTTATTGTTTTTAGCAGGCTAGACTTGCAAGTCTATCAGGGATTCAGAAGTTACTAGTGTGAAACATTATTCACACAAAATTACAAATTTTACAGTACCATACTGCAAAAAACATCACTTAAAGATTGTCCGTCCCTTTTGCAAGCTTAGAATTTGAAATCGTCTATCACGATCGTAAATTGAAGAAAGTGTGATTCAAGACCATTTCTAAGAATATAGCATGTTGAAGCTTTCTGTATATGTAAAAATTTCAGCCGTTAAATTTCAAACCGACTTTTTTCGTACTACGAAAAAAGTATTAGTCTTTGTTACAGTATCTATGTGGTTATTATGCACGTGTGAAATCCTAATTTTATGAGTACTTACCAAACTTTGGAGATGATTCCTTCCATAGAACAATTTTTATGCCTCCGCCACGAAGTGGCCGGAGGCATTATGTTTTCGGGTTGTCCGTCCGTCCGTCCGTCCGTCCATCCGTCCGTCCGTAAGTCCGTCCGTCCGTCTGTCTGTCCCTCCGTCCGTCCGTCCGTCCGTCCCGAAACCGTTTAGGCAATATCTTGAGAACCGTTGAGCAGATTTGCTTGAAACTTGGTACATGTATGTATTGCATGAAACTAATGAAGTGTGTAAAATTGGGGTCAAATCTGATCGAGGTCAAAGGTCAAAGGTCAATGAACTTTGCCAAAATTGGCTAGAAATTGCCCCAAACTTTAAATTTTTCACAATAAATCCAAATCTAATGGTGCAATTCCAACCAAACATAGTGAAACGATGGATCACTACTTGGGGGTAGACTGGTGACATTGTTGGTGAAATTGCTGGAAGGTCAGAGGTCAAAGGTCAATGAACTTTGCAAAAATTAGCTAAAAATTGCCCCCAAAGTGATAATTTTTAAAATATCCAAATCCAATGGTGCAATACCAACCAAACATGGTGCAAAGATGGATTAATACTTGGGGGTAGACTGATGACATTTTTGGTGAAATTTCTCAAAGGTCAGAGATTAAAGGTCAATGAACTTTGCAAAAATTGGCTAAAAATTGCCCCCAAATAGATATTTTTCACATTGAATTCAATACTAATGATTCAATTCAAACCAAACATAGTACAGATATGTATCACGTCATGGAGGTAGACTGGTGAAGTTTGGGTAAAATTCCTAAAAGGTCAAAGGTCAATGAACTTCACCCAAAATTGGCTAATTTTAAACAAACTTGATACAAGGATGGATTTAGACAGACTGGTTAGATTGGAAGTCAAAGAAGTAAGAGGTCAAAAGTCAATGAACATTGCCAAACTTTTCTAAACTTGGAAAAACAGAATGTGATATTTTCATTTCACATAGGAGCAATCGTACATTGCCCACCAAACATACACATTTTTTGAGAATAGCAAAGAGGCGGAGGCATATTTATCGACTGCGTGGCAGTCGAATTGCTCTAGTTTTCATCATGCGTTTTATAATTTAATAAACAGATTAATCAATAAAGCAGATATTTCAACACAAACTGCTAAGAGCCTGAGGTAAAGACTATTAATCAGACGTTGTTTACGTGCATTATTTGAATTTTACACTACGTATCAGTTTCAAATTGTGAATATAGAGCTTGCTAACACTTCTCTATATGTTTTGCCAATGTTTCGATGGTTTTGTGGTGATCTGAAAAAGAGACTAGCTGTCTTTAAGTGAGACTTCAGGGGTCTAAGGAATTTGGTATCTTACATGTATGATTATCTCCAAAGAGTAATTGCTGTAAATCAAATCTGGGCCCTATCTTTAAAGAGTTTTGATTGGTCGCAATTAGACTTGCGTCGATTGTAACTCTAATATCTTCCAATTAGGGGATTGTACTTACAATCATTTCAGATCAATCGCAAGGCTTTATAAGACAGGGCCTTGATATGACCGATTCCCTGTAGTTATGGCAATATCGTGACACATGTTGCTCTTATCTAGGTCTGCCAAGGCAGAGAAGGACCCATATTCTTTGGCGACGACTACTACGGCTACACCCTGAGCTATGTCTTCTACATCAGGGACACTCAGGCCAGGGGGCTGAAGAGGCTGTACAGCATCATCGTGGTCATGATGGACAAGATCTATCTGCTCAACTCCTGGCCGTTCCTGGTCAAGCATATGCAATCCCTCATTGAGGACCTCCAGTCCAAGGCTGTCAAGGTAACGGTCTAAGTTCTCATATTATTTCTGAAGGCCATCGCAGATGTCACGATATTGCCACGATTCTGCAGTCGTAAGGGCCTACGACTGGAAGCGTGACATCACGGTGCACAAATCCAATGGCCAGTTGTGGGACTTGCTCAGTCGTAGAGTCGCATATGACTGATTAGATCGTGTTGTCTGCGATGGCCTTCAGGAATAGGAGTGGTAGATGTATAAAGATATGTTGCAATGGCAATTTTTTTTATTGTTTTCATGAGTCCCAGCCATATTCAATGTCAATGACTACTGGTATGCCGTGTTGAAGTTATTCTATACAGCGAGACAATTTAAAGAAAAATACACATGTATGCAAACCCGTGGCACACTAACTTGCTTGCAACAAACATGATTGTAATGAGATTTCATAGTGTTAACAGCATGCAAACATGTTTCTTAGATGGCTCTGTAAACACACAACAATGCAATACATACTCTTTGAATATTTATATTGTCTTTATTTTGTTTGGCTTCATTGAGATTTCAGTATGAAAAGGCTTGGTCCTTGTGATAACAGGCCTTGCCTTTAGTGTACCAATGAAAGGACAATTTGTTAAAAATAAAAGATTTAGGGGAAGGTGCAAGCGAAAAATATTTTGTAATTTCTGAATTGCCGAAACTGTAAATATAGGTGTACGAGCGTGAGGAAGCAGAGCGGAGCCAGCGGGCCGAACACCACCTGACCCGGGAGACCTTCCTATCTCCGGGGGACTTCTACCGGGGCGGGGTGAGCAACAAACCGTTTCGGGCCCTGGTGGTGCTCACCGGGGAGGCGCACCTCTTCCGCTTCCTACATATGCGCTTCACCTGGCTGCTGAAGGCCGGGGGCAGCCGCATGACCGAGAGGGTGCTGGAGGGACCCCCCCTGGAGGAAGCACCGGTGGACTTTGACGACCAGGAAGGTACCAGTCAAATATTTCTCACACTCTATTTTCTTTGATTACATGTATGTTAAAACGAAAGTCCACTTTAAAGTTAAATTAGTTTTGTGGAAAGCAGAAACATGTTTACAAAACACAGAGAATGAAAGTTAAAGCCCAAGGCATTCTGAAGCTTACTTGGTTTTATTTATAGCAACAAAATGTGACATCATTTGCGAGATACTCTGCTGTAAGTTGTGTATTATTTTTTTTTAAAATGTCCATGTATCAAAATGATATATACTAAAATACCTATGCATTTGATGTATCATAAGACCCATGGTTTTACAAACACATCTCTATGGAAAATATTTATTCCTTCATGAAAAACCAGGAAATTCATGGAATCATACAGCACACAACATGCGGGAGAGTAACTGGCATATGACGTCACAACATACAACCTTCTTTGAAGGATTATTGTCAAACCTTCACTTCTATGTTGCTTTCCTTTTTGCTGCTATGACTAAAACCAAGTTAACTTCAGAATGGACTTTCGCTTTAACTTTCACTCTCTGTGTTTTTAACTGCTTTGTAAAAATGTTGAATGGTTTCTTTCTCTGCCCTGTATGCTCTGCTCTACAAGTAGTGGAAGAAGTGTACAATGAACAGTAAAATAAGTTCATAGCTGAAAGTATTCTTGAAAGTCAAGCAATTTTATTTCAAGCAGGTGTATTTTACAAACCTTTTCTTTGCTGCTTCGCCTACCAGTGACGGAGGAGGGCTTTATCAAGGTGTGCCCCAAACCCGTGCCAGCGCCATCGGCAGATGAAGCCTGCCCTCAGGAGGGCCACCAGTCAGAGGATGAGCTGGAGGGGGACTGCGGGCCACAGTTTGCTTCACTCCAGCACTTCAGGGCGGTGAGTACGTCTATGTAACACTAATGTCTCAACACTCAATACTATTGTGAGTTTAAAAGTCCAATGACATCAAAATACATGTTGACTTCAAGGTTCTGCAACATTAAAATTTGCTATTAATTGCAAATTTGAAATACAAATTCTGATTGGTTACTGGTCAGGTTTTTGATAAAAATTGCATGCAACAATGTTGTTGATTGGCCATTGCCATTTTGATCACAAACCTTTATGTTACGGGGCCCTGCTGTTGCATTTAAGTATGTACATCACAAAAATCACCAATTATTTATTGTAACTGTATCCATACTTATTTAATATTATTTAATACTGCCAAGCCTCCCCCCCTCCCCCCCCCCCCCCCTTAAGAAAGAAAAAAATACTTCAGATCATGATGCGTAGTGTGACATCATCAAATGTTGGCACTCTGAGAGATAACATGAATGGCATTAATTGATTTGTTTATTTGTCATCTTTGACGGTAGGTTTTGGGTAGCCTGCTTTTCCACGATTTAGCATACAACGTCCTGATTGGTAACCAGCTGATTGCCAGGTGTGACACCAAGAGAACACTGAGGTCCCTCTTCAACGTCCTCAAGGTAAACAAACAATCATGCATCCCACAGAGATTGAATCACCATGCTGAAGTACGGTACTGACTGGCTCATAAGCAGCATTCACATAAAAGTCATTGAATGCCTTTCCATTGCAAAAGTGGTCCTTTGTGCATACTACACAGCATTGTGTTTCATTCGTGTTGGCCCCATTGCACTATAAAACTTGCTAGTGTTGCCAAATTCTGAGGCAATAGACCACTGAAGGGATAGTTCACCCTGCAATAAAGTTTGTTTCAATATACAAATGATGCTACCGCGTGTACACAATCCTACTGACCCACGAAATAAACCTGTGCATCATCTGTTTTATAGAATGGGCCCCAAAATCTAATAAAAAAGGGAAAAATCTCTGTCAACCTCATTTACCAGATGCATGGAAAAATCATGCGTCCGATAATTACCGGATGCATGGTTATGACAAAATCATGCATCCGGTAAGTACCGGATGCATGGTTATTGACCAATCAGATTGCAGAGATCCATCTTCATCATCAATGATCATCAATGATTGGAATCATCAAAATCTGCCAAGACTAAAAATTATTGACTTTTCACATAGAGAAGTGTCCAAATAACACAGCTAAAATATGAGATGATTTTCTCCATAGACCATGTCAGGTGGAGAAATAGAGTCTGCATGTATAGAACTACCAAGTTCATCATGCTTTTATTTGATAACAATCATTTAAATGACGTAGTCATATCAGAAAAGACAGATTTACTGCGAATGTCCAGGGTGGCATTGAGTGCACAAATGAACGTATTCCCAATGCACGTTAACTAGTGGGCAAATCACCGCAGCAACGTCTCACACAGTGCTGCGACAGCGTAGAATTCAGTCATGAGTTTGTCCTCTTCTCCGTCCGAAATATCTTCCAAATGTACGTGTTTCACCTCTGCAAAGCGTTTAAATGTACAAAATTAGTATTCTATTCTTCGAGTTAAATTTGTACTTACTGAAAGCATCTGAATCGTCCAAAATTTGTTTCAATTCTTCATGTCACTTTATCGGAGGTTCTCGTGATTCGTGGATGCCGCCATTAGCGTAAGCAACATTGGTATCGATCAGATTGCAGAAATTCTGACACCCATTCTATAATGAAAGCAGACACATGAAAGAAACACATTAGTGAAAGTTTGATGAAAATCCATCAAAGGACAAGAAATGTTATGATCTTTTAGTTTTTATTTAGTGACGTGATGTATGAGGTGCTCTCCCATATGTTCTTGTATAATTTTTTTCTCGAAAATGGGCATTGTCTAAAAAAACATGCATCCTTTTACTTTTGCATTTGATATATCTTTAGAAACATGTTTTAACACACATACCTGTACACAACATAATTGGAGAGCACCTCCCATGTGAGGTCACAAAATTGAAATAAAAAGATCTTTCCTTGGATGGATTTTTCGCACAAACGTTCACCAATATGTTTCGTTCATTTTTCTGCTTTGGTTTAAACCAACTCAATTTCAGGCTGAACTAACCCTTTAAAAAGCACCGTATTGGAGGAGATATAAGATTGTATGCATGCTCCTTGTAGAGATAAACCATGGGCGTGTCTCCGCAGGTCATCCTCCCGTCAGGCTGCTGCCGCGTCATCAACCACTCCTCGTCCTACCAGGCCTCCTGGAAGTGTAACTTCCTGGGCTTGACCTCTGACACGCCCCTCCCTGATCACGTGGCGACCTCTGAGCTCTTCCTGCTGCTGGACATCGTGAGCCCGGGCCAGGTGAGGCAGGACTCCACACGGGTGGTCTCAAACTCAGCGGGGCCCTTCACCGGGTATGGCATCTCCATGACCAGCAGCTCACAGGTGCCTGATAAAGGTGAGGAAGATGGGCCATGCTTTGATTGAAACTGTTTTAGTTTGTGTATGCTTTTCATGCTTTACTCCCCCGGGCTAGGTAGGGTTAAGGCTACTTTACTATACGAAAGGCGCGCTGGCAGCTCAATACCTAAAGCGCTGCGCGTATTATGTATGCGAAACATGCAGCGCTGCGCTGCAACGCTTCGCAGTACGGTCTTTGGTTAGACTACTTCTAGTACTATACTGCATTGCATACGTTGTACAGTCATGTATAAAACCTATGGAAATTCACCGCACAAAATGATTGTGCGATTGTTCTTTTAACAGGTAGTTTGTGTATGCTTTTCATGCTTTACTGTGTTTTTCCTCATTTAATATCTTCTGTCACTCTTTAACAATATCTATATATCGATATAAAGTGTGCCTGCGCTTTTATATATATGTTTAATATATTTGTTTGCTTCTCTTGTTTTCTCTGTCTGACACACATACCAGACCTCAAACTGCTCAATATATTTATATTTTTTTTTATTAAGGTTTTCTTTCTAGCTAAAGGAGATAATGGATTGAGTTTCCTGTAGTACTGCAAACTACATTATATCTTGCATTTCCGTATTATGATTCCCCAATATCAAAGTCAAATTGTAGAGCCACTTGTCATTTTACTGATCTTACGATGAGCTGCAAACATTTAGAATAACCATGGAATGAACTTTGAACATTGGGTACTGTTGCCATTCTGACAGTGTCCGCTCTTGATTTACATTATTATACCAAGTGAGGACAGTAGAGACATGTATGTTTAATTTATGAGTTGGAGTACATGTGTGATTGTTTTCATAACTTTCCTTCCAAACTGTATTTGATAGTTGTGTGTGCTATCTCATATTGTAACACTGTAGTTCCAATCAATTGATCATTTTAGTTATGTATGCAAAATGCAAAAGTCTTGCAAACAATACACTACTATAATTTGTAACCCCAAAGTGTTAAGCAACAACTAATAGATTCAGAGCACATCCCATAAATTGAATAAGTAGATACCGGTGAATGTAAACACATGTTACTACGCAGTTAGGGGGAAAGTTGTGAATACATTATGAAAAGGGTCTATTGTACGGTACAAATGTTACAAAGCTATATGGCTCTTTTCCGCAGCAAGGTGATAACACATATATAATACAGAGCACCACTTTTTCTGGCACTTAATGGTTAATTGCGACCTTGCTCATTTGCAGTGCCAACCATCCTGACGAGGATAGAAGCAACTCTCGACAACCGTGACCTGACACCGGAGATTGTCACCACTGTTCTGACAACACTTAAGGAAGAATGGATGAAGTAAGAATATAGACATTTTGATACCAGTCTGTAACTTTTCTTTCTTGTATATTAGGCATTAGAAGTATGCAGTGCAATTGTTTTACTCAATTCACTTTTTTAATGATTTCAATATTTCTTTTGTTTCATAATCCATATACATCTTCAGCTGAATTTCCTCTTTGTCAGACCAAACGTTTGCTGTTCAAGTCCTGTATGTGTTGGGTTTTAGGATGAAGTGTAAAATTATGCTTGAGGAATTGGTTACATGTGAGTAAGGAGTGTGTGAAAGTTAGGTGAAATACAATGAACTTGCTTTAAGGGAGAAGTTTAAGGTAAACAATTTACTTAACACTTTTCTTTGTACGCTAAGTAAATACTTCATTTGTATGGAGCATTTGTTTGCCTGAGTTTATTCAAGTGCTTTTGAAAATGCAATGAAATTCAGTCTTTAAAAATGAAAATGTTTTTATGTTGAATTAAATGTTAATAAACTTAAATATGTATCTCTCTGGTTGTGTTACACCCACAGTAAGGTCAAGCTGCTCTTCAAGTTCACCAGGGCGGGGTGCCATTCTGAGGAGGAGGTGGAGAAGCTGCTCAAGATCCTGCGGGCCAAGGAGGAGGACAAGCCCCTGCTCAAGTTCTGGGTGACCGGTCTCAGCTCCCAGTACCGCTCACACCTCCTCACCTCATCCATGGGCCCTGCATGATGATGGACACCTTCAGCCTTACAACTCTTACACTCTTTGTAATGGCCAGTGGTGTACATAGTTCTACCTTCTTCTTCTTCTTCTTCTTCTCCTTCTTCTTCTCCTTCTCCTTCTCCTTCTCCTTCTCCGTCTCCGTCTCCTTCTCCTTCTTCTCCTCCTCCTCCTCCTCCTCCTCCTCCTCCTCCTCCTCCTCCTCCTCCTCCTCCTTCTCCTTCTTCTCTTGTAAGGCAATCTTAATGCCTGTTTGATACCGTTTGTACGCTGCATAGCCTTCAAGGATGAACTACCAGTTTTCCACGAGAGGCTTTCTGTCTACTCCACCGGGTTTTCCCCCTGCTCTCAATCGAGAAGTGAAATGGGTTTTTTATCGTGCATAGAGTGTGGCTTTTGGTTACACGGGACCTCCATTTAGCGTCCTATCTGGGGACGGAGTGTTTTTTCACGAAGGGGGGAGGTGCGAAAACACACAACGCTGGCTCTTTTGCTAAGGAATTGTGTGGGACTCGAACCCAGGGCCGTGCCTTTGAGAGACCATTGAGCCATGCTGCTCTCCCACATATCAGTGGGATGGATCACAAGTCTCTGCTTCCAGTACCTTCCTACACAACTCCTCCAGGTGTGGACCTCATAAAGCCGTGCTCCTACATAATCAGTTTTAATGTGACAAAGAGCACTGAATGGCAGGTCAATACCAGCTGCATGATAAGTAGCACTGTGAAGCCTTTGAATCGAACATTGCAGAGGTATACCTGGCATATTATCAGCTACTGTACTGCAATTGCCTTTTTGGCTAATAAGGTGAAAGAAACCTATTTCTAGATGAGAGTGTTCTTTGATAGATAGAGTAAGGGCATATTAATCAGGCTGCAGTCAAATTCTTGCCCCCCGCAGCGACATCCACATTATTTTTGTAGCCATTTCGCTCTCATACACTAGTACACTTGACCGGCAGTCTAGACTGGATGTCATGGCATGACTTTTCCTTACATGTGGTATGGAAACTTAATTGATTGAATGGTGTAAAACATTGCTTTAAACATCTCATTTTGTGGCCAAATTCTACCAGGTTTTACAATGCGTAATGTTTTGTATAACAGTATCAACTCAAAACCAATATGCCATTGAGCTGCATGTAGAAAAAATGATGCATGCATGATTGACTGTGGATTGGCTGATGTATGATCTCACCCTGGCGCAGTAGCACAAACATGGATCGGGATCAAACTTTATGCGTATATCTTATTTATCCTGGATCAAATTTAACTAATACCTGTATAGATTTATTGAAAATCAGTAATGTGTAATTAAAAGCTTCAAAGTGTTGATGCTTGCAGGGCTGAAATTGAGGATATCATGCTGAATGGTATGGTAGTCTTCATGAAGTAATTTTTGTAAATGTTGTAAGTGACCTAAATGATAAAGGTCATTTGAATGAGTATATCAAGAGCATTGATTCATTCATAGCTTGTGTGGAAATTTAATCCTAGAGTGACCATAAAAGTTGTATTTTTGTGTACTTGTATGAAAGTGTACTAGCAGTATGATTAATTTATATTTTACATTATTTTGATACAAAATTGGTTATTTGTTTATACCACAAATGTCATACTGTGCCTTTTTTCTAGTTACAAAAAGGAAATTATTGCAGCTAATGAATATATGTGTAGTCTACAGATAAGTGAAAAGTGCAATAAATGAACAATTAAGAGAAAAATTGAGCTCTCCTTGCGTGTTACTGTCTTTGGTGTTGCATTTTTAAATTTTTGTATACAGGCACACTATAACACGATAGATATTCATTATTTATGTGCCTGGCAGGCAACTTCCACAAAGTTATTTGATAAACTGTTCCTCAACAAACACAGTACGATTAGCAGTAATGTGTGCAGTAATTTAATGACATATGCAAAATTTTGTCATGCAAGGGTTCAACACTAATGCTTACTACAATGTAACTAATATTATGTGAATTACATACCGGAAGAACACTGAAAGGAGATTAAAGGATTTGCAGGAGATTTATCCTGATCGGCTATCAAATCCCATCAAGGGGATGTGCCAATTAGCAAAGAAGGCACGTAAAGGAGCTTTGATGTTTCTGGGCTGAAAAGGGGGACTTTATACATTTATTGTGAATGAAGTCTTGTCTTATTCTAAAAATGAGTATCAATTGTGTTTAGATGGCTATTATGAAATAGTGTATTTTGTTCATACATGTATGAGTATTCACAGTATTACAGTATGAGATTCATGTGAAAATCAACTGAACTCTGGGGAATATGTGTGAGATACCAAGAAGATTTGGGTGTACTCATACAAAACTTTATAGAAAGAACATCACAACCGTGAAAACCTCTGATGAAACACGAATGAGTACTGTAGATCACGATGCACAACAACTTAATTATACATGTAGTAATAAATACACTCAAATTTTATTACATGAAAATAACATCAACATCGACACAGTCCCCGTCCTCATCTATGACTTTATGTTACAGCTGTTGTCCATACACTGAAATATGTAAAAATATAAACCGAAAAGAGATTTGCATCAATCATAACCTAAGAATACAAATCTCTTTTATCCATAACAGATAAAATCACAATGTCTACTTCCTGTAAGGGTTGATTTTAAGTGAGATATTACATCAAATTTACGGAACGTTTCATCCCTCTCATTCAGCTATATAATCTTTGGCATGGAAAAAAAAATTGCAAACACTGAAGTCATGGGCAGGTACTCAAACATGCTGAAGACATTCATGAAAAACCATTCAGAATGTTTATTTCCTTGGCGGAACTTGGCAGTATCAAAAAGCATTCATGTAAAAGGTTTGGCAAATGCAATGAAAAATCTTGGAAAAGCTTTGAATGGATACACATCACATTTTCTCATTTGGGAATACACTGTAGTTAGAACTGTAGAAGAGATATCCTATGGTAACAACTGAATACATGTACATGCACTTGTACATGAGTGGCCACGCCTAATGGACAATGCATTGCCTTAGATGTTGATAATGCATACTTGTTTGAAAACACATTTCTCTTTGAACAGATAGATTATGGGATGTATCACTTGCATGTAACATGCATTTAATGCAATCTGGGGTAGATGGTATTTCTGCATGGTACCTATTCGTGTTTACTATGGTCAAGCTCCATATATTCTTAATTTTGCGATGCAAAATTTCCAAAAGCAGTTGATGGATAAAATAACCGTTCATATTCATACTTGAATTGCTCTTCAGCACAATCTGGGATGTACAAGGGTAGTACATGTACTTTAAACCAATATTTGTTGTTCTTTTTTATTGGAAAAAAGTGAAGAGCTTGAAATATTGATCTACAAGTAGACTGATCTACATTGTATTAATCAATATACAAGATCACATATTCATATAAATGGAATAAAAAAAATACCATAGAAAGTCACATAGACCATAAATTCAATAACAAAATTGTATTACTGCAGACTATTCCTATCCATAATTCTGCACCTAAATCTGATTGTCATTATATTCAAAGAACAAACAAAACCACACCACACATTGACAGTTTAGGAAACATTTAACATGCAAAACACAGCAATTAACCAGAAAAAACTGCAATACTCACACAAATTCTCTACAGAAGTACACGTACAGTATACGCCTATACGGTACAGCCACTCTGATTGAACTTCACCAAAACACCCTCACTTTTATACACAAAAAAATAAGAGAAATTGTGATTATCACTCTGATGATGCATAGTATCCCCAAAACAGGAAATGAACGTTTGATTTTTTTTTTATGTCACTATCAGCTTCATCCTCATAGATTTCAATGCATTCAATGTGGAAGGCGATGACATTATCAGAAATGACAGCTTGCTTTGGAAATGACATTACAATGTTCACAATATAATACTGGTCTTTCAAATTACAAGTAACCATAACTCTCCATGAGAGAGATTTTTTCCCCTTCATTTTGCGTACTTTAGCCGCTTTGCTATTAAACCCTGTTCTTTTATAAAAAGGCAAGCAATTGCCTGGTCATATGCCAAATCATATGCTTATTCGTACCCTCGAGTTCATGAACTCCAATTTTTGAAGTCTTCTTAAAGGTCAAAAGTATATGAATCATAAATCACTTGAAAACATATTTTGTACATTCCACAATAACTGAATAAATAAACATAAGTAATACACTGTACATGTACATGTACATGTATGTTTCTTAAAATACATTTAACATCAAATACATACTTTTTTTGTCAATTGCTTTTTCTTCTGGGGATAACGGGGGAGAATATTGGTCCAAATATGTTCATCATGCTCCCACAGAAACAGAAGTATTAAGAAAACTATCAACGAAAAATGTGATTTGCTTCACAATATCTGAAATTATTTGCATAACAAAACTTTACAATATCAAGGTCTTGCAAAAACAGATTTTGCACTTTTCCTCCTGAGGAGCCAAGGGTTGAAATGTAATAATACTGGCATTGTACATTAAATGATGAAGCACATTTTAATACCCTGCACTATACAAAATAAAGCTTTCCAGCCATCACAAGTTAAAGTTTAGCATGCACTAATTTGCACAAATACACTGTGATCACAAAGGGTGTACTATTCCACACAAAGTTTGGCATGTGTGTTACAGTCACTGAACATATCCATTGTTTCTGTATCAGTGAATGATATATTTGCACAGACCAATGACATTTTCAAATAACCAATGGATGAATGATTGTTCTAGAAATTAGAATAATACCCAAATTATAGGATTTTTTTTTTTTAATTATGTGGACAATTCTTCTATGAAGAACACTAAATGCACAGGCATATAGCATCATGTAAATTTGTTCACAGTGAACACACATAGCATATGAGCCCCTGTTCATTTTTTTAAAAAAATTTTCTTCAGAGGGGTAAAACTCAACAAATATTACAGACTGTTTGTGATATGATGTCAGGTGAGAACATGATACACACCAAATAAGCAAACATACAAAAAAAATACCAATTTCATGTATCTATTCTTTTAGCAAAACATGTATCTGCACAACAATCCATTATAACATAATCATAGTGCACACATTTCCCTGAAATATTGCACTGTATATCATGGCAAGAGGTAACTACATGTACTCATGAATCAAAAAGAAAGACAAATGAATTCTTGATTTTTGTGGGACTCAAACAACGAAATACTCATGCACATGTAGTCACCATCATCATGCTCAAATCTACTTTTACAACTATTTGGCAAGGACTAGAGAATAATTTATCTCCCAGCAGAAAATAGATTGTATGTAACACCCTGTATGTTGCCAAACCCTTATCTTGACTTTCCTGCATACACATGTATGCACACTATGTTGATCGGCTTTCATTCCATTACCTCCTAACTGTACAACAAATATATACACACACAACAGTATTATCTCAACCAGAACATGAGCACAGGGCTGGAGAAATACACACTCAGGCATGCACACACATACGCACACACACTAGATTTTGTTTTACCGGTATGCCTCCATAATAAAACGAAAAACACCTTGTCCATAGATTTATTATACACTGCAATTTTAGGGCCCACATACATGTACTTGTAATTATATCATTACATTCAACCATAACCCTATTTTCGCTGTAAATTTGTAATGCGAAAAGATCATGCCGTGACGTTTCATGACTTTTTTTTCTCTAAGTCTCATGCAACTTTTAAGACCACATTTGTGACATGGGAGTACGCAGTTCCAAAGTTACTTAAAATTTTGTACGACCAAAGATTGCTCAAAAATGTGATTTCATGTACAAATCCAATACAAATTCTGTTTCTAGCCAAAATTCATTTATATGTATCATTATTTTTATATTTACTGATGAAAAACAATAGATTTCATGTCACTTATGACTGAAATAGTGTTGTTAATGATTTCCATCGAAAAAACAATGCATAACATGAAGCTGAGAAAACAAAGAAATACACAAGAAAAAAAAAAAAAAATGAAATACCATAAGTTAAAATTTGATATTGCCCTTTTTTTTACAATCCTAGTTTGATGATAATCTTTAGAAGAGTGTCCAGACTGAAATCTAGCAGTTTTGGGGCTATATTTAATGATTTACAGCCAAATAATGATTGTATGCATTAATTAGCATAATTAATTAATTAAAAATAAATTTGATTAATTTTGGCCCAATTGACAATTGGATTGTGCAAAACATGAAGTCGAGGAAACAAAGAAATACACAAGAAATTAAAAAAAAATGAAATACCATAAGTTAAAATTTGATATTGCCCTTTTTTTTACAATCCTAGTTTGATGATAATCTTTAGAAGAGTGTCCAGACTGAAATCTAGCAGTTTTTGGGCTATATTTAATGATTTACAGCCAAATAATGATTTTACGCATTAATTAGCATAATTAATTAATTAAAAATAAATTTGACTAATTTTGGCCCAATTGACAATTGGATTGTGGAGATTATGTCATGCGTGACATATGTGCCAATTTTCGTTGCGATCGCGCGATCAACAGTCGAGATCTTAGGGGGAGGGGCTGTTTTTGCACCCCCCCCCCCTCCCCCCGGCTATGCAATTTCAGCTTAAACTAAAATTTACAAAAATCATACATGAATTGCTTTTTTGTGAGACTACACAAGAGAATACAAGTTACAACCTTTTAGACCCAGAGCACCTCACACCCACACACACACCCACAAAAAGAACTAGAGCAATTCGACTGCCCCGCAGTCGATAAATATGCCTCCGCCTCTTTGCTATTCTCAGAAAATGTGCATGTTTGGTGAGCAATGTACCATTGCTCCTATGTGAAATGAAAATATCGCATTCTGTTTTTTCAAGTTTAGCCAAGTTTGGCAATGTTCATTGACTTTTGACCTCTTACTTCTTTGACTTCCAATCTAACCAGTCTGTCTAAATCCATCCTTGTATCAAGTTTGTTTAAAATTAGCCAATTTTTGGGTGAAGTTCATTGACCTTTGACCTTTCAGGAATTTTACCCAAACTTCACCAGTCTACCGCCATGAAGTGATTCATCTCTGTACTATCTTTGGTTTGAATTGAATCATTAGTATTGGATTCAATGTGAAAAATATCTATTTGGGGGCAATTTTTAGCCAATTTTGGCAAAGTTCATTCACCTTTGATCCCTGGCCTTTGAGAAATTTCACCAAAAATGTCATCAGTCTAGTAGTGATCCATCTTTGCACCATGTTTGGTTGGTATTGCTCCATTGGATTTGGATATATTTTGAAAATTATCACTTTGGGGGCAATTTTTAGCTAATTTTTGGCAAAGTTCATTGACCTTTGAACTCTCAGGAGTTTTACCCAAACTTTCACCAGTCTACCTCCATGAAGTGATACATCTCTGTATCATATTTGGTTAGAATTGTGCCATTGGATTTGGATTTAGGTTTATTGTGAAAAATATCAATTTTGCAAAGTTCATTGACCTTTGACCTCTGACCTTCCAGCAATTTCACCAACAATGTCACCAGTCTATCCCCATGTAGCAATCTATCTTTGTACCATGTTTAATGAGAATTGCATCCTTGGATTTGGATTTATTGTGAAAAAGGTCAATTTTTGGCCAATTTTCACAAATTTCATTGACCTTTGACCTCTGACCTTTCAGGAATTTTACTAAAAATGTCACCAGTCTATCCCCAAGTAGTGATACATCTTTGTACCATGTTTAATGAGAATTGCGTCATTGGATTTAGATTTATTACGGAAAAGGTCATTTTGGGGCAATTTTTACAAAGTTCATTGACCTTTGACCTCAATCACATTTGACCCCAATTTTATACACTTCATTAGTTATATGCAATACATACATGTACCAAGTTTGAAGCAAATCTGCTTAACGGTTCTCAAGATATTGCCTAAACGGATTCGGGACGGACGGACGGACGGACGGACGGACGTACGTACAGACGGACGGACGGACGGACGGACGGACGGACGGACGGACGGACGGACAACCCGAAAACATAATGCCTCCAGCCACTTCGTGGCGGAGGCATAAAAACATGCACGTCCAATTTCACACAATTTCATCGATACATTCATACGACTGTCAGGTTGTGTCATGTCAAGCATGTATACACTGTACACGTCTATAATTGTGAGGGAAAAAACCCCAATGAGAACTGCCACAGGAGTCAATAAATAAAGGGCAAACATCATTAGGAACATGTACATAAAGAGTGCTAATGTAGTGAGTCCCTCACACACAAACTATTTTGTATTTTCAAATACTTTAACAACTTTCTTTAATATAAAAATACTATTTTTAGCACATATGTTCAAACATAACCTACATGTACACAATACACGTCCAGACAGCTGCAAGGGTTGCTCTTAGAAGTCTTTCAGCCATAAATGTTCAGAAATGTACCTTTTTCTTTTATTTGATAATTTGCTCTCCTTGTAGAGTTGGTATTAAGCAGATTCAACAGTTAAGTTAACATTTAACAAAAATAAGAAATGGGACTATTTCATAAATGGCTGGGGTAGAGTGTACAAAACTATATGGAGGGAATAACACCCTCAACACATAAGTTGATTTGCACAAAAACAAAAGCATCTGAAACACACTTAGGTACTATCCCTTAATTTGCTGAAACGAAGTGGTCATTGTATTTAATCTACAGAAATGGGAGCTAAGAGTTCACACCTTGAAATGGCTTGAGCAAAAATGAGTGAATGAAAAAAGTAGTTTAAAAGTTGTCCTTGTGCACAATTTAAAGCTCGACCATGCTCGGTATTTAAAATCATTCTGGGCATGGTTGAGGTATGAATTGTGTATAATTGTGCAGACAAGTTTTACTTGGCAGGGCTTAACAGTCACAAATTATTACTAAATCATATTTCTTTTTATATTTGGGAGATTAACTCCTACCTGCTTCTCCAATTGTTCTGCTTTCTGCTAAATCAGCTTACATGATATGTAAAGTGACATCACACTAAGGAAATACATGTTGCCTTCATTTTATGTTAAAACAATTATTGCATTCTCTTCTTTTAAAGCTTTCATACATGTAAACCATCCTGTTTTACTGAACTGACTTACATGTACAACATCAAAACGCTTGCATGCAAGGGATCAAGCATTAAGGGTACATATACTCAAGTCTCCTTCTTGTTCTTGACTGGAACATGCAGCGATAGAAGACAATGGCCGCTAGAAGAAGTGCAAATGCTGCATACCGATATAGCTGCCGGTAGCGGGATGGAAGCCACAGCAGCGTGTAATGTAACCTGCCATCAGCATCTGAAGAAGAGGAATAAATCCTTTTGGTATAAATGTATTCACAACTTTCCCCTGAATTGCCTAGTGAATCTATCAGTGGTTGATATTCGGACAAACCTCTGACAAGCATTGAGGTTACCATCGGTAACATATTGTTATTTAATGACATGAATACAATTTGCAAACATAACGAAAATGATGATCTATTTTCAATCATGCATTTAAAATAAGTTGTTTCTGTGTCCATCACAACAACACGTCTGACTTTAAATGGGATTCATGATTAAGCACAAAAATAACCACAACACAAATGACATTTCATCTATTCTCTATCTAAATTCTATGAATAAGAGACCTACTCTAATACATTTAAACCTGTGTAGAAAGACCGCTCAAGAGAGAAAAGAAATGTGGTCTTCATGAGAAGGAGGTCTTTCTGTACAGGTTACTTTTATACACGTTACAAGGAAAAAAACATTGCGAAAGGGAACAACAAATGTGGTCTTTCTGTACAGGTGGTAGCTACACATCACTGTATAGACATGCAGCATATTTAATTGAAATCAATCATGGCATTAACATATTCAATATCTATGAAGATCGAGCAACAGGATGTGAATATTCAATAGACATACACTGTATAGTCACCTAGTCCGCCACTCGGCCTGTGTTCTATACAACATTGAACAATGCAGACCCACAAACTATTGAATTTGCTCTTCATTGGCACTCATAGGACTTGTAAAACGGTAAATGGTGAAATCAGGTTGCACTTTCACTGAAGTGTAGCAGACATTCAAGCTACTCACCAATAACAGCTGCGGCATAGGCCATATTTGGGACACCCATCCGGTAGCTGCAGGTCGGTATCCTGTACTCCTCCATGATCTCCTCGTCGCTCTCCACGAGGTTCCCCACAAGCCTGTTGAGGGACGTGTCGCGAGGATACACCTTCTTGAAGAAGTCTACCAGCTGAAGAAGACTGTGCCTCATGTAACTCGACTGGAAGTGAAAATAGAGACAGGCCCACATCAGTTCTATCTGTGTTTCAATGGGCATGTACCATTATGTGAAAAGAGCAACGCCACTTTACCATTTAATCATTCCAGCATTCCAACAGGATGTGCAATTCAATAGCTAACCTAGGTACTAGACTGCGAGGTGCATGGACACAACCCAGTCTGTTAAAAACTAAGTTTAATAAAACAGAATACGCCCTAATTACATCATGGCTCTTTTGAGAAGGAGTGAGGATGGGATTAGGGCATAGTCTGTGTTACCAGACATAGTTGTTAACAGACTGGGTTTTGTCCATACACCTCACAGCCTAGTACCTGGGCTATTCAATAGCTAGTGGCTCTGCAAATTCAATAACTAAACGGGTGCGCATTGTTCAAAGTTGAATAGAACACAGGCCCAGTAGCCCACTAGGTGAATGAAGCTGTTGAATTTGCAGATCATACAGGTTGCTATTACATTGACTGGAAGCGATGCTGTAACGCTAAAATGGCAACCTATCAACAATGTCTACCATGCAAAACAGTGATATCTAGCAAGTCACGGATCACACCTAGAATTTGCTAGCATATTGATATGCCCCACATTTGTCATGGCTCATGCAATATTAAAAAGTAATTGGCTTGAGCTTGTCGAGAGAGATTTCTGTTGAGATTGTGACAATGTATTATCACTCACAAACAACTCAAACAGTACCTACACCTTGTCTGCAGACCCAGATTTAATTATGAAACTATTTCAAAAATTTGTACCAGATACGATAAATCCATATAGGTTACTTGCCTTTTAATAGGAAAAACATGTATTTATGTATAAAATGTTGCAAAAGCATATGCATTATTGCGCATAAAATGATATTCTAAAGTTTGTGAGCAAAAGAGGTACAAAATAAATAACTTGTTATTGTATCACATGAAGAGAACAATTGAGACAAATTCATAAACACACAATGTTGGAAAAAATGTATAAACCATACTTACATAGTGAGAGTGAGCACTGAAGGCATACTTTGGTTTGAGTACTCGCATTATCTACAGAGAAAACCAGAGAAAATTGCATGCTCACAAATATTGCTTTGCATATAAAGGGAATTTTCATATAAGGAGACACAATTCTTTTTTCCACTTAGCCAAAGATATGGTTCAAATCCACTATGGCACATAATCATAACAATAACAAGTTCTTCTGCCAATCGCAAAGATGAACGCAAAGCTATGAATACTGAGCTATGTTTTCTAAAGCCCATCATACCATGATGTACATGAAGTTTGCCTTGAGGTTCACATTCATAGAAAATATATTATATTGTAATCTCTATACATGTATTGGCAAAATAATGACTTCTGAGTAATGCTATCTTAAAAGTTAAATTCATTCATTGAAAACATTGTACTTTGTTGTACAAGTGATGAGAAAATAGATTATGAACACTTCTTTTAGCTAAACTTGAATTAGAGGGATGGGAAGGAGGATGAGACTAAGAGGAATGAGGATTAAACAGAAAGAAGGGAGTGGAGAAAGATATCAAGATAGAAAGAGAAAGAGAGAGAGAGAGAGAGAGAGAGAGAGAGAGAGAGAGAGAGGGAAGAGAGAGGATAAAGAGAGACTGACTGAGACCAGACAGGGAGAGGGAAATGCTTACTTGAATATGTCTATGGAGCATGGCCTCTGAGATGCCAGTGTGAGACAACACCACGTTGACACTAGCCCACCGTGTCTCACGACCCATCTCTTGTAGCTGTCTCATCAGGGCACCGTCTTCCCTCACATCAGGGGGGCGGTGGATATATGGAAGGACATTTATCTGGGAGGAATCAGAAAAGCAACATGAAGCAGTGGCCTTCATCTTGAATTCATGTGACAAGTGCCATCCATAGTACATGTAGATGAATCAACCCTTCACATGCCCCTGGTGCTTCATTTTACCATCAATGCACACAAATTCCATACGCCAGCATTCTATGTGGCACAGGAAGAGATAAAGGATATCAATCTGCGAAAGAAACATAGACATGTGATACTATCTCTAGCCCATAATTTATGACTCTATCAGCCCATCTGGATTTATCTGGACCTCGATCCCCCCCCCCCCTCCCCCACCCCATGATGTTCAAGGAAATTTCAATGCTACCCTTAGTATGGCTTACATGCAAAATTTTTCAAAATGGTAATCAAAATGGACCCTTTAAAACAGCACTCCTTCAATTATCCACCTTTGACAAAATGACCCTAACAAAAATCTGCAATGTAACATTACTGAGCCAAGTATGTACTTACCTTATGGAAAGCTACATGTTTATGTAGCACTGCCTCATTAACAGGTGAGAAGTATCTTTCAAATCTTTCAATCTTCTGCGGAGTTATGCGATCACCTCCCTCACCCCCTATGTCATTGTCACCTGCTAAATAGATTATCTGAGGGAAAGAAGAATAAGTGACAAAATTACACTTCAGGGTAATGCCCTGATTAAAGGGATCAAATGTATCAAACAGTCAACATATATTTAGTTTCATGTAAATTGTTCATTTCAGTGCCCTTTTTTCAATACAGTTTGAAGAAGATTGGACAAAAGAAGATGTTGATTCTACTTGTTGTGCTGTGAAAGATTGATTGAAACTGAAAATGCTATTGCCTTCTTTAGGCTTAAAATTGTTTGTCTGGGACAACATATGATTAATGGATCAAACTTAATTTGCTTTATAAGGCTTTATGTGTATTAATCTAATTATTATAATTTTCACATCTATTTTTTTTAAACATCTACTGATCAGAAAAGAGGTTGCCTTTTTAATATCCTTTTTGCCTTTCACAGTGCTACCAACATTGAAATTCAACAATTAGGAAGATTTTGGGAAATTTCATCCGAAATCAGGGAGATGTCTATCAAATGCATGCAACCCAATGACAATATTAAATCTTTCAATACTCAGGGAGACTGGGTGATGTGAGGAGGTCCAATGCAGTATTATTGGTCTAATTTCAAGGAGTCTCCTGCGAAATCAGGGAGATTTGGCAGCTTTGCTTTCATTCATTTACATGTATGTACATTTGAACATGCTCATTAAAAAAAAAAATCTTTAGTTTGGAAAGTTACCTTTTTTCCTTCTGGGACTTGGTATATACTCTTTAGTCTTTGTGCATACGTCTCATATTCCCAATCGCTTGCTATACTGCCTTCATCAAGCAAATCACCCATGATTATCACCACATCAGGATTGACAAACTTCACAGCATGCTCGTAATATGTCCTCAGATAGCGATCAGCATCCCAGCGTGTAATGTACCCCAGTAGCCACGGCTCGTCACGATAGCCCTGGATCTGCGGATCGCCGATAAACAGGATCCTAACTTCCGCGGGTCCATCTGTCCTAGAAATTGGAGGAAGGGTTGCCTCAGATGTGGTCCACTGGTTGCGTTTGACCGTGAGGAATTCATAGTACTCGTTATAGATCACCAGCAGAAGGCCAGTGACCACCAAGAAGATGTTCACAGGGGACATCCTTGATGACAGGTGCGCTGCATTTTCCTCCTGGAATAAAAGGACTTCCTCACCAGACTTTCTCCTGGTTGGATGTTGCTGTTGATTTATTGACTGATGATAATCTGCTCTACAGCATTCTGTAGAAATGAAGTTGTTGAATGGAAAGCAGACAAAACTGGTTCATTAAGCAAAACGAAGCCAACTTTTTGAAAAAGTATTTTACATTGTACAATGTAACAATATTTACTGAACTAGAGTCTATTGATTTATAACATATAAATTGTTGACTTAAATATCTGACATTCTAATTTTCTAAAAATCTAAATCTATAACTTAGATTGTTAGAATATTAAGAAACAACAAGATTGCAGCTTGACTTCTACAGTTTTGTCCTCCTGTTTTTCTTCTTTTATTGTTTATTTTTGAGGGTTTGAAATCAGGTCCTAGGCCAGGCAACAAGGACCTAAGGTCAAGCCAGGTCATAACTCTTATGTTTTTGTCAGCATGGACTTATTTTTATGGCATGGTCAGTGTCTACTTTATGATATGATTTAAACAAAATTAACCCAGAATCGCCAACAAAATACATGTAGAGTCTTAGTTGCTTTAATAACATTAATCATATATGTACCTTTACGGTTTTTGCATCGCAATGCATGATGGGACGGAATTCTAGTACGCGGGCGTTCAGCAATCGCTGCGGTCATTGTTTACAATGCTCTTGACGCTTACTGCGGCTAGCGCGAAGTTCAATATTGTTATTTTCATGTTACAGATTTGTTATGTGGATCGGTTCCGACGCGGTAATTTTCAGTAAATCTGAATCATATCTTAACGATAAGAACTTTGATTCGTATTATTGTACTTTTTTAAAATTTATTTAATTTCATACATCACATCACAACACACACATCTTTGCACATATGGGACTACCGCCCGAGTCTCAACGACGTCTCGGAGGTCTCTCTCTTTGCTTAATATTTTCTCAACAAACCCTTTGGCTTTATAAATCATTATTAAGATACAATAATACGAATCAACACTAAACAGTTCTCATCGTAAAAATACAATTCAGATTTACTGAAAATTATCACGTCAAAACCGATCCACGTAACAAATCTGTAACATGAAAATGGCATTGTAAACAATAACCACAGCGATCACTGAGCGCTCGCATACTAGGATTCCGTCCCAATAATGCCTTGCGATACAACAACCGTAAAGGCACGTATTCGACATTACCCAATGTTAACTTACGACGTCGACTGCATCTGGAATTCAGTTATCTAGCATTTTACTTGTAGCACTAGCAGCATCCAGATCATACTAGTCGACTGTAGCCCCGGGACTGCTCCCGCGTGAGCGGGCTGGTCGCAGTAAAGTCGACTTGTACTCCTCGACTCTAGCTCAGTCGTACTCGTAGCACTGTTCCACTCATCTCACCAACTGACAAAGTGAGGAATAACCGTCTCATTCGGGCACACTTTAATTGATAGAAATGCTAAGTATGGCGTACATAGGAGCCAGATGCTATTTCAGCGAATGCAACGACCTTCAGAGACTGATTTTTTCGGTCTAGAATGGATAAATTAAGAGAGATAACGGATAGCTAGATTAACAGATAACACCACATTAACAATAGTATAGTACTATATCGCCATATCGGGAAGGTACTACGGTAGCGGTAAATACACGCAAAAAAAAAGGAGAACGTAGTCAGCAGGACCGTATAGTGGATTATGGAACACGTCCTGATCGCGGGAATCATATCGAGGCACGTTTGCAAGTTGTAGCTGCAAGTAGCGGAATGATGCTGGTTTTAGGGGTGTGACGGGAGTTGGAACTGTGATTTTTATTTTAGATGACAAAGGACAGAAAGGAGGGAACACAGAGACATCCTTCTTTCCAGTGACCAGCAGTGTGTGGAGTGGAATATAGAATAGGCCCCCTTTTCAGTTAGTGCAGCACTCCAGATCCAGTCTCCAGCCGGCGTGTTTATCGTAGTTAGGCTGACTGTGTAGCTGATATAGCTGACGTTCACTGGCTTGGACTTGGAACTAGTTTAGGGGTTAATTGTCGGAGGTAAGCATGGTAAGGGGGTAGACCGAAAAATCAGTCTCTGTAGGACGTTGGATCCGCTGAGATTGCATCTGGCTCCTCTTAATGCCCTATCTATACAGGGGTATTCCAAAAATGTAATTTTGATTAAAGAATGCCCCGAATGAGACGGTTATTCCTGTCTAAATTATTCCTGTCTAGGGGGTGTGGCCGTATCTCTAGACTAGGGTAAGATAGCCCAACGAGGAGAGAGAGAGAGGGAGCGAGAGAGAGAGAGAGAGAGAGAGAGAGAGAGAGAGAGAGAGAGAGAGAGGGAGGGAGAGAGAGAGAGAGCGGGCAAAAAGAGCTTGATCGAAAGGGAAAAATGTCACTTTTTGTCAGATGTGCTGGACGTGTGTGCATGTCACAACTATCTGACTATGGAACCTTTGGCTCAAAAAAGCAAAAACAATTGACTGACACTGATATAATGACAGGCCCTGATTGCAGGTCAAACAAATACAATTTTGCAAAAACCACTGATAATGGAAGAAGATAGTGGATCATGCAATATAGAACTGGAAAGTGACTTTAAAGCAAAATTATAGCAATCACTGGAAACACCCCCCCCCCTCCCCTCCAAGATCTCGACCCTTGATCGCACGATCGGAACGAAAATTGGCACGTACGTCACCAATTCAATTGTCAATCGCACCAAAATTATACAAATTTATTTTTAATTAATTAATTATGCTAATTAATTAAATCATAATTTGGTTGTAAATCTTTAAATATAGCACCAAAACTGCTTGATTTGAATCCAGACACTCTTAGGATAATTATCAAATTAGGATTTTAAGACATGGCAATATCAGAGTTTTTCTTATGTATTTTAGTGTTTTTTGAATTTCTTATGTATTTCTTTGTTTTACGATTTGGTCTTAAAAGCTGTGTGAGACTTGAAGGAAAAAAGTCATGAAATGTCGCGGCGCGATCTTTTCGCGTTACAAATTTATTGCGAAAAATGTCAATGGGGGGGGGGGGGGGCTGTTTTTGTCCCCCCCATATAGGGTTAAGAGTGACGTCGCACTCATCATAAAAATGTAGGCATTTTATGTAAGTTCTTTTAGCCTTTTGGCCCCCCCCCCTCCCATCCACCCCCTAAACACAAATATGCACACTTCTCTTTCTCTTTGATAGATTCTTTGTAATAAGAAATTGACTCCACCAAGATGGCCGCGGAGCAGTACATGCAATTTCACTCGAGACGTTCACCAGTTCTGAGCACTAAGGGCTGTGTTGCATCATCTCAACCCCTGGCTACAAAGGCAGGCATTGGTAAGACACTATATCATTTGGAATATTATCTGGGCTAATTTGTACTAATTTTTTCTATGATATAGGGGTAAATATTGCAGCAAATGTTCTTAAAATGCATTACAATGATAAAGTTACAAAGAGACTTTCACCAGTTCTGAGCACTAAGGGCTGTGTTGCATCATCTCAACCCCTGGCTACAAAGGCAGGCATTGGTAAGACACTATGCATTTGGAATATTATCTGAGCTAATTTGTGCTGATTTTTTCTATGATATAGGGGTAAATATTGCATCAAATGTTCTTAAAATGCATTACAGTAATAAAGTGACACCCATGTTTACAATAATATTTCAACCAAAATAAAAAAATAGGCAGAATGGACATAGGAGTCACAAGGAGATGAGGAATCAGGAATTGATTTTACTTGACCTCAAGAATGCTTTTAAGGATATTGGAAGCTGAATAAATTCTTTCTCCTCTTTGTCCTTAGATATTTTGGAGGCCGGGGGTAACGCTGCGGATGCTGCTGTTGCTGTTGCAGCCGTCCTGAATGTCACAGAGCCAGCGTCTACAGGGATCGGTGGTGACTGTTTCTGTCTGTTCTATGATGCCAGCACCAATGCAGTCAAAGGGCTTAATGGCAGGTGCGGTGAATAAAAAAATGAACTTGGGGGATTTTCTTAATTGGAATTACATCGCAATTTGCTAGTCACTGCGTCACTTCTGCCTACAGTGCTGTAGGAAGGATCTAGGTCAGGGGTCAAAGTTGTCCAGACCTTCATGGGGGGCAGGGTTCAGGCAGCTGCATTGGGGCAGACCAGTCAGTGTCTCATTGTCAGTTTACCCCCTTGATAGTCACACACATTTCAGGGATCCTCATTTTATCCCCATTTTCTCTCTCAGAGCCTTACATCGTCCAGTTCCTGTCCATAAACCTCAATGCAACAGTCATGCATCCACAAACCGGCTGTGCTCATAGTATCCCCATTTTTTAAATCAGAGCTTTCCATCAAGTAAATAAATCTCAATGCACCATTGTTCCTTTATTTGCATTTGCAGGTTAAGAAAAACACACAAATAACCAAGAGCAGATCCCTCCAGCTGACACAGCGAGGGTGTTGCGATTAAGACGGCATAGTCATGCTTGTGGGCAATGTTTTTGACAAGAAAGATATTTTTTCTGGCATTTTGCGATCGATACAAAGCAGCCAGGTGGATGGTACATATATGACACTAGAGATAATAGAGGAATGGGATGTGTCTTTGGGTTTCTCCCTTACCAGTGGGCGATCCGCCATGGATGTGTCCCTTGGCACCTACCAGCAGCTGGGTTTTAGTGATGCCACGCCCCCTCCTCAGCAGCACGGTCTCCACGTCACTGTCCCTGGAGCGGCTGCGGGATGGCTGGACACGGTCGAACGCTTCGGCTCTCGAAAGGTCAGTGTTAACATGGGATAGTACTGGCGGTTTATTGAGTACCAATGGGGTGTCTCTATATTCATTCTTATGAAGATATCTGGTCCTAAGCCACATCACTCTATTGAGAGTTTCACTGGTACAACATTGTCTAGCGGGCTAGTGTTGGGCGCTACGAATGAGAGTCCGCGTCATGATCATTCCTTTTTGCCTTACCCAGAAAGTTAATGGAATCAGTTGTCTTGACAAGACTCTCATATGGCGTAATCCGTAATTCTGGCGGACCTGTGATGACAGCATTGATAAGTTCTAATTTTGTTTGATTTCAACGACTGTATAATTCTGTGTTGAGTTTGAGATAACACAAGAATGGGAACTGCCTGCGAAAACAGCAGGATGCCTCTACCGTGATTACTGGGTCCATAATCTTTACCACTACTGTTCTATACCTCAACGCTTTCAGTAAACTTTGATCCTATATTAAGTGAAAGCATTTACTGTATAATGCAAGGGAGACCAGAAAAATATAGGTTTCAATGAAAAATATTCTTAAAAAATGAAATATGTGTTCTTTATCTGGGCAGGTGATCTTTCTATACAGATAATCCCTGAAGCAGGTATCACTTTATTGGGATATCAATTTTTAACTCGGTTGATGACTGTGGAGCAGATCTTGAGGCCGGCCATAGATGCCACTGAGACAGGATTTGTGGTGCTTCCTATCTGAGCCGTAGGCATTGATCCTACATCTGGGCCCCGTTGCATAAAACTTACCATTAAATGTAACTCTACCATCAATGGTAACTTCCATGGTAAGATCACTCCACAGCCAATCAAATTCAAGGTTCCCATAGAAGTTGCCATTGATAGCAAACTTACCGTCAAGGGTAAGTTTTATGCAACAGGGCCCTAGTTCAACTATTTATTGTTACAGTGCATGTATCAGGATATCAAGCTAAATAGCATATCACCAAAACATATATTCTCTCTCCTTTTTGTAATCCAGCTGACTCTGGAGCAGATCTTGAGGCCGGCCATAGATGCTGCTGAGACGGGCTTTGTCGTGCATCCCATCTCGGGAAACCTGTGGATGGATGCGGCCCATTTATTTCAGGATAGACCGACCAACCCATATGGGAAGGACATGCTGCTGAGAGGGAAAGCCCCTCGGACGGGTGATGTCATGCACCTGCCTAACCTTGCAAAGACATTCAAGGTACCATCCATATAACCCTTTCTCTACTTGACAAAGTGCTATTCTGATAGAAGTTGTGTGCCTGACTGATGCAAATTTGAGCCTGTGGCACATAAAGGCTTAACCCTATCTAGCCCGGGGGGGGGCAAAAACAGCCCCCCCCTCGACATTTTTCTCGATAAATTTGTAACGCGAAAAGATCGCGCCGCGATATTTCATGACTTTTTTCCTCCAAGCCTCACGCAACTTTTAAGCCCAAATTTGCGACGCAGGGGTACGCGGTTCCGAAGTTACATAACATTTTGTATGTGCACGTCAGACCCCAAATTGCTCAAAAACGTGATTTCATGTACAAATCCAATGCAAATTCTGTATCTAGCCAAAATTCATAAATGTATCATTATTTTTATTTTTACTGATGAAAAACAATAGATTTTACGTTATTTATGACTGAAATGGTGTGGCCAACGATTTCCATGGAAAAAACAATGAAAAACATAAAGTCGAAAAAACAAGGAAATACATAAGGAATTTAAAAAAACAATAAAATACATAAGAAAAAATTTGATATCGCCATTTTTTAAAATCCTAATTTGATAATCATCCTAAGGAGAGTGTCTGGACTGAAATCTAGCAGTTTGGGGGCTATATATTTAAAGATTTACAGCCAAATTATGATTTTATGCATATAATTAGCATAATTAATTAATTAAAAATAAATTTGAACAATTTGGGTGCAATTTACAATTGAATTGTGGAGATTACGTCATCGGTGACGTACGTGCCAATTTTCGTTGCGATCGCGCGATCAACGGTCGAGATCTTAGGGGGGGGGGCTGTTTTTGCCCCCCCCCGGGCTATGCGATTTCAAAATAGCCCGGGCTATATAGGGTTAATGCAAAATACAAGTTGGGGAGGGGAACTATGCCCCTCATGGTAGCATGTTGCTAATGCTTGTAACAAAGAGTTGAAACAAAATTGTGCTCTTTTAATTCTGTTGAGGAAACCCCTGCCCATCTCCACTCACTGTTTTGTCATTTCTGATGTATTGCATAGGAAGTAGCAAGTAGAGGCAAAGCTGGGTTCTATGACGGGCCTGTTGCCCAGGCAATCGTGGACGTTGTGCAGTCCAATGGAGGCAAGCTGTCCCTGGCAGATTTGAAGGGTCACATGACCACCTTTGAGGATCCAATCAGCACGGCTTATCGTGGGGTCCGGATGTGGGAGATTCCCCCTAGTGGTCAGGGGATAACGGCTCTCATGGCGCTCAACATTCTGGAGGAGTTTGACTTGAAAGGTTGGTGGATCGATTGACAGTCATGGTAGTGGTAGTGATTTGCAATGTTATTGATGATGGTGGAGAAAACTGGGTGAGGGATTGAGTGATAGTGGTGGTGATGATGTTGGTGGCAATAGAGACTGTATTGTTGTTTTTGATTGTGGGGTTAACTGCTCTCATGACACTCAACATTTCAAATGACTTTGACAATATTTATTGTTAACATGTATTTTGTAATAATGTTATTGCTCATATAAAAACTATATGTTTTATTGTTATCATTATTATTACTATTACTACTTTTCCAGACATGGGCCACAACAGTCCTGACTACCTGCACCATGTGATGGAAGCACTGAAGCTGAGCTTTGCAGACTCCCTAGAGTTCTGTGCTGACCCCTCCAGAGAGAAAGTGCCTACACAGCAGCTGCTCAGCAAGCAGTATGCAGCCACCAGGAGGAAGCTCATCCACCCAAACAGGTAAGGACACTTGTGTGTGTGTGTGTGTTGCTCATTTTCCCCTGTGCAATTTGGTTCCTGTATGCTCTTTTTGTCTCGCCAAAATGAAGTTCAGCTGAGACTTGGTAATCACTTTACCTGTTAGTCTGGTAGTCTGGGTCAGCAAGCTTAGCAAGCAGTATGCAGCCACCAGGAGGAAACTCATCCACCCAAACACGTAAGGACACTTTTTTTGTGTGTGTGTGCCTTGCTCATTTTCCTCTGTGCAATTTGGTGCCTTTATGGTCTTTTTGTTTTGCCTGAATGAAGTTCAGCTGAGACTTGGTAATCACTTTACCTGTTAGTCTGGTAGTCTGGGTCAGCAAGCTTAGCAAGCAGTATGCAGCCACCAGGAGGAAACTCCTCCACCCAAACATGTAAGGACATCTTTTAGTGTGTGTCTTGCTCATTTCCCCCTGTGCAATTTGGTTCCTGTATGCCCTTTTTGTCTCGCCAAAATGAATTTAGGCTGAGACCTAGTAATCACTTTACCTGTTAGTCTTGTAGTCTGGTGGTCTGTGAGTCTGTTACAAAAATGTTAAAGTTTTGGTTTAACTTGCTATCATTTCTTTATTTCTGCATCAGTGCTGTTCATACTTGTTACAAATTAGCCTTGGATGATACCACATGTGTGTTGATGAGGATGATGAGGTCAGAGGTCATCTAGGGGTCAAAATGTTGATTGATATGAGGCCATGTGAGTCATTTGTTTGAAAGTTGGGTTTTCTTTTACACTGGGGACCACGCTGTATAGAGGATTGCCTTGGACATCAAGTCCAATACTCGAGAGAAATGATGAAGGACTAAGCTGACTCAATATGGTCCTGCATATTTCTGCATGTTTATTGATCGCGAAATCAGGCTAGACTCATGGTTCGGAAACCACCATGTTTAGTCTTAGTATACGTGATTTTGTATTTGTCTACATAATTTTGACTTATTGTATCCAATATGTGTATTTTTCTTGTGTGTGTACTTGTGTATTTTTCTTTATAATTATAACTAATTGCGTGCCGTGTGTGTATTTCGTCACCGGCAATTCACACAAATCTCATAAAGCATCGCATTTTCTGGCACACACAAGGTTAAGACTGGGCTTTTTGTATGATTTTTTTGGGCCTCAGATATATACTTTGATAAATTTCAAGAACATGATCAAGCAAAAGGCCTAGAAGGCACAATTGACAGTGATCACTGATGTAGAGCAGTTTAGGAAAAGCATTATTTTGCACACAGACCTATTCGAAAATCTCGCTTTTTGTCAGATTTTCGTCTGACATGCGATTACATAATGCTGTGTAATCTCTGAATGGAGTGTCCTTTTTTTCAAACTCGGTGTCAAAAGTTGTGAGACACTGCAAAAGAAAAAGTTATGAAAAGGGGTGTTGCAATGTTTAGCGGTTTGGCGTCAATAGTGGATTTCGTAACACCCCTTCAGTCAGAATAGGGTTTTAGAGTAAATGTTATAAACATTCCATTTGTGGGTCAGCTCCCCAAGCATCTTTCCTGTCTTGCTTCAGCCCATCTTGGCACTTACTGTTAACCATCTTTATTGTTCTATTGTTTGTTTGTTTGTTGTTTGTATGCTTTTTTTTTCAATGCTGAGAAAAATCAACTTAAATTGAACTGGACTATGCTTGTTGTATGAGACAGAGAGAAGGGGCTAAGATTGTAAAGTCCATTGATGATGAAACAAATTGTTTCACAGAAACTTATCATGAAGTTAACATTAGTGACGAGAGCTGTGGGAGGGAGAGGGGGTGCCGCAGTACAAACTCTCACATAACTCCCTAAAACATCGTGTTTCATGCTGAACTGGACAAAGTATACCATGGTTTAAAACTGTGGCTCCTTCCCTTTCTGCCCTTTCCCTTTCCCTATGCCAATTCCTTTGAGCTGGATCGTATAGCAAATTTATCCTTTGCATTCATTGCATTAGGGGTTGTGTGTTGGTTTTTCTAGACACCAACAAATTCTGAAAACCAAGTGACTGTGTGACATAGAATTTAAGAGTATCATTATGTCGTTTGTCTCTCATGCTCAGGTCGTTTTTCTTCCTTTGATCAGCAAAGTACAGAGAACAACAATATTTCTTTGGTGCATACACGATCATGTCTCATGACAAAGTGAACAAAGAAAGCATCCTATGTATAACTGTACACTAATCTCTTCAAGCCAACCAAAGATGGAGCCGAATGTACCAGTTCATAGTTGCACCTTGGTCTGAGAATCCACTGAATGAATACTACTAGAGTGCAGACTGTTGATGATGGGTGTAAATACCTTTTACTTTTTGCCCAGAACAACAATAAAAATAGGTGCACATGGTGGAATGTTCTTTCACTACCTTTCAAAGCTGTATAACTGTTATCATATCTGCATGATAATGAACAGAAACGTGGTTGATGATGTAATGAATTTTCAATTTACTCTGTGAGTTGTACGATTGACCCAAGGTCATTCATACCATCAATAGTCTGCACATTGCAACTACGAACTCGCTGAGAACTAGATTTGACTAGATTTTGATATTTTCCATTTGCAGGGCTCGAGAGCTGGTTGCCCATGGCGATCCTTACCATGGAGGGGATACCGTGTATCTGAGTGTCGTGGACAAAGAGGGCAATGCCTGCTCCTTCATTAACAGCAACTACCATAGTTTTGGTACGGGTCTTGTACCAAAAGATTGCGGCTTCACCCTCCATGTAAGTGTTGTCTACATGCAGTCACCTGGTGCTAGCTGTCACCGCATACAAGCTGTATTATCAATCTGTATGTATATGTATTGAGGGGGTGGCATATACATTGTATAGAGGAATGTATATTTTGTAAGTATGTGTGACTGTGAGATGATGTACGCAAATTAATAATATCCCATACATTTGTTTAGAAGTTACAATGTATACACTGCTATCCAAACACACACAAGCACACATTCATACATATACATGTACATACACATTCTTTTTGTGAGTGTGTGTGTGTGTGTGTGTGTGTGTGATATACGTCTGTGAATTGACATTCCCTCACATATTGTATGGAAGTTACAAACTAGAACTTCCACACCAAATACCATTCACATGGCAGTCACTCTTAAAAATACACACACAAAGCAGCAAAATACATTGATATCAAAGCCTGCCATCTTGTATATTTCAGAGCCGGGGGATGAACTTTCGACTATCTGAAGGGCATGTGAACTGTGTGGCAGGGGGCAAGCGCCCATACCACACGATCATCCCATCCATGGTGACGGGGGAACAGGACAATGAGCTCTTGGCATCGTTTGGTGTGATGGGGGGCTTCATGCAGCCACAGGGCCATGTTCAGGTATGTTTATCTAGTAGCAATAGTAGTAACAGTACAGCCCTACTCTGACAAATGGAAGCAAGTGACAAATCACTCAAATCTGGGTTATTGGTATTCTTAGATTGTACCCAGCATTCCCTACATATCGCCAAAATCTGGACAAGAAATTTTCAACTTGCTGCGAGATATTCAATTAAACATGATGAGGTGTTGCACTGATGCCAATGCAAGTGACAGACACATTTTGCTCATTTGTTAGTTGCTTCCTTTTGTCAGAGTAGGGCAGAGTAGTACTATTAGTAGAGGTAATTATTGATTTGAAGGATGGTAGCACCAAGCTGAGACCAACTGCTCAGTTAACAGTCAGTGATTGCCTGCACTGTGTATGCATGGAGCTAGCTGGCTGCATGTGACTGCAATCACATTGAATTTAAGCTCATCTCTATTAGATCTTTTTGTGCTAGATAAACTGTTACTCTTTAAAATTTGTGTCTATACCTTAGAAAAAGAGGGACATATGTGGCATATAATGAGTTAAAGTGTCGTGATGAAGTGGCTGCGAACTGTGACAGAAGATCTCAAGGTCCCAGTTTCAAGCCCATCCATGGCACTTGTGTACTTCTGCAAAAATACTAAATCCAAATAGCAAAGCTGCTCTCTGACTAGGTGTGTAATTGGGGACCTAGTAGGATGGATTGACGGACCTTAGTGGCTACCATTGCCATGATTCTGAATGATCCCTTGGGATTTGACAGGTGTCACCAAGACTTACAAGCTTCCGACGACCGGGGTTGTAATATTGTAATATATGTACTTTGAGATGACCCTATTTCATATTAAGTGCTCAATAAAAACTGCTTATTACTACAGTATATTATTATGATTAAATTTGTCATACTATTTCTTCTACGGTGGGTTACAGGTGCTGCTGAACATGGTCGACTTCGGCATGAACCCGCAGCTAGCTCTGGACCAGCCCCGCTTTTGCCTGGAAGTCGAGCAGACCGGTCTGACTGGCCTTGTCCACCTTGAGGAAGGCATCCCACTGTCCACTAGCGAAGAGCTCAAGGCCAGGGGTCATCGGGTCGGGCAGCTGTCTGGGTTTGCGCGGAAAATGTTTGGGCGAGGTCAGGTCGTGGCGAAGGGGGATTGGTGGAGCAGGGGCATTAAAGAGGGCGCCAGTCAAGGACAAAGGTCACTCGTTCGGTGGGCAGGCTCAGACCCCAGGGCAGATGGGTGTGCCTTGGGCATGTAGTGGATCAACACTTTCATCTCTAATGATGAGGAGGAAAGTAATAATTCTTTGGGCTAATTTTCATCAAATCAGAGTGATGAGTAATAACATTTTTGCCAAGTATTTACTGATTTCCATATTTTATTCATATTGATATATAATATTTTGATACATGTTTAAAGGGAAGTATGGAATGATAAACTTCCAAGCAAAAATCTGTGAATAGAATACAGGTTTTCTGTCTTGCCATCTCTGGCTGTTGCCTAATTCTAAGTGCCTAGTTTTGTGACAACTGACTTCTATATTTTCAATGCCATTCAAAATTCGTAGAACATTTTTTACTTACTCTTCAAAGTTTCACGAACTTCACTTTCCCAAGTGTGCTCAGCGCAAACCCAGTGGTTTATTGTTATATTTCTGTCTTAAGAAGATTTCTTTTTCCATTATGTACTAGAGCTTAATTATATCTCCTTGTGTTCTTGTATGTGTTCCCAGATTGTGATTTGTAGACTGCATATACACATGTTTAGACATGTACAATGTATTGTGGGGTATGGTTGAATATGCTCAGATCCCAGATTCTTTGTCATCTTGAAATAACAGAGTTTAGATCATATCAAAATGATTTTTGCAATGAGTAATTGATGTCTATTAATGAAAACAATGAGAATACATACATGTATTTCCTGTCTGGTCTTTTATAACCATACTGCTTTTATACAGAATAGACTTATACTCAGAGTTACTCTCAAATACATGTATAATGTATTTTTCTTGTCCAGAAAACCGATTTTGATACCTCACTTCATTTCTGCATATTGCAATCTCTCCAAAATTTAATGATTCCTATACATGTATATTTGATTGTTTTCTCCGACTTTGATGTAGCAAAATGTTGATATAGTTTATTTCCATGTACAGTGTACTGTACGACATGTGTATACATGTACTTATCATTAACTACCGTTTATAAATGTTAGTGCTATTGTTGCACCTACACTGTCAGTACTACGTCAGGGTTGTTGTACACTAGTAAGCAAATAATCAACGTCGGTGAAGGTAATGGGACGAAATATCACTTCCGAGGCGATCTGGATGTAGCTATCTTTCCGAAGCTTTTAGCTGAGGAAAGATAGCGTATACATTCAGATCGCCGAGGAAGTGATAGTTCATCTCATTGCCTGAAACCAAGAGTTGATTATTTGCTTTATATTCCACATCTGATACCAACAATCTATAAAATAAATGACAATTTAACGTACAAAAGCATTCGTGTCGGTGCGGCTACATATTCACGCGACGCTCCGAAACCCGGAAGCAAATTGACTTTGTGAACGTTGCTACAGTATATAGACTCTACAAATTCCAACGAACACTATGACATGGTGATGCAAATTGTTAAGATTTTGACGGAAAAGCAAGAAGTAATCGAAATTCTCTTACCTGTGCGGTAAAGAGAATACTCTTTAATTGTAATAAATTACAGGCAAGTGAAATTCTAGGTCAATTTTGGTGCGAGGTGGTAGAGAATTGCACACTTGCTTTGGTGAAGTACTGTGTGGGGGAAATGGAAGGCCTGCATTGCTTTGTACGTACGCGCGCGGCGCAGCGCGCTATAACAAAAAATAGAGAATTAAACAAGAACTTACCTGTTTGAAGTTTAATTGCTATTTTATTAGCAATACGTAGGGAGGGAGTACATGAGAGCCCGCTCGCGTGCGCGCAGATCATTCTTCAAAGCTGTAGTGACCACTGTCAGCGTGATAAAGTAGAAATTAGGAACTACCTGTATAGAACTTCTCAAAACTGAAGAAAAAAGGGTGGGAGTGGAGGGCATGTACTCCCTCCCTACGTATTGCTAATAAAATAGCAATTAAACTTCAAACAGGTAAGTTCTTGTTTAATTCTCTATTTTATCACGCAATCCTTGTGAGTGATTACATGAGATTTTAAAGCACAGTGGTCACGAGGCTAAGAGTAGAAAACACTGCCACAATAGTATGATACAAGTATTAGTCATACTGACCATTAAGACATCAGTGTTCCAATACTGTGCGGGAGAAACTGGTACAATCTGGTTCCACTGGCTTCAAGTAGAACTTTTGAAAAGTTTTAGCATTGGCCCAGCCAGCTTGTCTCAAGATGTCAGACACTGGCAATTGTTTTTCCTGGGCTGAAGAAGTTGAAGCCGCCCTGGTGGAGTGAGATTTGTAGTGATTAATGTCAATACCAGACTTCTCCATAATGGTTCTAATCCACCGTGAAATTGTTGCTGTTGTAGCCCTCCTGTGGGGCTTCTGGTAGGTGATGAACAGATGTCTCTCTGCACCTCTTAAAGGGTTAGTGACGGTAATATAACGTTTCAGATATCGTACTACACAAAGTCGCTTATCTGCAGGAAATGATTTCAAGAAGACGACGGTCCCGACATTTCCTGGTCTACTTTGCTTGAGCAATTTATCTACGTGGAACTCCACTGCACTGTCTGTCAGGTTCATCTTGTCCAAATGAAGTTTGTGGATGGTCTGCACTCTCTGTGCTGAAGTCAAGGCCAACAACATGCTCAGTTTTAATGTCAACAAGCTTAAAGGGAGTTTGTGTGCTGGAGACAACACTCGTAAATAATCCAGCACAATATTGACATTCCAAATACGGCTATAACGTGGTGTAGGAGTTCTCAGCTTGAATACTCCTTTGAGATATCTGCTAATTAAAGGATGCGTTCCAACAGTGTAGTTGCATTCCTCCAAACATATAAAAGTTGCCAATGCACTTCTTGCTACATTCATGGCACTATAGCTAGCTTTATTTCTGTAAAACAGTTCATTAAAAAATTCCAACAAATTCTCCACTTTTGTGCGAGTCCAGGAAATTTTACGTTTCACACAAAACAGTTTCCACTTCTTTAAATAGACATTATACTGTCGCTTTGTTGAGTCTGTCAGCGATGCACCTAGAATCTCCACAGTTTCTGTAGTTAGTCCTTGCTGGGAGTAGAAACCACGCCAAGCCTGCAACATAACAGAGAAAGCTTTGTTAGAGGATGAGGTACACCCGAGACAGGTTGTGTGAGCAAACATGGGCTTTTTGGCAGGGTGTAAGGTTTCTCCAGTAACAGTTCTTGTAGGAGGGGAAACCAGGCTTGTGTAGGCCAATTTGGCACAATCAACAACC
Organism: Arbacia lixula; assembly: GCA_963669155.1. Taxonomy (NCBI): domain Eukaryota; kingdom Metazoa; phylum Echinodermata; class Echinoidea; order Arbacioida; family Arbaciidae; genus Arbacia; species Arbacia lixula. Next base: position 13,527,945 of record OZ022579.1, read on the forward strand.
CCTCAGCTTTATCTGATTTTATTTTTTGCAAACATTTAGATACCAAATTGAAGGGTGGGAATGCATAGAAATTTAATGTTCCCCAATCCAAAGTGAAGGCATCCACTGCCCATGCACTGGGGTCTGGTTTCCATGAAACATACACTGGCAGTTGGTTGTTTAGTCTAGATGCAAAGAGATCAATATCTGGTGTGCCAAAGAATTCTGTTATATTTGAAAATATGTCTCTGTCTAGCATCCATTCAGTGTTATCACTGAATTTTCTCGACATGTGGTCTGCTTCAACATTGAGCGCCCCTGGGAGGTGAGCTGCAGTAATCCATATATTACGCTTACTGCACCATTCCCATATTTTGGACGCCATTTCATTGCACATTTCTGATTTTGTGCCCCCTAGATTATTCAAATAACTGACAGAAGTGGTGTTGTCAATTCTCACCAGTATGTGACAATTTCTCAAATCTGCACAATATGCACGTAGCCCAAACCACGCAGCCAACATTTCGAGATAGTTTATTTTGTTTTGTTTAGCAATTTCAAGTTCATGAGCATTCCACCTGCCACCAGTGCAAGAGTCAAGATCAGTGGCACCCCAACCCTGTCCGCTTGCATCTGTGCGAATTTCTTTGGTTGGTTTTTCTCTAATTATTGGTTTGAAGGCAGAAGAGATATTTTTAATCCACCAGTCAAGCTCATGTTTTGCAGTTTCTGAAATTGTCATCGGTCTATCGAAATGTCCACAATTCTTTTTCAACGCTGCAATTTTCTCAGTTTCAAGGCACCTGTAATGCAGTGGCCCATATTGGACTGCGGGAAGAGTTGCTATTAACTTTCCAATCACTCTAGCAACCTCTCTAATTGTTGGTTTGTGGTTATCTTGAAGCTGTTTACATACATCTTTAATTTCACAGACTTTTCTATCTGGGAGTGTAACCACCATTTTGTTGGTGTTCAAATTAAATCCAAGGAATTCTAATTCCTGAGATGGTTCGAGGATAGACTTGTCAGGGTGTATGATAAACCCCAAGTCTGACAGAAGTGATGTAGTAGCTTTAACAGCAAATTCGCAATCGGTTTTGCTATTTGCTATTATTACGTTGTCATCAAGATATGCACAAACCAAATGTCCCTCTTGCCTAAGGTGTGCGAGTACTGGTTTCAGGATTTTTGTGAACAATCTAGGGGCACTACTTAGCCCATTGGGCAATGATTTATACTGCCATAATTGCCCTTCCCACTCAAATCTAAGGTATTTTCTATAGTCTGCATGAATGGGCACTGTGTAATACGCATCACGTAAATCTACTGAAGCCATGTAATTTCCCCTAGAAAGGAGTGTAAGTACAGAATAGATGTTGTCCATTTTGAAGTGGCGATAGGTGACGCTTTTATTTAATTCTGACAGGTCTAGAATCAGGCGTATACCACCATTCTTTTTCATTCTGGTAAATATGTTAGAAATAAATTCCCCTTTTTCATGAGTGCAACGCTCTATGACATTTTTCTGTTCGAGATCCAAAATTGTGTCCCGAATTTTCCCTGTTTCTTCCGCATTGCGTTTATACGGGAAGAGGGGTTTTTCTCGCTTGGGTGGGAATTTATCTGGATCAAATTCGAGTTTGTATCCAGTGATAGCCTCAATGATGAGGGGATCTGAAGTTAATTTTTCCCAATTTCGTAAGAATGGCTTCAGACGACCACCGACCGTATTACGCAAGTGCCCATGAATATTGAATGCACCTACCTCTTCAAAGGTGCTCTGGCTCGGTGTGGGTTGTTCGTGGGCTACTGTTTTCCCAGTCCTTGGCCCCGTGGGCGACGACTGAGATTCTGTTGCTTCTGTTCGGCTCTGGCAGACATGGGAGTGTAAGAGTGAGCTGGGGGATCTCTGTGTCTGCTGTTCGAGTGGTGCTTGTCTAAAAAAGGCCTGTTTGCACCTCCTGCTCCCGGTCTGCGTCCAGTAGGGAACCAGCCTGCAGCCTTAGCTCTCTGTTTAAAGGTGTCAGGCTGTCGTCGGTATGGATGAAACGACTGGGGGCGATGGTGTGATTTCATGACACCAGCAGTAGCCTTCCTCTGGTCCTGCATTTCCTTCACCTGTTTCCCCAGGTCGTCACCAAACAGGAATTTTGTAACCTTATTGGACGGCTTGCAAAGCCGCTGAAAATCAGAGTTGAGGTCAGGCTTGATCAAGTCTTTGCGTAGGCAGTTTATGTTGAAATTTGCATCACCCAAGAGAGCTAGTGTGTCAGATAGCTCTTCGGTCATGTTAGCTGGTTCCAAAATTTGTGCGAGGGCACACACACCCTTTGTAAGAGATTTCTGTATGCACTGCAATCTCAGATCTCTGCCGCGTACAGCCGATGGCAGATTCTCCCAAATAGATGGGTTCACTTTGGGAACATCTAGTATTCCACAGTTTGCCGGGCACGGGTATTTGTCGGCCGTTTCCTCCATTGATTTCTCAGCTAATTTTTGCCCCATCATGTAGCTGATTGTCTTAGCTATTTTGTCATCAATGGGTTTACCAGTCGAGGAGGGGGCTGCATACTTAGCTGCAAACTCAGGCACTTCTTTTACTTCCTCCTCAGCTGACTTCTCTAGATCATAATTAGGTTCAGCTTGGCAGACTTCATCATCAGAATCCACCATATCTGCTCTGTCACCGCAATCAGTGTCATTAGCACTAAGACCGACAGTCTTATTGGCGATAGAAGTAGCAGCATTAACGTTGGTGCTCGTTGCTGCTGGCATGGTTGGTAAACTATCTTTCACGACCTGAGTTAAACTTGTTAAGAGCAACTCCAGCTTGTCCATTCTTGTGTGGACGTCTCTGTCTTCCTTCGGCTCCGCCTTGGAAGAACCACTCGAATCTGTCTTAGACTTAGTCGAGTTTGATTTTAGCTGATTCGAGCTCGGCTTCGCCTTACTCGTATCTGACTTCGATGTACTGCTCAGCGGTTTCTTTCCCGGTGCGGTCCCCGTGCCGGTCGGGGTAGGTGTCGGTGAAGAGCCGATCTTCTCACGCCCGCCGCGGGACGGAGAATTGCGATCTTTGCTCTTACCTTCCATTTCGCTACGGACTTACGGTTCCAAAAAATAAGTCACCAAAGTTGTCACGATGCGATTAAACGCTCGAAAAAACCCCGTTTGGGTCCAGTAGGCGACGAATTATGAAAGAATTTTGAAGATTCTGCGCTGCAAAATAAGTCGTGTCGAAACACAAAATGGCGCGAACGATATGATCTGCGCGCACGCGAGCGGGCTCTCATGTAATCACTCACAAGGATTGCGTGATAAAATTTCCGCGCGCGCACCGCGGTGTCGTCTGCGCCGATAGTCCGAGCTACGCACTTTTATTTCGCGCGTACTCAAAATATTGATCACGCGTTTGGACTGTGAGGAGTGAAGAGATCAGCGAAACCAAAAAGTACTATCACCTAGAGTGTAACGAACTTTCCTTCTCAAAAAAGTACTATCACCTACAGTGTAACGAACTTTTCTGCTCAGGTGATCAGATGGGAAAAACTACGCTTCATCACGTGATCAACTCTTGACCAATCATATAGCAACATTCTTAGTATGTGGAATATAATGGTACATAACAAAGAGATACCAAGCCTTGGAACCATCTGTATTAGTTCATGAAATCAAATTTACAGCATAATGATGGTTTATGAAGAACAAGTTCTCTATATTTTGTATTCTTATTTTTCGATTTCACCGCCATTTAAGTAGTGCTGTAGTGACTGCCTGATGTACATGTGTATGCATACTCTACAGTGTGCACTGAAACATTGACTGAATTATACAGTCTATCACACATGCACCAATGAAATTACCAGTTGAACCAATGTTATACTGTACATGTATATCAGATTTCAGGTTAAATGCTTCTGATTTTGAAGAATTCAACCTTGTCTGATGACCATATCACCTTAGAATACACCAATATGCCCCTCTTCTTGTGCTTTGCTTCAAATGAGTTCAATGTTATAAGGCTTATAAACTCCTTCAAAACACAAGTATGAAACAATGTGTATGATGTAATGGTGTAAAATGGTATACATGTACAGGGTATTCAAATGTTGCCAATAATGGAAAGCATATATTTTCTTAAATAAAAGAAATGATTTGTCCAATCATATTACTGAAATAATTGCATGCCTCTTCCTTTTCTGTTGCAAGTAGTTAGAAGATAGTTCAAAGGGTAATGATTTATTTCTGCAAATTATGTAGCATTTCCAGTTTGCCATTCCAACAAAATACATTTACATGTAACAGTATACAATTTTTTACATTTGTATAGCAAATTGCAATACCAAGAAAGATATTCCCTTGGTTCATATTCAAATGTCTATATCTGATGATGACTTTAATATATGTGTGAGTGTGTGTGATTGTGTGTGTGTGTTGTATATGTGTGTCAAGAGGGAGGACACATAAACATAAACTATGAAGTACCCATAATATCAACTCTTCAAGATGGTGTGTTCGTTTTGCAGGAATTCACAATTCAATACAGTACATCCATGGTAAACATACGAAATGAAAGAAATAAGACTCGTCATTTATTATGAAATTTTATTTACATATTACATCATATACATAATATGACAAGTGCACATTTTTTTCTTGTGACAATATGCAAGACAAATGCAAGAGTTGAACAAGCCACTAGATGTATCTGTATGGATAAGATATTCTTCCAGAGACCATAGATTTAGAGGGGTATATTCATTATATTACCAAAAGCTAATGTATCATCACATAAGAAATATTGAGATGCTCCCAAATAAATCAGGGAATTTTTAAGTAGTGAGGCTGAGGATCAAACAGGGCCACCCAGCCTCGTTTTCCGCATCATTAGCCTTCTCAAATATAGAGTCGAGCTAGTCTACAAAGAACACTGTTTAAAGGGAGAGTTCACCCTGGGGGGGGGGGGGGGGGGGGGGTGTTTCACCAAGGTACGAACGACTATGAACGACTGGTGATACCTTGTGCTAAACAATATTCTCAATCCCATCCGAGATCCAGGGCAGTCAGAGGGATTAGGGGGCATAGTCTGTATTACCAGACATAGTTGTCAACAGACTCAGTTGCAATGATGCTCTCCTCAGCCTAGTATCTAGGCTAAGTTTAACCAGACTTTTAGTTTATGGCATGTCTAACTTCCGGCTGGCAAATAGTATTAAAGTTACTATAGCACAGTCTCAACCATTGTAACCTCACATGCAAGACAGTTGTCGCCACTGGGTGTCACAACCAGCTGTGTGGAGGTATTGTCTACGGGGTTTGAGTTTTCAAAAGTCCCAAAGACACCATTATATGCTCAACGGTGGTGAATGCCTCTCACATGACATCACATTCCTCTTAACCATTACTATGCCAAATAAACCACTTCTCAATGGGAATTGTGTGAAAAGTCACATGTGGCACACAAAGAGATAAGAATGTCTTGTAGCCAACGGTGCATGCTCAATTCATATGGCAGTCGATAATCGTTCCTAATGCGTTACTCGGGAACACTTTGAGTAATATTCTGCCAATAGTTGTTATTTCCCATGCAACTTGCTGTAGCTAATGTTGCTCTTGTTGTTAGTTGCTGCAGAGGCTGACATTCACTATATGACACACCTCGCAACACATTTTCGAGGAATGCTTTGAGTAGAATTCTCTCAGATGTTGCTAATACTTGTTGCTACTGCTGTTGCTCCAATTGTTGTTAGTTGCTAAAAAGGCTGCTATCCACTGTGTGACCCACTTTGCAATGCATTGTTGAGGAATGATTAGCGTAGCGTTCCGTCAGATGTTGCTGATACTTGTTGCTACTGCTGTCCCTCATGTTGTGGATGCTGCTACAGAGGCTGACGTCCACTGTACAATCCACATTATAACACATTGTCGAGGAATGCCCTGAGTAGTGCTCTGTCAGTTGTCGCTGCTACCTGTGCTACTGCTGTTGCTTCAAAGTCTCATGTCCACTGTGCAACCCACTTCGCAGCTCATTCTCGAAGAATGCATTGAGAAGCGTTTTGTCAGATGTTGCTGCTACTTGTTGCTACTACTGTTGCTGATGTTGCTGGACTTGCGGGACTTGTTGGGGTGGTTGGTGTGGTTGGTGTTGGGGGTGTTGATGATGTTGGTGTGGCTGACGTTGCTGATGTCCGCTCTGCGCCCCACCTCCTAACGCGTTGCTGAGGAATGCTAGGTGACCCTTGGGACAGTGGTTGGCAAAGTGCCCCTTCTCTCCACACTAAAGCAAGAATGACAAAACAGATACAGATTCATCTCTTCAAAAACACCTACTTTTCAGTTCAAGCGTGAGCTCCCAATTACTTAATGGTATTACAATATATACTGTTTTGGCAAAAAAATGTGTTCTCTATTTATGTGAATGTCTAACAATGTCACAAAACATTCATTTTTGAATTCGCTCCCCTGCACCTCATATAATGATAACAATAAAAATGTGATGATTACAAATGATTCCTCTTTGTGCTTTTACATTATATGTAATGTGCAAACAATATCCAAGAAACATCAAACATGCAAATATAAAGAATGAGTGTAAAGGAAAATGTACTAGCCCCCCCCCCCCATGCCAATATCCAAACACCATTAAACATACAAATATCATGAATGAATGAGAAAAGTACTAATTTCCCAGATCAAATATCCAAGCAACATTAAATATAAAAAATATCAAGAACAAAAAGGTGAGTCTTTATTGTAGGAAATCAAGGGGAGGTAGGATGGTGGACAACCAAGCAGCCTAATTTACATTTTCCTTTCCAAAGCAGTTCTTACCTTATAGCAGGTGATGTGGTCATACGACCTTTGACCCCGTGACCCCTGCCTAGGTTGGTATGTGGTCTGATGCGACTGGTTTGACTGAGAATTGGTGTCTGCGTCACCCAAGACACGGGCTCCTTGATTCTGTGGTAATGTGCAATGATTACAAAGAGATGATTACAGCAATATTTCATGGCAGCAAGGATATATTTTGTTTCTTTGGAGAAAACTACCAAATTTCTGGCTATCAAGTTGGTTCCAGGGATTACCCTTACACACTTAAATGCATACATGTGCCTTGATGCTTGCTGTAAAGGACACTTTTTAAACATTAATCCATAAATGTTTGAAAGGTTTAATTTGACTTCATTTTTGTTTGCTTTCATGCTTTCAGGTATGATTTTAACACTGAGGTGTGGTAGAAATGCTATCTGTATGCTTTAACAGACCTGATCAACTTTTGAAAGACATTACATGAACAATAAGTACAACATGTAGGTTAAATTATTGAAATATAAAACTTCAAACACAAATGCTTTTCTGGGGTACTTCACAAGAAAGTCCAGAACAAGTACATTAATATCAAATAATTACATCTTTCTATGTGCTATACAGAGCTTATTCAGCACTGGAAGCAAGTTAATCTATTAGATCAGGAGTAAATTCTGCCAGATACCTGTTGCCTACACCTGGGTTGAGAGGGTCTAACATGAGTGAGAGTGCGAGATACCCTGGACGAGGGTGTACACACCGGGTCTGGCGTGAACCCAGGATCTCTCTGCAATAGTCAAGAGCTCTCTCCACTATATATCACAGTGCTCTCATGCATTCCATTCTGACTCTTGATGTGTATTTGCATGCTGTATGCAGGAAAGCAAGAATACCTAGAGCACTAGACTGGGGACAGTTTGGAGAAAATAACAGGGCCTCCTCTCCAAGGGTTCCAAATGTTTGAAAAGCCCATGTGGGAACCAGAATGATCAAAATATATAGCTGCCAACCCTCTATAGGAGAAAATCAGAATATCATTCAGTATAATTCAGAATACTAAAGTAATGCATCTATTGCTTTTGTATTATATTTCATGGAAAAGGCGATGAATCTGTGTTTACAAATGGGGTAAGAAGATCCCCCAAAAGATGATTCATTTCGCCCAAATGAGAATGGTTGGCAGGTATGGGAATGTCTTGCCTTTTCTGCAGCCTGCTTCTGACTGAATGACATTGGGGGTCCTGCCGTCTGGTAGCTCTGGTTGTACTGGTTCCCGTACTTGGGGCAGTGCATTGCCTTGTGTCCAGGCTCCCCGCAGCTGTGGCACGTGATCTTCTTGGAGCCCTGGTCCTTCATGTCGCCCGGCATGGGAAGGTCAAAGGTCGGGCTGCAGTGCGTTGCACGCAGAATGAAAGGAATGGGATAGTGTTACAGGGATCAAGCGTAAGGGGGAGGGGCATTTAATTACATTTACAGGGCTGAAAGGAGTAATATTCAATCTGATAAATGATTTCTTTCAAAAGAGTCAGATAATCCATAGCAGATCAGTAAATGGAAGTTTAATCAAACTTGTACCAGCAATCACAAAATTTTCCCAACATTTACCATACCATAACTTAGGAAGTGCTGTTTTGTGAACATCTGTAATGCCCCTCTAGCAAAAGAGCAATGTATGTTTTGGTATGAATACGGTATGCATCAATCCATAACCCATAGAGCACTATCAATAATAATCAAAGTTAATTGAAAGAAATTAATCTAAGCATACTTGATATATGGACCTGTCTACAGTAATGGGTACATTTCTGTTACATTTACTGTAACATTTGTATTAATCTCTTGAATTCCAATTATTTTTTGTCTCTTAAATAAACCAGCCAATAATAATAAAATATCAAAGAAATGTATTGATTTGCACTTCACAAGGTTTTGTACGCTTCAGAAAATTTGCCCTGTACAAATTTGCCATTGCACGTTAGTAACGGGACAGACGAGTTTGTAACACACTCATCTGTCCCATTACCATTGTGCTACATGGCAAATTTGTACAGGCTTAGTTTAAAAATATATAATAAACTGACATTCAGAGCAGGATTTTAGCTGAAAATATTTTGGAAGAAATAAATTCAACACTCTGTCATATTTTGGTAGTACAAGTTGATCATAATTTCAAATGATTCAGTTGTACCAAAAAAATATCCCTTTAACATGGACAGACCCACATCAATATACAATTCAGATGGAGAGCTGTGATGCCCCTTCACAACATCATTGGCCCATTCCACTGTTAAGAACATTTGAAGTTAAAAAATCTACCAATTTTAAGTCATGACTACATCAGCATACTAACGTATTGTTCTCACTTGCAAACAAAATATTGTGTCATCCAATTCCAAATCTGGTTGTAAATTACTTTTTCTTTGACATCCAAATACTTAATCAATCCATACTTAACTAACCGGAATGATAATTTATAATGCTGACTGAAGGGAGCATTTATGGAGCATGATTTCAAACCCATTCTGTTACTTACTGTACATATTTGCAGTTTCGTCCATCGGGGCAGAAGCCTATCAGATAGTTTGGGCAATACACCCTCCTCACATGGCGATTCTTACAATGTGGACCTGCATGCGAGAGGAAATAAAGTCATAAACACAAAGATGGAAAACATGAAGCATGACCATGAAGGAATGGAGAAGATATTGAAAGACTTTTCTGCTTAAAGGTGTAAGGTTGGAGGTATCAAGATGTAAAACATCGATCAGAACTCGGATCAAAGAGCTTTCTGAGGAGCAAACTTCCTTGCCTGACATTGCTAAAGTGAAGTACTTGCAGCACAATACGAGGTAATTTAGGGCATTGGTAAATATGCACTGTCAGGTACTAGGATGTAGGGAAGATTCAAACAAAACTGGATATGAGATTGAACAAAAAGTGGACTGGTCTGTCAGAGGAAAAGGGCATCCAAAAAGCATAGGATAGAGAACTTTAGAGGAAGTTTGATGAACTACGACATGATGTGTCTCACAAAACAATTTGTTCTTTGAGGAGTGAACAAGCATTATTTTTAGTCTGAAAATCCAGAGGATTGTACAGTTTTTTTCATACATCATAAACATTACTCCTCAAAACATTCCAATATTCAGTCAGGTAGATAAACTAGCAGAGAATTATTTTTTGTGAAAAAATACAAAAGTGAAGAATTCATACATCATAAATATCACTCCTAGATGTATGTGTACACAGTGTTGACTGTGAATATTAAGTCAGTAATGAGGGATGAACGAAATATAAAAAAGTATGTATAACAGTGCAAATCAAAAAACAAGATCAGTGTCAAGTATGTCTATAGTACATGTTTGCATTGTACATACCATGCTTGCAGAAACCTCTGTCATACCACGGGCAGTCTTTCTTCTTTGTGTCGGGATCAATGTGAAGGAATGGACAATCTTTGTTGCTACACATACCTGCAGCCACACAAGAAACAATGCAATAAAAATCAATCAAAACAAAACTTGTATGTAAATCCTGACAAATCACCTCATCATAATCAAATTGCCTAGTTCACGTAACAGATGGTAAAGGAAATTAAGAAACATTGTTCCACAGGTCATTTCTAAATTTTGAATTCTTTATCTTCCATTTGTGAAGCCTTTGTGCAATCTATAGTAAATACCACAAAAATAGTTCCCTGACTATCTAGTCTATAGAATCTTTGACCAATTATGGCCTAGATATCCAGAACCAATTTGTCAAAAATGAAGAATATAATACTTGTGATGATTAACAGTTTCTCTCCTTTTTACATACTTGTATGCATGATCCGAGATATATAGCATAAATCAAATCCAGGAAGACTTTTCCCAGTGAGCCTGACTCGATGCAATTATCAATATACTGAGGAGTCAGGACCATACACACACTAACTCATAATGAAAACAATTCAAAATATCTCAAATTTGAATATACCATAAGTGCATTTTATCAAACACATTTACAAGCATGTCAAATAAAAAAAAAAGTATTGAATAGTTGAAAGTTTGCCATGAAACAAAAATACAATGTGAACATAAAATAATAACTAGTGTTCACTCAGGTATCTTCACCTGTACATTCTTTGTATGGGGGGGGGGGGGGGGGGTTGGCAAAAACAGCCCCCCCCCCCCCCCCCCCGCCCCCGTAGATCTCGACCGTTGAACGCGCGATTGCGACGAAAATTGGTACGTAAATCACCCATAACGTAATCTCCACAATTCAATTGTCAATTGCACAAAATTATTCAAATTTATTTAAAATCAATTAATTATGCTAATTAATGCATGGAATCAGAATTTGGCTGCAAATCTTTAAATATAGCCCCAAAACTGCTAATTTTCAGTCCAGACACTCTTCTTAGGATTATCATCAAATAAAGGTTTTTGAAAAAAGCAATATCAAATTTTTTTCTTATGTATTTTATTGTTTTTAAATTTCTGATGTATTTCTTGTTTTTTCAACTGGATGTTTTTCATTGTTTTTTGAATTTCTTATGTATTTCTTGTTTTTTCGACTTAATATTTTTCATTGTTTTTTCGATGGAAAGTGCTGGCAACACTATTTCAGTCAGTTTTTCATCAGTAAAAATAAAAATAATGATACAAATACATGAATTTTGGTTAGATACAGAACTTCTATTGGATTTGTACATGAAGTACTGTTTTCGAGCAATTTTTGGTCAGACATTCACATACAATAAAAATAATGATACACATACATGAATTTTGGTTAGATACAGAACTTCTATTGGATTTGTACATGTAGTAACGTTTTCGAGCAATTTTTGGTCAGACATTCACATACAAAATGTTACGTACATGTAACTTCGGAACCGCGTACCTCCGCGTCGCAAATTTGGAGGAAAAAAGTCATGAAATGTCTTTTCACGTTACAAAGTTATCGCGAAAAATGTCGAGGGGGTGGCTGTTTGTGCCCCCCCCCCCCCCCCCCCCGCGTACCACCGCATCGTAAATTATTTTGGTTTCATTAAAAGGAGACACATGAAAGAAACAAAAGTGAAGGTTTTTCTTTCATGTGTCTCCTGTTATTGAAACCAAAACAATTTCACGGTGAACTATCCCTTTCAATAGTTACGAGGCTTTGAAGAAAAGAACCATACAGGCTTGTGCGTTGACACCAGTCCTTCAAACTTACCAAACTTTCCAAAGAAGAAACACTCTGGCATCTTCGTCATGTCAAACTGGTGCAGAAATTCACACTCGTCTCCCTTCTTGCACAGGCCCCGAAGCCAGTGCTTGCACACCACGGCCTTCTCTCCCTTGACATGGCGGAAGGGGCAGAGTGCTGCTTTGATGCATGAGTGATGCTTGTAGTACTGGCACACTGCTGCATTCGACTCTAAAATGACAATACGAGACGAGAGAAAAACAACATTTGTGACTGGCATTCCCTGCTTCGCAACTGGCAACAAATTATGACTTGTGGGTAAGAAGCACATATATGTATCCTTTCTGTTTGGGTTTGGATTTTGAGTGTAGTTAGTGTACATGCTTTCAGAGGCAAAAACTTTTTTGTGTGTCAATTGTCATTTGATGATGACTAGTCAAACAGTCAAACACCTGCATACTTTCAAAACAGTATGTCCCATTTGCAAAAGTCATAAAACTCAGCAGAAATACCATTTATAACCATGATGTGTATGAACTCTCAGTCATAGCTTCACAAACATTTTCAGGACAAACTGTCCTAATTTGCATTTGAAACGCACTTAGAACGGTGACTGACCGTACATGTAGTCTGCATTTATAATTGTATTGTCCCTAACAGCTTGCGATGCGGGCACTGCTCCCATTGAATGCATGCATTGTGGAGGGGACCTGTGTGGACCACAGCACACGCTACTCTCTGGTCTTTAGGCTATATGTTTCTGATGATCCGCCTAAACCTCCTTAAACTTCAGCAATTTCACTTAAAGTCAGTTTCCAGTTCTAATTTGGGAGGGAAGTTGTGAACTCATTTTCTATGTTTTTTTTATGAAAATTTATTTATTTTTTACATGCAAAAGGGAAACCCTGTCTTTATTAAGATAAAATAAAATGACATAATTCACCATAATATAGTTCCAGACTATGAACAATCTGTGAAGTAAGACAATGATAGTGTGATTCGACATATGCTGGGTTACTTTCCTTGAGCTCTGCCCCCCCCCCCCCCCCCCCCCCGAAAAAAAAAAAAAAAATTGGCACGTCGTCTTCCAGTTGAATCGGTGGCCATGCCATGCCCATGGGCATGCATGGTGGCAGTGTGCTGACCACTGTGTGTTTTTGTATGCTGGGTGTTACGCAATAATAAAAACTGCTGTAGCGCAATTTTGCTCTTTGTATCATGATTCGTTACATATTTAGGTGCAGCACTACCTTTTAGCTAGTACTGTAGTACCAGACCTCAACGACTTAATCATGCATGCTGAGCATGTGTTTCACTTCGGTTAAGTTTATCATTGTCCCACACATTGAATACTGTGTAATGAAGTCAGAGATGACAACAATTAATTCAGTCGGTATTTATCTCAAAAATAGTTTCCGAAAGTATACTTCATACACGTGAGCAATACCTGCTATTATGTATATACATTTACTGAAAGTGTAGCAAAATTATTAGTTCGTTTGTATTTTAATGAGCCTTCTAAATGTTTTCTTCAATTCAATTTTCTCCACTCAGTTCGTCAATGTCAACTCAACGCAAAATAGAAATCCGCACTCCACTCCATGCAATACAGGCAAAAAACTGATGTCAAAATGTAACTTACTGTCCATGCCGGGGAAAGGAAGTGGTAATATTCCACGCTGTTCTTCAATAGCAATTTCAACGTCAAAATTGACATTTTCCACATTAGCCACAATACTCTGCATGTTGATGAAATTTTAGGGTCTATCTGATTCACCAAAATCGAGAATTTCGCACATTGAGGTCGATCTGGATGCGATATATTGGACGATGCAGGCGGCAGCTGGTAAAATAAAACTGCAAACGCCCTCATGAGTTGAAATAAGAGAAAGCTTTAAAAGCCTTGGCAACATAGTGCTCAATGGTGTTAAGCACCCTGAAATTATTTTGGTTTCAATAAAAAGAGGCAAATGAAAGAAACATATGAGTGAAGGTTTGACGAAAATCGGTCAAAGGAAAAGAAAGTTATTTGATATTAAAGTTTTGATTTTGTGACGTCACATGCGAGGTGCTCTCCCATTATGTTGTGTACATTTTTTTTTTCGAAAATGTGCATTTTCTCACAAAGATATGCATCCTTTTACTCGTGTGTTTGATACATTATCAGAAATACGTTTTTACACACATACCTGTACAAAAAAAAAAATCATTCCGTTGTCAAAAACAGGGAAAAAAGCAATTTATCGACATATTTTGTACACAACATATGGGAGAGCACCTCGCATGTGACGTCACAAAATCAAAACTTTAAAATCAAATAACTTTTATTTCCTTTGACCGATTTTCGTCAAACCTTCACTCATATGTTTCTTTCATTGTCTCTTTTTATTGAAACCAAAATAGTTTCAGGGTGAACTTCCCCTTTAAGCAAGATAAAACAGTTCGAAATAGTAATTAACCGTTTTTGTGCCAGATAACCTGCTGCTCACTGGGATTTGCTTGCATCATTTGTGAAAAAAAAAATCATACGTGGCACACAAAGAGATAAAAAAATCATAGACATTTTTAAGTACAGTTACAGTTGAATTATGGCATACACATGTGACTTCCTGGTGATTAGCAATATGAAATGATCTTAGTTTTAATTAAAAACACATTCGTAGTGAGAGACATCACACAAATTATGTTGTTGACAAAAACCACTTCTTTAGGTTTATCAAAGTCAATGACAATGTATTAGAATCAATGAACATGCATTTGTAGGAATATGAAGTAACCATAGGTAAGAGAAGATTGATCAACTTCTGTCGACTAGGAAATCTGTTATAAATGCATGGTTCAACCTAAGTCTCTATGACCAGCACGGCGGGTAAATGGATAAATGGAAACATTTAATTTTATATCATTAAATTGAAAAAAAAAAACACAAAAAAAGCTTAAACTGAACGTTTTATCAAGACAGAGATTAATCCTTTGTAAGCCCCCCCCCCCAAAAAAAAAAAAAAAAAAACCTTGCTTTTATGGGAATGTTGGTATTAATTGTGAAGAAAGTCACACATGGCACACAAAAGAGTTGAAATGCAAATATTTCTGATAAGTTAATTCAAATGTCAATTCAAATCACAATTAAGCATCATATAAAGCTCATGTTACTATTTCTGTCATCTTTACTCTGGGCCCCGTAACATAGTTTTGCGATCAATTGCAAATTTGAAAGACATAATTATTCTGATTGGTTACTGGTCAGTCTTTTGAACAAAAAGTGCAGGCGACGACGATGTTGATTGGCTATTGCCATTTTGCGATTGATACAAAAAGTAAGGTAGGAGTTGATCTTGATCCTCCTTCATTATTTGAATGTTAATGCGAACCTAATGTCAATTTCAGTATCAAGTTACAAAAACGTCATGACTGTCTATGCCATGTTTGTTGATCGATGTACCCAGGGCCCAGTGCTTTGCTCACTACAGACTGAGCTACCCCTGTGGACTAATTAAAAGAATAAATAAATTTAAACTTTACATCAACCTGTATCCCAAAGGATCCTGCGCGCTCACGAGACAAATTTAAACTGCAAGTCACACACACACATACACACAAAAAAAAAAAGTTGAAGGGAGATTTACTTACAAGGGTTACTCCCCATCGTTAGACACGCTTCTACAGACAGAAATACGTATCTGCTCATTTACAACAAATTACTGTTGATCAGAAGAACTACCCAATAGATTTTAGTCGGGTCCTCAAAAACCCTCTTTAACCTCTTAAAGGGGTTCATTTTCTTAACCTAATTTTATCAACTGACATTATTATAATAATTGAGAAATTGAAGAAAAAGATATGAATGATTAAATTCAAGTGAAAAAGAATATTTTATACAAATCCAAATTGTATATAAGGGCTTAAATACAAAACCGCGACATAATCATATTGGAATATTCTAAAGATATTATGATTCTATTCAGTTGCTGTATTGATTGACTTTGAAGATCATTGTTTTTTTTACATCTCACTGTATTGATTTAAAACGGTTTGTTAGGTTACCATATTTTGCCTAAAGGTGATATAGATCCCTTTTATGAATGATATCTAAAGCATGTTTTGAGTATACGGACATTTAAAACGTTTGAAATTTTTGAAAATAAAACAAAGAGGTACTTAAAAAGAATCATGAGAGACACGTGAGCATTTAAAGAACAACGCATTTTTTTGCGAGATCTGTGATAACAACAAGTTTGCGAGGTGGATTGTATGAACTCACCCTTATTGTTCTAGCCTTCACGTGAGATGCCTTTATATAAATTATTTTCTTGAAATATGTTCGCGATTGACTGTTTGAGAAAATTGTGTATTTATCTTCCTTTATCTTAATCTCCCATATCTGCTTTCGTGCAGTTCTCATATTGTACACAATGAAATACATTGTTTCAAAACGAGATATCATCAAGGAATTAGAGTGATCACTTAATCATTTCCCCTTTTTGTTCACCGTATTATGGGTTAATGATCAAGAAAGATCGACAGCTATCGACAGATTCAATATAAAACATTTAACAAAAGCATAAGAACTTTTCACTATGGTAATGACTTATTGCATGAGACCCTCATCGTTATTAGGTCAATGATCACTAGAAAAACATAAAGGGAGAAACAGGTAAGATAGAGAAGGTGGAATATGCCATGTTAGGGAACATGAGAGCGAAAGGGAAAAGGGGAAAAAGAGAAACACATAGGGAGGGAAGAGAAATGGAGACGGCACGTGTGTGTGTGTATGTGTGTGTGTGTGTGTGTGTGTGTGTGTGTGTGTGTGTGTGCGTTTGTGTGTGTGTGTGTGCGTGTGTGTGCTGGAAGGTAGGAGGATGTGAAACAGCAGACTACTTTCTTGGGTGTTGAAAATAAGCATAACTCATTAACATTTTCGACATGGTCGAAAAGTTAGTTTCTATCCTTCGTAATTATGTAATTGCATGCATCACACTATAATGCGTTCTTTCACTTTTGAATTTCGACTTGTACACCACTTGTCCCTTTCTCCTTCTTTAACCATACGACCACCATGGTCAATGATCGTTGCCAATGTCCTACTCTCTCTCTCCTCCGTTTTTCTCTCCTTGCTTTCTAACGCCCACACCTATATCTCTCCTTACTACTTCTACACTTACACATGTTTTCTAAAAATTATGTTAGTGTATGCACTGGCTACTAGTATTGTAAAGACATCGCTATCGAATAAGGACGGTGTCTGTCAGCGGATCATACAACAAACAATCAGCTCAGAGTAGACACAAACAAAATAACCCAGTAATACCATAACACAAAGTAATACATTGAACACGAAAGACACATGATCATAATTTGCTCAGTCAAATTTAATTTATCTTAATCATCATTATTCATGTTAATTCTATTCAGAAGAAGCCTAACGAAATGTTTCTGATTATATTGTTTATCTTTTTTAAATCGTTAATGTCATTGCTGTTATTATGTTATATTTTTGTCTATATAGGTCGTATAACATATGAATAATCATTTATATTATCCTTATCACTATAATCGTTATTACCGTATTATCATTGTCATCATTAGTATTATAATCATCATTAATAACTATTAGTATGTTAATTTTATATCGTCATTATGATCATTGTTATTAACAAGGCTTCTCTGGTATTGTTATAGTTATCAAAATTATTAATTCAAATTACGAAAAAAAATATTAAAAGGCCGAAAGGTTTTTTTTTTCATGCGCAGAGAAGACAGATACAGAAAGAGTAAAGAACCCCGCACCCATGCAAACAGGTCATGATTATAATTGAGGTGTAATGTATTACAAGAGAAACATGTGATTTTTTAAACCCTCCCTCCCCCCTCCCCCCAAAAAATAACACCCACCCACAAACAATAACCCAAAATGACAAAAACTACAAAACACAACGTGTAGATTGTGCATTATTACGTTTTTAAGGACAGTGTAATACATTACATAAGAAACACACCAACAAAATGAAAGAAAGGCATTCATTCTTTAAAAAATCGTTTATTTCAAAATCAAAACGTATCATAATGAATCGCGTAAACAGGAAATATTTTTCGGGAAGAAGGTGAGAGATAAAGCCTTACACCCACACCTTTATCAGCATTGCAAAAGTGCAAAGAAAGCAAAAAAAAGCAAAAATAAAAGACATTAATTTGAAAAAATATAAAAGGGATATAAAAGAGGAAGAAGAAGAAATCGAAAAAGAAAGAAGATTTAGTTAAAGACATAATCTTAGATCATGTCCTAGCAAATCGTCGTCAGTTTTGCTGCCCTACTCGGGTATAAAGTAACACATGGCAAAGAGTGATCATTATTTTACATTTCATTGCTCTATCCAACGGATTTTCGTTTATTAAACCCTTAACATGCCGCTTGTGGATTATTTCGTTATCAATACTCCCAATATCATCACATGTATCAGGTCGTTAGAATGAAAATTACTAACTGCTACCATGTTGAAACAACATTTCACACACCCTCGGGAGTGCCACGAATTTTCGGTCACAAATTTACTTTTGATACTTCGCTCAGTTTAAAAATATATTCAATCCTGCTAAATATGTTCAATCTTCTTTTGTTTTTACAAATCATTCATTAAATGTTACATAAGATTGATAAAATAAAAAAAGAGATGTCATGTTTTGCTAGTAGGTTTCATTTCTGTTATTTTGTCCGAGTAAGGCAGACTATACTCCGGATGTGGTCAATCTTGCTGATGGTACACTACAGCTGGGTCTTCTGAAGCTCGTCAGTCGACTGGGGCCACGGATTCTCGTAGCTGTTCACCGCATTCACGCCTCCTCTGAAAGAGAAAAATAAAATAAAATATCGTTGTCATGGAATGGTAGAATAGCACCAATAGCTTGATAGAGAAAGATAGATAGAGAGAGAGAGAAAGAGAGAGAAAGAGAGAGAGAGAGAGAGAGAGAGAGAGAAGGAGAGAAAGAGAGAGAAAAAGAGGGAGAGACAGAGAGAGAGAGAGAAAGAGGGAGAGAAAGAAGGAGAGAGAGAGAGAGAGAGAGAGAGAGAGAGAGGAAGAGGGACTGAAATGAGAGAGAGAAACAAATCGGCGATTTCGCTGACACGGCTGGCATTGATGCATATGCGGAAAAGGATATTGAACATAGGTTTCACTTAATTTTTAGCTCAGAACAATTCTAACACTCATATAACAGAGAGCAAGATAGTTTGGAGAGTGAAAGAAGGAGTGAGAGAGAGAGAGACTGAGAGAAAGAGAGAGAGAGAGAGCGAGAGAGAGAGAGAGAGAGAGGGGGGGGGGGGACTGGAAAAGAGAAAGCATAAATGTTGTCGATTCGCTATAAAACCCGTTCATATACCAGAAATGATATGGAATATATATGCAATACTGCATACTTACCCTCCCGGACCAGGAGGCACGATGCCGTAGTCGTTCTCTCTTCCTGCCGGCTGTTCAGCATTGGCCAGGATGGACATATCAGGGCGATGGGACGATGGATAGGTGCCCGTTTTTTCAGCTTTCTCGGTATCATACCTATCCCTGCAAGAAGAAATAAAATGGCTAATTTGTAAGGTCTTGGTGCAGGATTTTTTTTTTTAAAAGCCCGAACATGCGGGGAATGAGAGTTATTTTGTTGCAGAAATGACGATAGATATTTCGAGTGCGTTTCAGGAGCTGTGTAGATAATGAATCGTCGTCAAGAGATTGCTTGGATAAACAACCCATAATAGCTAATAAAGCTAAAAATCAACAGACACCACTGGCATCTCCCCTAGACAGTTAACACCAAAATACATTTTTTCTCCTCAGGTTGATGACGTGAGAGACATATTGAAAATGATTTGCTCCAAAATCATTATTTTAACATAAACACAGGGGATTGAACGCACAGTTAGTAATTACCCCTCATCCGAGGCAATATACATGTACCGGCTCCTATGTAGTACACATTCAACAGTATAATAGTGGACAACATCGTGCAATATGTGGTACTTTTTGCTACTTCACAGTGCTATCACAAAGGAGCAACCATAACATTGGTGCCCGTGCGGCAGTACCTACCGTTGTCTGCCGCAGGCGTTGGCGATGACGAAGAGCAGGAGGAAGAAGATTGCGAACAGCCCGAGAGCAACGATCAGCAAGATGTAGTATGGGTGCAGGCTGATCTCTCGGCCGTAGAACGTGTTGGTCGACCCCTGTGCAGTTTGCGGGACTAACATAAAGAGGAAAGTAAAACATGACTACATTTCTTTATGCGAGAGACATATCTTAACATGAGTAATAAATACACATACTATAGAAGCATCCTGTCTCTCTCACACACACACACAAAAAAAAAATAATGGGGACCGATGTGTAATCTTACATTGGCAAAACATGTACCGCAGGAATGAGTTAAAGATGTTGAAGACACACATCTCTTATTTGCTTACCGTTGTAAGACATACAAATTATCATGACTATGACGTTGTTTTTCTGAAGTGTTATTTGAAGCTGTACCGTGCCTGAGAGCCATGGCGATATACGTCTCACTCAGGGCTAACAATAATAAACGTAACCTTAGCCACATCCACATTATTTGAATTACATGGCATGCAAGTTGCCTGTCAAAATTTGACAGTATTTAATATTTATTGTGAGTATGAAAATATTTCCCAGCTACCGCGCCTACATATAAACAGGCGAAAGGTGTTTGAGACAAAGTACCTATGACTAGCAGGATTCGGCTCAGTAAAGGTTTAACACTGAAGTGAACGTGCACCTTGAAAACATCACAAGTGTTGTTGAAACTCAAGTCAATCAACGATTCTGAACAATATTGCGAATTAAAATATACTGTGTAATTGAAACCCCTGAAAAGCAAAGCTCGCTAATTGGGTCCCATCGTACATTGCAAACGCCTTACATACACATTACAAAGCTGGTTACATACAGATTACATCAACATAAATCTGACAAGAGTATATAAAAGGCAACCGTAGACGACACGACTCTATCATGATTCTGATGACATGTGAAGTCACTTCCTTGCACACATCCCATTACTTTAGCCCCGTAACATATAGATTGGCGATCAATCGCAAAATGGCAATGGCTAATCAACATTATTTCATATTTCCGATTGATCGCAAACCTTGATGTTACAGGACATGTGATTCACAGTCAGTCGTAGAGTCGTACAACTTATCGCATCGTGTCGTTTGAGTCGGCGTTAATATGTCTAGTATAAAACATACACAGTTAACACTTATGCAACAAAACATGATTGAATGAATAAATGAGTGGAGGTTCTTACTTGCGTTTGATTGGCAAAGTGGCGGGGAGAACCCGGTCAGACACGTGCACGTGAAGGTGTTTGGACCGTTGGTGCACACACCTCCATTAAGGCAGGGGTTTGTATCACACTCGTCGATTTCTGGTGGGGGAAAGCATTATGACAACATAGATCAATCGTGAATATAGTTTCCCCTATGTTTCCATCTATTTATATGTCGCTATACACATATAAAGGATACCATTTACCTACTTATTTACACAGCTACATCTCTATCCACATGTCTGTAATCACGTATCTACCCAACCATCCATGTATTTAACTATGTATAATTATCAACACGTCTAGTTCTCTGTCCATTCTGCTTTAGTCTGATTTTTAAAGCTATAACTGTACAGCCATATATATTCTTTCGGTTTGCAATTCTCATGACACCAATCAACGATGATTCAAACTCTGACATATATAGTGGTGCAAATATAAAGAAAAGTAATGAATGAATGAAGTCCTACTACAGTGCATGATACACTATGAAGTAATATACGAAAATTTGCACTTACCGGTCTGGCACAGTGTTCCGGTATAGCCGCTTACGCATACACATTCGAAGCTGCCAATACCATCGACGCATACTCCATTCCCGCTGCACGTTTGGTCACCACAGTCATCGATGTCTGAGGAAAGTAGAAGAACAAAATAAGTTTTTTGATAGAGCAGCTTCCAATGGTATCCTTCATACATTTGACTGACATGTTACGCGATGTACTAGATGCACAATAGCCTTACAGTGCCGAACATTTGTACTGTGGTCAATTTTTTTCTACTAGGCATACCAGCATAATGCCTTACCATCAGCAATTATTTTATTTAGAGAGATGATGCATACATCAAAATACCTGTAAATTGCCAATATCCACTTATTTATATGATTATGACATACATGTAATATCCATTGGTCATGTTTAAAATTTAAAACTATTATCTGATCTTCCATTTTTAGATTCTTCGTGTAAATCATACTTCATTTCTATATCTCAAGTAGTCATTATTTACAGTTTTTCTTTCCCGATACACTATATTACGTAAAAAGATTTATAGCAATTATGTCATCAAATAATTGAGGCCATCCTTTCATAACCCCCAACCCCACCACCCCCCCTCCCCCGCAAAAAAAAAATCGTGTAAGTGATGGTCATTCAAATGTAACATCGCGGGACTAGATTAGGGATGAAAACCTCTTAGAAAAGGGGTGTGTGTGTGTGGGGGGGGGGGGGGGGGGGGGGGAGTAGAAACGTGAATGCTTACTTTCATCGCAGAAGTCGCCGCCATAACCGTCCGGACAAGCACACGTATATGTGCCGTTGTCGAAGGAACATGCCGCGCCGTTTCCGCACGGGTTTGCATAGACGCAATCCGTTGTCACTGAGAAAAATAAATGATTCGGGCATATTCGTATTGATGATACACGAAGCTACATGAAATGATGTTCATTAGTTTGTACCAGCTTCGCAATAATTTCTAAACACAATCATTACAGTATGATATTATTACAAATCTGTTTTTGCAGTACCATTGTTTGTCTGGGTGATACAAGAAGTATGATGATTTAGGACATACTCATCACTTCTAATATAATGACGTCATAAGCTGCTGCAAATATAACTCTAACATGCTCAGAAAGAATGATGAAGTTCAAAATCCCCATCAGGCTTGATCAGTCTGACAAATATTTTTACCACTGCTGTAGTACTTAGGAACATGCTGACATGAAAGTTGTCAGCACAGACAAGTTGTCTTTCTCCGACAGTTACCATAGTAACAGGCAGATAGTGCCTCTCTGCCAATAAAAACCGAGGATTTCATTGAACTTGTCAGCACTGACTATTTAGTCAGTGCTGACAACTTTCATGAAATGCCCTACTGACACTTCATCTTTCGGAACATTCCTTTCTTCTTTCTTTGCCGATTTCGCGTCAAACGCGTCTTCTCCTTTTAAACGCTCTTCTTCATCTCATTCGCCTTGTAATAAAGGCCTATCAAGTTCTCATCAATTCAGTGCATGATAAGAAAGTAATAAAATCTACATCAAAGCAAGTTCAGTCAGAACAAATCACAACTTACCTAGGATGTCACATTTGGTGCCTATGAAGCCCTCATCACAGGTACACTCGTAAGTGCTACCCACAGTGGAACAAGTACCGAAGATACACGGGTTCAGTCGGCAACTGTCCGTATCTAAATATGGTATACAAGTGAAACAGTAGTAAACAATCTTATCTGTACAGTGTGAAATAACCCGAAGCCCCAATTATAAAGCAATGTGGATGCTGACCAAAATGAACACGGGAAAAACGTCATATTAAAAACATTTGGATATTTTGTAAGACCGTGCAAGCATGTAGGCCTGTGTACAGAACATTAATAGGAAAGGATCAACAAACTATTCTGCATGGATGAAAAACAGAATGCATCATTCGCTTGTCCTGGATTCATCACTATGCACAAAACAAGCAGACGGAACTAGCATGTTGAGATTAACCATGATTAATTTACCATCATATAACAAACATTTACTTATTACCTCATTTTATCGGAATGTAGGCCCTACTAGTTTCTTAAGTAACAAATCAATCAAGTGACACTTGTGAGAATTTGTACGTTTTAAAAAGAACTTCGTTTGTTCATTTAAGGCAAAAAACTAAACAAATGGCATTACACGTTATAGACAGTTGATTTGCATGGATGAATTACAAGAATGTAGAGGGAAAAATATATTATGACATTTTGATCCACCCAAAACATTCAGTCATCTCCTTCGATATCGATCTATATAGTACTTAATTCACATAAAGGAAAATGAAGACTTCAACAAAATATTCAAAAAACAATTGTGACACGTTAATTGACCTACCAGTTTGACAGTAGTCTCCTTCGTAGCCATCTAGGCAAGCACACTTGTACTCCCCGCCTACGTATGAGCAGTCTCCACCGTTCTCACACAGATTGGTCGAACACGACTCACTGGCAGGTGCTGCAGAGAAATAGGACAATCTCATTAAAACGTATTTTCATTATTAGCACAATGGACCTATAAAATCATTCATTATCGGCCAAATTATCTTATTTTTGGCTGTAGATTACTTAGGGATTACCCTTTTTTCAACGAAGTGAACATATATGTACCACGTTTGGTTGAAATTGATGGATAATCCCACGTTTTAACGATATCTTCGACTTCTCTGCACACATATCGAGGGGTCACACACTCTACCACTAGAGCCCCCCCCCCCACCCCCTCACCATCAGGATATCCATGAAAGTGGACTTACCGTCTTGGCAGTTCACACCACTGTAACATTCCTGGCAGACGCATACGTAAGAGTTGACGAGATTGTAACAGACACCGTTGTTCTCACAAGGACTTGATGCACACTCATCCACATCTGTTAGAAAGGGAAAGGTTACCAGAAAAAGAAAAATACATTTAACTTCCTTCATCCGTGAATAAACCTAACATGACATTTCATATTTTGATACTTTGGCCAATTTATGTGTAAAGCGACAGAGCTCTCTACATTTGCAATAATGAGCACGAGCATCCATGTTCGTCTTCTTGCACTAATCCTAGATAAGGTTTATCATTTAGGGAGTTAGCGATCTTTTTCGTTTATGCTGATGATTAATCTGTGGAAAAGAGTAAATTGATAATCAAAGCACCCATCCAAAAGTACATCCTCAATTATGTTATTTGAAAAACGTGGATACATTTGTGAGTCATGATAATTCATAAACCTGCCAATATAATCTTACCATCACTGCAGTTCTTGCCAGTGAAACCTCCTGGGCACGTACATGTGTAGTCAGTGCCGCTGTTCATGCAGTCAGCACCATTAACACAAGGGTTCAGCGCACACTTGTTGAATTCTGTGTACGAAAAGCGTGTAGTTCAAAGAAAAAGTTGTATATATGTATATTTGTGAATGATAGACATTACCTTCATAAATAGATATTGTGCCGTACTCTTGATTCATAACCTGTATGCATGAATGAGCAACTAGCATGGTCATGGAATTAATCATTCGAGAATTTGTAGTAAAATATCCACTTCGGTTCGCTGTCTGATGTTTCTACTTCCCTGTGCTGTGAAGTGTTGTAAGTTTAAGGCGAACGACTACCTATAAGCACATTTAATCTTTGTCAAGCGTGTATATTTCTTCGGAAAAATCATGTCAACATTTAACCACCTCTTTACTTAAAACCTTGCATTATGTGAAAAAAATAACATGGTCATTGTGTTATATTTTGGAATACCTTCAGATTGTTTTTGATTTCGAGCACGACTATTTACGTAGGACTATAGGCCTACACAAACAAACACATACATAAGAACTTAAACAAAACTTGATTATAACTTGTTAAATATGAGACTTATATAAGCTCACCTGTTGGAGTTTCGCAGTGAGTTCCTGACCAGCTGTTTGTGCAGGTACATTGAAACTGGGTAGTCCCGATGTTGTTGCACGTTCCTCCATTGATGCAGGGTCCCGCGTCACAAGGTGTTATTACTACAGAGTAACAAAGAAGAAAGCACAATTCCTTCATTCTGCACATGCTATGACTTGTATATCAGGAAGTTATCACTCTTGAGCACATATATACAAATTCAAAGTGTCTTAGGGTCTCAAATTGGTTAGTGAAACCGTGTATGCAGCAGGTATTTCCAAGTCATGAAAATTTCAAAGTAGGACTTTATGTTCTGTCTTGAGTCTACTCATCACAAGTACTTGGTCACAACATGCAAGACGCGTCTTTTTGTGTACATTTAGACAAAATCAATCTCTTCTCACCATTCTCCGGGTTACTTAAAAAGTGCAATGCTTTTATGATCAAATACAAGGACAAATGAATCCCTAGTGAACTTTTTTTTGCATGCCTTAAGAGTGTCTTCAGCTTCTTCAGTGTTTTCTTGAAACGACCCTGTCAATCACATAACACAGATCAATTGACATGAACTTGCTAACATTTTACCTTGGTAAGCACTATCAGTTATCTCGATGGAGAACCCCCTTTCAGTCTTCTCGTTATCTGTTGCGAAGGTAAGCCAGATGGCGTTGGCCTGCAGACTGAAGTCTCCTGGTAGCAGAGGACCTGAGCTTGTTAGTCGCGTACTTCCAATGTTGGGCTCGGATTCGACTCCAATCTGTACACGAACACGATCAAAATATACTTCTGATTATAACAAATGTATATGGATCTCCAGCACAGATGGTATTACTTTTGTAAAATGACTTCAGGACTTTCCAGGTCGTCACTGTTTATTGACAAGGGAAAGAACTCATGCAAAATAAATTATTTATCATAAGAATAATAACTTAAACACGAAAACAAAATATCCGTCAATATAAGAATGAGAAAAGGAACAAAGAATGTTAGATGGCATAAAGTCGAGAGTCAGGAGTTCGATGTTAGCTATTATTGCACATCAAAACAAAAACGGGAATAAAATTTGGAAAATCATTTCGGGAAAAATAGATATAGAAATATGAGTTCTTACCGCAAGATTATCATATCTGTTTTCAGTGATGAAATCCTTGAAGTCAATATTGACCTCGCGTCCATTCAGGCCCGTGATGAACCACAGACAGTTCTCTCCGTTGTCGTAGTTGGACGGGTAGTTCGGTGAATTGATGATCACCTTTTCACCGACTCCAAGGGTGTAGTTAACACGGCAACCAGTGGCTACGGATCAAAATCACGTGAAAATACAGCAAATGTGAAGTTCTGAAAACATTTAAAACAACACTCAGTCAGGACTTACAAATAGAGCGTTAAATATCGCAAGATTTCGTTTTCAAAAGCTCAAACCAATAGAAGGCCCAGAGGTGGGTGCAAGTAAGGTAAATTGCATACATTCACAGTTTAAATTGGAACATTTATATGCATTGACGTGAAGGCTGCGTATACATATCCCTCGATTATATGCTCAGCAAGTAACTTTTTTGTAAGATGTATTGAAAGGTATTATAAACGTGTTGAACCACCGGAAAGGAATGTGGAAAATGTAGGTTGAAGTAATTTGAGTAGAATGACCAAGGGTACATGCGTTGATTTGGGAATGGATCGTTGTAAATTGTGAAAAGTGGGCCTTTATTAGGCGTTTTCTAGTTTTAACATCTGATTGTATAGTTGCTTCAAAGCAGATCAGCTTTCTAGCTTCTTTTAGCGGTCTTACCATTCCATTCTCGTGATGTTTTATTTTGTTATTTAAATTTCGTGAAAAAAAAGAAAGAGAGAAGAATCAAACACATTTGGAAGAGTATACACGTGATATACGTACAAGTCTCGCAGCGGGTTCCCGTCCATCCTTGCGGGCAAGTACAAATGTAGCTGTTGATATCGTCAGCACAGATACCGCCATTCAGGCATGGAGCTGAGGCACAGTCATCGTCATCTAGAAGGGAAAGTGTATCAAGCCCGATACAGTGATTTGCTTCACAAAGGTTGCCATGTTCAGACTCAAACCAGCCCTTAAGATTTCCGACTCCTCAATGACTTTATTTGGCCTAGTGTATTTTTTGAATGGAATCCGTTTGTGGTATGTTAGGCTCACACACCTTCCTTAAATATAGTGAGTTCCTAATTTCCAATCCCATGTACATGTAATTACCTGAATAAATGTGATTTTTTTTCGTTATCCAATGTTCTTGCCCACAATCAAATGTAGACTATTCGGATCCCTCACTGGACCCATTAATACATGTAGATGAAATGTTATTGTTATGATGAATATGCAAAACGTATAAATACAGCAGTATTTACGAGATGAAAGAAAATGCAAACAGGTACATTAAACGATGTTCAAAGGAAACATAAATCACTCTTTAAGTAAGTACTCACTTATTTCACAGTAGACGCCAGAGAAGCCCAATAAACATTGACAATCGAATCCATGTGCGTCTACACGGTTGGTGCACTGACCGCCATTCAGGCATGCGTTGCTAGCACACTCATCAATATCTGGATGGAAAAAACACACAAAGAAATCGTAAACCCTACGTATTCAGGTGCGTGTGTCAGCCCGTCGCGCTACTTTTAACATGTGGGAAGACCATGATCCCGTTGCATTAAACTTATCATTGATGGTAACTTTGCTATTGATAGCAACTTCTAGGGAAACCTTAAACTTGATTGGCTGTCCAGCGATGTTACCATGCTGGTTACCATTGATGGTAAACTTTATGCAACGGGGTCTAGAATTGATATTAGTGCTTCTAGTTATTAGACTACACAAAGTTACGATGGACAAACTGAGTGCAGATGAAATTAAGATACATGAAAGCTGGTGAGTGGATTAAGTGGGAACGGTCCAACTAATAGCTTTATCTATCACTCTTCGTATTTTTACTTTATTTCCAACTACCCTCCGTTAGGTTCATGTCTAACAATACACGCAAAGCATGAAGCCCCCTACAGTTTGTTAGCAAGAAGAAACAATAAATCATCTTTTGGGCCTGCAACAAGCACACATTTTGGCCACTTGGAGTTTGATTGTGATATCTGGCATACTAGTAGTCATTTAGAAATTATGAAAAATACATCTGCACACTTGAACTTAACTTCATTTTGAAAGCTTTAAGTATTCTCTACTGGAGACATGCCACACGTATTGTGCATACTAGTATAATTCCACTGATTTAAAAACAATAAAGTAACACGAATGTAAAAGTTATTTATTGCCATTGAATTTGTGATGTAAAGACGGAGCAGCCCTCAAAACTCCAAGGTCGTGAAAAGCAAAAGCAAGACTCTTACTAATTTCACAGTTAGGACCAGTGTAGCCTTGCTGGCAAGCACAGAGGTAGCCATCGGTCATGTCCAAGCAGATCCCTCCGTTTTGGCAGGGAGCGTTGGCGCAGTCGTTCACGTTGGTGGCGCAAGTAGTGCCTGCCCAGCCAGGAGGGCAGGAGCAGGTGAAGGAATTGACCCCTTCCAGGCAGGTTCCTCCATTCTCGCAAGGGTCGGATGTACACTCCATCGTTTCTAGTTGGACGGAATGAATAAAGGACCATGAAATATAAATAGATCTCATCATTCATTTTCTCCATCACCGCACAAAAGTCAATTGAATGTTTAAACGGCGACGGTTAAAGAAAATAGTGCATTTATGTTACAATTTGAGAAGGAATAGTAGGCATATTAAAACAGATGGATAAGAATAAGAGAGATTAGTGAAAGGAAAATAGATGGTGGATCTCTTACCAAATTCACATTCTGTCCCATAATATCCAGGTCGGCAGGCACATCGATACGAAAGCTCATCGGGTTGGTTGTAGCAAAGACCACCATTTTGACAAGGCTGGCTAGCACATTCATCAATGTCTGCAAAGGAGAATGTAACATTGATTATATTCTAATATGGTATATTCGTAACCCCTTTAAACATTTATTATTCAATGAATATGACTGAACAACATTTTATCATATTAATAGGTATTATAAAAATACATATTCGATATCACACTCGTGAAAACAGTGACGTGAATCCAGACAACTGTTTCCATGGTCTCCGTAGAATGGTGGTAGACATGGTAGATGGTACTTACTGATTTCACAGAACACACCAGTGAAGCCGACAGTGCATGTGCAAGTGAAGCTGTTTGCCAAATTGTTACAAGTTGCTCCATTTTGACAGGGCTCGCTCGCACATTCATTAATATCTGTGCAAAGAAAAGGAAGAAAGAGAAAACCATTCAACACATTTTGTATCACTTTTTTCCACGATGAAATTTAGATGCGGTTTAATCGTGATGACAGCACACACTGATGATTTCGAAAGTTTCGAAGTATTTCAGGATGACGCCCTCCCTTCATCACTTTGGCAAAAATAGTCTCCACCTTGCAATTTACCCCATATCATTACAACATAATGCCAACTTCTCAAGAAATGGATATTCATCCTTTTGACCAAGGTTTGAAACCGCCACTCAATATTCATGACTGCCAGATGATCTTAACAAAATGATGTCATCCTGGATTTTTCAATAGATCATGCATATTTGTATAAAACATGCATACATTTTAGCTTTCACTGATAAACTCGTAATTGTCACGAAGTGGTTGTAATGTATTAACGAGGACAAGCAAATGTAAAATTTGACATTTTTTAAAGATGACAATACTAGTCTGGGCGCGCCTTGGCACGTTTTTCATGTTATTGGTCTAAAAGGAAAATATCTCAGGTTACGTTTCTGGCAACTTGTTATGCAATATGATGGAGAACACGGTAAATCAAGAGATTTGCACGCAACTTGATATCCCATTTAGAGCCCTTTTACCTTATTGTAACAATATTCTTCGCATAAATATATATAGATGCATTAGAAGTACTACATGGTACAACAGCACAAACATTCTTCTGCGCATGTTTCTTTGTTTATACATCGAATCCATGCAAAATAATCCAGAGGATCGGCGGATTCAAACATATGGGATTAAGGAGAAAATCTTCGTACGGCACTCTTTTGTGCCTAGCAGAAGAGTAAAATGAATCTACATCTATTAAATGTCCGATGGCAGTTCATGCAATTTAAGCATTTATGCTTTAATATACGTAATCAATTTCAACACAAACACTACACACCTAATCCACAGAGGACTAAATTCGTTTGGACAGGGAGAGTTAACGAGATACCAAGTTTAAAATGGCGACGCTTACCCGTTGCACAGGTAGCGCCAGTCCAGCCAGGTGCACAGTTGCAGGTAAAGCTCTCGATTCCATCAACACACGTTCCACCGTTCGCACATGAGTCAACCTCACAGTCGTCGATGTCTATAAGAAGGTGGTTGTAAGGAATATCATCAGCCGTGATTTTTTTCCAGTTATTCGATGATAGCCGCTTTAAAATTATCCATACAACTCCATTCTCACAAAAGAAATGTATTATGATTAAGTTGTATTGCTTCTGTCTAAAATTTTAATCACCACGCGATATTGCATAATACATAATACATAATACGTGTATACATTTTGAAAAGCCGGTCAACAGTTTGAAGGATAATTCTTACTTAATGTTTAATTAAACTTTTTCAACTGTACAAATGTAAAGTTTCTTTAATTGCTTAATCTTGTTCTGACCGATTAAACCCATTTCAACGATAAATAGATGAATGAACGCATGTAAGACTGACCATATCAATGTCTGAAAGTCTGAATACTTACTGCTGTTACAGAAGGTTCCTGTCCATCCACCATCACAGAGGCAAGAGAATCCATTCACCTCATCGAGACATATACCCCGTACACACGGGTTGCTGTTGCATTCATTGATCTCTGAAAGGGAGATAGAGAGATGCACCGTGAATTCAGAGTAACACATTTGAAGGAGACTATCATACTGGATATTCCATATGACTCAATGATTTATCTCTTTTTCAAAGTTCTGTTGTGGTGTGGAATCTTTTGTAATTTTCCTTTGGTGAGTCTGTGCAAATGATTGGAAAATACACAGAAAGCAGATGTAAGCAGCACTGAAGCAATAACATCGACATAATTCAAAAAAAGAAAAAAAAAAGACGCATTAATGAGTGAACACATGTACACTAGAATAAAGAGAAAACGAAAACAAATACTTTAGGACGAATTCATATTTTCCTTCAGACTACTTAGGAATTATATCAGCATTTTGTTACTGCTCAAAAAATGACAATATAAAGATATGAAGAGAGTCATTGGCGAGGGTTGAAAGTACTTACGCGATTCACAATGCACGCCTGTATAACCACCAGCGCATGAACAGGTGTAGCGATTCTCCAGGTCTGTGCAAGAACCTCCGTTCTGGCACGGGTTGCTCGCGCATTCGTCAACAGCTGTGGAAACAGAAGAAAACCGTCCAAAGAGGCACATTTAAGAGGAACACTACCATAATTTTTATTACTGAAATTGATGCATGGAAATGAGCTGCACAACACTGTTGTCCACATCACTGCGTGTATTCACCACTTTTTATTACGTGTACCAACTAGAAGATGTCATTTAAACTATATGAGATATCATGTTTACGATACTTGAATCAATGTTATTCACGGACACAATGATATATAGCAAATCATGTACAGTACATACGATGACGAATAGCATTTGCTCACATACACGTAATAATGCACACTAACAGTAGATGATCACATTTAACATAGACATACATGAAGATCTCCGTTATATATTCAAATAATATAATATGTATGGTTGGTATCAAATACACTTACAACAATATGCAAACACAAATCAAGACATCTGTTTAAAGTATCTCTAATTATCTCCTTATGTGCAAGATGTGGTGTTTGAAATTCAAACCCCATAGAATGGAATTTGTCTGGCCCTGAATGCCTTAATACGTACGAGTTTCACAATTCACTCCGGTCCAGGCAGAAGTACATTGACACTGATACTGGTCTTGGAAGTCGACACAGATTCCCGAATTCAGGCAGGGAGATGAGTCACACTCATTGATACCTGAAAGAAAAGATAATATTTAGATTTATCCACATAACATACTTTCATATTTTTTCAAGGTAATATCCTAATTGAAAGACATAATGAAGATGTAGCAGTATAATCCCTTGTGACATTGTGGGACACAATTACAGCAGACTTTGTAAGCGCTCCTGAAGACACATATTTGAAAATGAAATACGATGAAGTCATTTGACTATTTTCCACTTGTTCATCATGACTTACACAAGTCATTTTAGCAACCTTACCAACATACTACGTATTAACATCTAATCATTTTAACCATGTTAACGACGGTAAAACATATCACAACAGCATATTTTTTTTTAGACATATATGCATAGTACTGTCATGGTGCACTTCCGGATTCTCATACTCAAATCTTTATTACAACAGAGAGGTCTGTTTCTCTCCGTACCAAGTTATGAAAACCTTAATGGTTTTACACATTATATGCGCCCGTGGGACTGAGAAGTTTAACGTTAGAACACGTGAACAACATCTTACTTATATCACAGTTGGTTCCCGTCCAACCAGAAGCACATGTGCAAGAATAGGCGTTGAGATGATCGTTACATGTCGCACCGTTCCTACACGGGTTACTGCGGCATTCGTTATAGTCTAGCAGTAGAGAGAATCAATCAAAACAGACATCGAAAGATTGTATAAAAGCTGTAATAATTGTATTTAAAGTAACGTATGCATGCTCCTTTAGCTGTTTTAGATAATGCTTGTTTTTGCATTAAATGAAAAACCATTTGTGCTTGAATAACAGAGAGAAGCTTATAATAAATACATAAATTGCATCGTAACATACACTCCGTTTGAAGATAACAATCATAGAAATTCTTTGATATCAGAAACTGCAAATTATTATCTAACCTCCCGTATACAATGCGTAGGGGACTAGGATTTGAGCTATGAATCAACATTTCTGAATTAGTATATTTTCTTAATTTTCCATTTTGTACAAATCTGTCAACAGACTTCAGCGTCACAACTGCGTGTATATAATAAAGAAATAGTCCATATAGCAGTGCAAACTAAGATAAATAATTTCATGCTATATTACATAACATATGTTACCTAACTTGGAAATAAGACCAGATGCTCAGAGTTATACAAGCTTTCATGGTATCTTGCACACCAGCTTACACAAAGCTAGCCCAAGAAAGTAAGAGCGAAATGATATGAAATATATGTATGTCTCTGGGAACAAAGGGCATTGATAATTAAAGTTAAGTTGACGAATTGTCTTTGAAATATCTAAGCATAAACCGTGACTATCTTCGAATGGTCAATTGTCCTGACTGGCCGACTACAGGAGTCGTTCACACTCACCCTCATCACAGTTGTAACCTGTCCAGCCATTTGTGCAGGTACAGGTGTATCTGTTTACATCATCGAGACAGCTGCCGCCATTCAAACAAGGGAAGCTGGCGCACTCATCAATATCTATGCGAAGTAAAAAGTGAACCTTTTTCAACTAATCAGCATTTCGAGTAACTCTTTATTCCAAAACATAGACAACTTTATAGAGCAGTGTTTTGTAAAAACTGTAACAGAAGTCAAAAGTAAAAGCTTTTGGTAAGTCTTCATCAATCATGGATATTGGGTATAATAAACATAATGAAGATAAACTAGACACATATATACAAACAAGACAGATACATTCACAATATCATACTAACAAAAAGACTGGAATCTTCTTTGTGGTAATTTCCTTTCCGTGAGGATATCATACTTTCTTCAAAAGTTTTCAACACCCTTTGAAGACGTAAGAAAGGAGGCACGCGCCAACATGCTATCGTATTGTGATTATAGATCACTCCGTGGATTGCTACCAAAGACAAATACTGCCAACTCATATTTCCCTACACTTTATTTTTTCAAACAAAAATGTTTATGTTCTCTCACAGCATTAAAATTACCCAACAAATGTATAAGTGGATTTGTAATAAGATGAACAAGATACAGTTTAAATCAAAACAAAAGTACAGTATTATTTAGCATTTAGCATACAAAGTAACACAATTAATTGAGATAAAATCTGCCCGATACTTACTAACGTTACATAACTCGCCGGTGTATCCCGAATTGCACAGGCAAACGAAGGAGTTGATTTCATCTACACAGTCACCGTTTACACACGGGCTGCTGTTACATTCATCAATGTCTGTAATAAGTAAAATCATGTACATTTGAAGTTAGTGAAACAATAAAAGAAATGTAGGTATTTGTCAAACTAATGGGGTTATCCTATAATGCATTTAGCTAGTAAGTAAAACCTTACAGAGTAATGTGACTATTTGAATGGAGATATTTTACACAGCTCAAAATGCACTGCCGCAGTTGTGTAATTATGTGTAACAAGTGTATTCAATCAGGCAGAACAGCTACGTAGTAGGGAATATTGGTGTACATCACAACTGAACCTGTTACGCTCATAAAAATTGTTTTTTATTCAATAATTCCCAAAGCGATACCATCCATTTTATGACTGAATATACCAAAAAATACATAAAAATACTAACGTATTCAGCAGAGCCGGGAGAAAACCTTAAGAATTACATTTATTTAAGAGGCTATAAATGTCTTCATTTGTCAACAGAATTTTTTGGCATTAAAATATGATTTCTATATTGTTCTCTGATATAGCACTAATGGCAATTGTTCTCCTTTGTATCTATAAATGAATACACCTATATGATGCTTGGCATGAAGAATTGCGAAATTTCATGTGTAACAGTTTCCTGCTAGAATGTGAAATTGTGATTACTCATGGTCACAGCAATTCTTTCAATAATTTTTCTTATGAAGTCTTTAGAAAAATGGCGAGTAAAAGGGCGTTCCTGAAACATACTTTCTGTGCATTTGAAGTCTGTCCATCCTGCAGCACAGCTACACGTGAACCCATTTATGTTGTCGTTACATTGTCCTCCGTTCAAGCAGGGGTTGCTGCCACACTCGTCAATGTCTGCGAAAGATTCATAGCAAAACAAAAAGCTGATGGGTTATATAGCTGTTATACCACATGCGGCTGATTGTGGCATATATCATTGAAAGTGGCACAACAGTGTAGGAATAATGAAAAAAGAAATGTGTGTACATCACGTAATATAGCCTATGCTCTTCATGTTCGATAACCCAATGTCTAGCACATGCGTTACAAATAACACAAAGGATTTCAATACAGATCGAATGTAGCTCGATTTAATTTCATATGCCTGATTGCTTTTACTTTAAATAAAAACCTCACGGAAGTCGAGGTGACCAATACATTTATAACCATGCATGCAACACATTGCTTAATATTTCTTCTAAAAAATTTGCCGATGTGTATGCATGTACTACCGAGATGTTCACCACCTCTAAATAATGCAATTTACCGGTGGAATTGCACGGTAGAAAAAACAACTGAGGAAAGTATGGGATACCGTTGCACGTTTCCATGTGATTGCTAGGTATACTTTCATACATTGCTATCAGCGCATCAAACACTACATCACGTGATGCAGCTTGGGAAGTGTCGCCACTTACCGATCTCGCAATTGACTCCCTCGAAACCAGACGAACACGCGCAGGAGTAGAAGTCGATTGCTTCGGTGCACCTTCCTCCGTTGAGGCAGGGATTACTAGCGCACTCGTCGACGTCAATCTCGCAGTTTGTACCATCGTAACCAGGCACGCATGTGCAGCTGTAGGCATTGTCCAGATTGG
The DNA here is from genome assembly GCA_963669155.1 of Arbacia lixula. Classification (NCBI taxonomy): domain Eukaryota; kingdom Metazoa; phylum Echinodermata; class Echinoidea; order Arbacioida; family Arbaciidae; genus Arbacia; species Arbacia lixula. The sequence goes on from OZ022579.1 coordinate 13,564,420, forward strand.
CACACGCTCCTCCGTTCAAGCACGGCGAAGAGGCACACTCATTTGTGTCTGTCAAGAGGTGACGGAAGAATAAGAGGATTGGAATGTGTACAAAAGATTGCGCTTATGCAATATGTGTAAATAATCCACATCCCCACAAAGCACGTATGACATATACCTCCTGCTTCCTGCAATTACTAAACACTGTAAAAAAAAAGGCTAAAAACGACATACCTGTATTTTGATAACAAATGATGCATTTGTCAGTACCAATAGCCTACAGCATTGACAGTCTTACACTTCGCTTCTCCAATTGTAACATCCATAGTTCCTTGAAATCCTTTTAATCTACAGTCAATTACAGTCTGAAACAGTTATGATACATATCAATACAATTGATTTTGAATACCAAAGTGTCGATCAGACAAACGTTAGGTCTGTGAATGAAATGCCAATTTTATTGACGAATCGTAGTTTCTACATACCAAGCTCGCATCGCGTTCCCTCGCGACCGGGCGAGCAGGAGCATATGAATCCGTTCACCATGTCCGTACATGTTCCGCTAAACAGACATGGACTGCTGTCACACTCATTGATGTCTGAAAGGAAACAAACATGAAATAACATGATTTCCTCTCAATGTATGCACTCATTGAGTTATGTTTGTCCTTTCACCACATGCTGACATTACATGATCACTATGTCCATAGATTTCTTAAAAATCATGTGAGGTACTGTGATATTGATGTCTCCGTGTGCATGAAAAAGCTTCTATGCTTTGATATTTTATTTAGGATGCAGTCACAAAGCAAGCTATATTTACATTCCTGTGGAAAAAACGGAAAGCACTCCGTTCACGCCTGCAAAAAGGGTATTTTTTGTGCCATCTCAATATATCAATCAGCAAAGATAAGTAATGTCCTTAAACGGATTACTTCCTGCCTTTATTCAATATCATTTGAAGGTATAGTAATGTGTCTAGTCGATGGAATAGAATGTTTCTCAATCTGCACATCTCTTCGACATCTCAATGACAATGGTCTCTATGCAAATGAGACCCAAAACATGATGTATGCTTTGGGGCTAGTGAATGTGTAGTTTATCGCTATTCGTGGGGCAGGGGCATGTAAGTTAAGCACATAAAGAATTTGGACGACCATGGGTCAAGTATGTGGAATAACAGGAGATTCTTACCAGTTTCACAGTTTGTTCCCGCGTATCCGGGTGCGCAGTCACAGCTGTACAAGTTGAGGTTGTCGATGCAGCTTCCTCCGTTCAAACAAGGGGAGCTCTCACATTCATCGATGTCTATGCAAAGCGAAGGCCGGAAACAATAATTGCATGAGATCAAAATCAATACTTCCCTGTATAGGCTCTACAAGAATAGATTCATGGTACATTGTCATTTCATTCATGAGGAAGAAGACAATGATAATCGGTAGGTTGTGACATATGGGCTACCCCCCCCCCCCCCCCCCCCCATGCACTGGTGATACTGTACATGAGCCTGAACAATGAATTCAAGGTATCACCAGAAAGCCGATGGCTTGTAAAGTGAAATGACCTTTAACATCAGGTTAAATTAATAAAAGTTACATTTTCATGAGGGGAAAGGGGGTAGGGGTTGGGGGGGGGGGGGGGGGGGGCAACACGAAGGATTATGTAGCGTTGCTGAATAGGCTTTTCCTGATTTTCTTACCTGTCTCACAATTTACACCCGTAAAGCCGTCGAGGCAGTCGCAGATATACTGATCAATATTGTCATCACAAGTTCCTCCATTCAGACACGGGGAACTAGAACATTCGTCAATATCTGAAGAAAAGTCAGAAGAAAAGAAATCCTCACAACTTAGTAAACAGTTATATCGTCAGCCTTAATGTCGTTGGATACAAAGTGATCACCCATTGCATAATGAAGTGCGACCAGTATAAAACCGCAAGCCACAAAGCAATTTAAAATGTAATCATATCACTTTCCAATCGAAGTTAAAACTTTCAGTCAGAATGAATTACAGAGAAAGTATCAATGAACTGCGATACAGTTACGGAGTGAAAATGAAATATTGGTACAATCATTAATGAAAAGATACACCTTCAAATTTTGTTTCTATATTCATTAGCGTTAAAAGAATGAAAAAAAAACATTCAATAAGAGCACATCCGTTCTGGCGAGTGTATTAAATTTAAGCCCAATAAAAATATTTATTAATGCAATACGTCGTTCAAACCAACTGATGTTTTCTACTAGAGCGAAGATCTGCATTAACATTAATGCTGAAATTATTCTTCTTCTTTGCAGGTAGATTGTCACACCTACCAATGGTACATGTGGTTCCCGTGTAGCCTGCCAAACAGTCACATGTGAACGTGTTGATACCGTCGTCACAGTTTCCTCCGTTCTTGCAAGGGGCGCTGGCGCATTCATCGAAATCTGAACGACGTGTGAAAAATGAAAGATAAAATATTATTGAAACAATGTATATTGAAATTTGTAATATAAAATAAAGGCGCACGTCATTGCGAATATGATAGGTTCATTCTATAGGACGCATTATTATTGCACACTCATTCCTAAATACATGTGCTATATTATTATATATTATATACAAACTATAATACTCAGATTACTGCTGGTACTACTTATATTTACTACTTCATATAGGATACTACTAGTTCTACTTTAATAATACTACTAATACTCATACCATGACTAATGATATTACCCCAGTTGCTACTGCTACTGCTACTACTACTACTACTACTACTACTACTACTTCTTCTACTCCTACTACTACTATACTAAAACTACTACTACTACTACTACTACTACTACTACTACTACTTCTACTGCTACTCCTCCTCCTCCTCCTCCTTCTACTACTACTACTACTCCTACTGCTCCTACTCCTACTACTGCTCCTGATATTACTGCTGTATCACGATATTAATCAAAAGATCTGGATTGCAGTAATTTATATAAAAGATATTAAGTATAATGACCATCGCAACAGAATGACAAAAAATTGGTATTACCGTCTGAGCAGTCAACGCCCGTCCATCCAGGAGTACATGTGCAGACGTAGAGGGCGATCCGATCATCACACGTTCCGCCATTCATACAGGGATTCGATGCACACTCGTTGATATCTGCAAAGATTAAAATCCTTCCAATAACCACCATTATATTCCACATAATATTTTGAAAAAACCTGATTGAGTCACGAACTAATATCACCTTTTTTTCATTGAAGAAATGCAGATTTAATTTATCCTTTTCAGTCTAAATGGTAATCAAGTACAGAGATTGATACTGTTCCATGCATTTCTCGTTAATATTTACTCTAGCAGCTTCACACTTTACCTGATCATGTAGAAGGGTGCTCAAAAAGTACATGGCACGTGCCGGTTTTCAAATATTTTGCCCCTTACTTCCCGGCATCATGCATGTTTTGGACCAATATTAAAATCTTACTGTAATATTGATTTGTAAATGGCGATTCCCTTAGTATCATCCAATTTAGTTTGTAACACACGTACATAATCTACGGGTTATTTGAGCTTTCTTTAAAGAAATGGAAAATAAGAACGTGCACTCCAGGAGAAACAATTCAAAAGACCCCAATCTAAAAACAACAAAACCTCTGAAGTAGTTTATCAACAATAAGGATACAATATAAGCCATGGTGTTATAATGAGGCAAAAAAGAAAAACATATGTATGTTACGGTTTGAAAGTGAGTGTTATGCGTACCAAACTGGCACTGGTCTCCATCGTAGCCAGGTGCGCAGTTACAAGTGTAGCTGTCTATCTCGTTGTTGCACGTAGCTCCATTTTGACACGGATTACTGGCACATTCGTTAACATCTAACACAAAAATGAAACCAAAGAAAAGCAAATTGATTATTCATTCCACGATATCCAGAAACCTGCTTACAATCATGGACTTGAGGAGAAAGGCGTTCGCTATTTACAATGGTTTTCCAGAGCCGGACTGAAATATCTGCTAGACTAGCCTGGAGACAAAATATATTGAAATTGGTAAACCCTAGAAGAACGCCAAGGGTGAGAATAAGACTTAGCGGGGGGGGGGGGGGGGGGGGGGAGGTGGAGGCTTACCAAGTACTCAATGTACTGTACACATCTTTACAGTTAAATGTTAAAACATCTTTTCTGGAAATTCATTAGCATAGACTAATTTGCAACTTTATACATACTTTATACTCCTTATATAAACCATCCTTTCAAATACATGTAGACCAGTTTCCTTATCCTTTTTACTCGTTTTAAAAGCCAAGAGTTACCTGTTTCACAATGTGTGCCCGTGTATCCAGAAGTGCAATCGCACTGATATCCGTTGAGTTGCTCGATGCATCTACCATTGTTTTGGCATGGGTTGCTGTTACATTCAACCCGATCTAATGGAATTGACAAAATAATCACAGCACAGGTCATTGTGATGACGTTAACATATTAATCGCATAGATGAATTGTACAGTTTATATTGTCACACCTGTCAATCACTACACACGCCCAATCGGAAATGTCAATGCTACAGAAATCTACAAAATGTGATACACAAACAAATTATAACAAGTCAGAACTCATTTCCACCAAAAATACGCTAACTTTGTTGTCCCTTTTAGGTGTCGAACATGAGCAGGGGTATCGACTAAAGCATATCAGCAACTGACCTAAATCACAGTTGTAGCCACTCCATCCACTGGTACATTCACAGTAGTAGACGTTGATTCCATGAGTACATGTGCCACCATTTTCACATGGATTGCTCTCACATTCATCAATATCTGTGGAGAGAACAACAAACATGCATTGACATAAATGCACAAAACGCACAAACGGTATACCTTATGTAGGTTTTTTGTGTGTATATGTAACAAGTGTCGAGAAATAGGGATATAAAAACAGGGAGTACCCTTTCTTTCTCCTCATTGTTCAATTCCTCCCACAAAGTTGTCCAATGGAGGTCATTATTTGCGCTCTATTAGTCACTTATTTCCACAATGTAGTGTCTGTGTGTTATTTCACATAGACACACACACACACACACACACACACACACACACACACACACATATATATACACACATATATATATATATATACGTATTTATATACGTATATTTATATAAACACACATATACAGATTTATACAGATAATTAATTGTCTTCATGTGGTTGCATCTCCAGGGTTCCTTCTGTGCGTGTGATAAATGTGCTCGTCCACTGGAACTTTCTACGAAGTACTGAATATGCAAATGCCGATAAGTTCACATCTAGAAGCATATGAACGAACACTGCTACAGTTTAGCTAAGAACATTCCACTACCGAATAAGTGGAGTGAAAAGCTAATTGGTTTTATTTTTGCAGCCTGGAATGAGGCAGAGCAAAATAATAAAATATGAACTTATTATATGGTACTAAGTTATTTTCGCACAATACGCTCAAACCCCAACCGAAGAGCAGTCGTTGTGGTACTCAACGGCCTGAACCCTCCGAGTACCATAGGTGTATGGCATTTGTAATGCTTCCCTACTCTTACATACGGGAGCAAGTGACAAATCACTCAAATCTGGGTTATTAATACTCTCAGATTGTACCCAACATTCCCTACATACAGGCAAAATCTGGACAAGAAATGCTCATCTTGCTGCGAGATATTCAATGTAACATGATGTGGTGTTGCACTGATGCCAATGCAAGTGACAGACACATTTTGCTCATTTACAAGAAAAGTCTCGTTTGTTAGTTGTTTCCTTTTGTCAGATTAGGGCAAAATAAGTTCATTGGCTTTTCATAGCTTAGCCCCGAATGGTTAATGGAAACCATAGATGGGTACTCACCGACGGTACATGTTTCGCCCGTCCAGCCGGGGGCACATGTGCATGTGAAGGCGTTGTTGGCATCCACACACGTCCCACCGTTCTGGCACGGTTGGCTCGTGCACTCATTGATCGCTGCGGGTGGAACAAAAATACAATTAGAAAAAAGGCGCACGCTCAAAAATGTGCTCTGGGTGAACTTTCGAATACATGGAGGAAGATGTAGTGACGTGATGTGAGCAGTGATTTATGGCGCCAAGTAAATTCGTGCAACATTACTATCAAACCATACAATCTACTTGTTCATTCTGACAAATAGTTTGAAACGGTAGTATCATCGATACCAGATTTAATCATTATCTTAGAACTGAATGCCCCTTTTCACAAATTCACAGTGAATGATTTAATAGAACCCACCTGATATTTCATGGTTTATTGTTATTATTGTATTGTAATGAATAATGAAATATATATGTTTTCGCTATGTAAGGAGGAGGTGTGGTGGTGAAGCAAGAATATATTTCGTTTACACTTGACTGGACTACTCATATTGAAGAGTTGAATGTTGCTTAGTAAGGCAGTTCGAATCTTTGTTCTTACCAATTTCACACTGCTCGCCAGACCAGCCAGGGGTGCAGTCACAGGTGAACATATTGATCTCGTCCGTACAGGTACCGCCGTTTTCGCACGGGTCTGAAGCACATTCATTAGTGTCTGGGGGAAGACAAGTCAATCCACATTAATCACTACTTATGCAAATATGAACACGAGCGATTGATGTTATCAAGGACATTCTTCCCTGCATGTCAAATTTTAATTAGGTTAGTACGATAAGAATGTAAACATAACTGCAATCGAATTAAGAGGACGCGATTCTTCCAAAATGGTTTTGTTTCCTTGATCAGTTGATTGCTTAATACGTTTCGCTTTTTATATCAACACTTATATTCACTCTTAATTTCTAGCACCAAGTTAGCTTAACCCGAGTAGTTCTTTCGATTGTTAGTTCATAGATTATACTCATATGTGACTTAAACGTTTACGAGCAGCATTATCGCAGCTCTCTTGAAACAACTTCATTATAATACATGTACCTTATTTTGTGCGATTTAATCGAAATCGCCCTTATAGATTAGACTGAGGTTTATCGTAAATCAAAGTTGATGGATTGAATGCTACAGGTAAGTAAAGATCCCCACATGTCACGGTGCTCACTAGTGAATAACGGAAAATGTAACATTCGCAGATGTTCCTCCGTAACATAATCAATTGCATTTACATTATTCACAAACACATAGGCGTGGAACATATTCATTAGTATGGCATTTCACACTACAGCATACACACCAGTTTATTCATCGCAGTTCTCCTCCTTGTTAGTGTATTTAATTCATAATAATTAATCATAATTATTCTTAAAAACACAATCAATCCCAATTATTATGTTTAATTCGTGCTGCTAAACTTGTTTTATTCATCTTAAAACATTTGAATTAAAACTGATTTAATTAAATTGATCAAGACGTGGTCGATTATAAACTTACTTGTCTCGCAAAGGGTGCCCGTCCATCCTGGAACGCAATCGCACTCGAACGCATTTTGTTGGTTTTTGCACGTGCCACTATTCATGCAGGGAGTGGACACGCACTCATTGATATCTGATGAGACGGAAAACTTGTGATTAAAATTCTCATTCACAATTTACAGATTATCACCAACTACAATGACAAAGGAATCAAGGAGTAGTAATAGTAATGATTACTGTACCAGTCATCGCGATAAAACCGTTTCGTCTAGACAATGGGTGCATTTTTTCGTGTTGATATTTAGGACTAAACTGACATATTCGTTAAAATCAAAAGATTGAAATCAACCCCTCATGATGGCAGAAGAACATCCATAACCCTAACCATTGCTAACCCTCTATTTTAAACAACAATTTGATATCAATATTAAGATTGATCAAGCGTCACACACCTTGTAGAAATATGAAAACAATATCTTAGATTAGGAATATTTAATACTTGTGTGTGCAACAATGGTATGGCTTATAAACTAATAAAACCTAGCTTTTATCTCGTATATCAATCAAGGCTCTTCATTACCGGCGTCTTTATTTCTTTGTTTTTTTTCTCCATGAAAATGTCACCGACGCAGCCTTCTGAAACTTAAAGCACCCGGTATGTCTGATGAATATGATTATCAGCTACATTTAAAGAAGCTGTCTATTGCCAATTGTTGGTTTATTTAATGCTTTATTGCCAATAAAGCTGTTTTGAAAGTATGTGAAATATCATTCATGCTATTACGTACCTGTCTGACAGTTGACATCGGTCCATCCAGGTGCACAGTTACAAGTGTATTCATTCTCAGCATCTTGGCATGTCCCTCCATTGAAGCAGGGGTCACTCTCGCATTCATCAATAGCTATCCAATGGGACAGAGAAGATGGGAACAGGATTTACTCTTGCACTCATTAATATTTATACGACGGATTAAAGAGATTCGGAGAAGCTTCACTATTGTATTCCTTAAATCACAAGATGGAACAACTGAGGTTTCCTTTTATATTCATTACTGTCTAGAAGACGGACCATTGAAGATTGAACGACAAGTGACGCTATGATTCAGTGACAGTTTGAAGAGTGAACAAATACGAGGAAAGCAGTTTAATTGATATCATAAACAATTGGCCATAGACGGTAAAAGCAAAAGTCACATTTATCGTATTCTATAGTGAATATTTCTACTCATATAAATGTTAGCTACTATACTTTTAGGTTGTTATTCTATAACTTTTCAACACGACTCCATGTAATTCCTATTTGAATAGACCTTTTTTCCTCTGAGACAGAGAGAGAGAGAGAGAGAAGAAGAGGAAGAAGGAACAAATAGGGAGAGAGATACAGAGAGAGAGAGAGAGAGAAGAAGAAGAAGAAGAAGAAGAAGAAGAAGAAGAAGAAGAAGAAGAAGAAACAGATAGGGGAGAGAGATACAGAGAGAGAGAGAGAGAGAGAGAGAAGAAGAAGAAGAAGAAGAAGAAGAAGAAGAAACAGATAGGGGAGAGAGAGAGAGAGAAGAAGAAGAAGAAGAAGAAGAAGAAGAAGAAGAAGAAGAAGAAGAAGAAACAGATAGGGGAGAGAGATAGACACAGGGAAAGATAGATGGTGAGCGAGAAGGGAAAGTATCAAAAAAGAGGAGTTTTATTGCAAGTTTCGGCTAGAATGTGGTGTGAAAATGCATTTCGAAAGATAGATGAATCGATTAACAATTGTAAAGCATATTCTAATTATCGTATACCTACCAACGTCGCAGTTGGTACCGGTCCAGCCCGGTTCACAGGTGCAGAAGTATAGGTCGATTCCATCATTGCACTGCCCATTTATACATGGGTTACTGAGGCATTCATCAATGTCATCCTCACAGGTGGAGCCCGTCCAGCCGGGTGCGCACGTACACATGAAGGCGTTGATGCCATCGTCACAGGTTCCCATGTTCTTGCACGGTAGGCTGGCACATTCGTCGATATCTGTTGTCAACAAAGATATCAAGGCAGAATAATTGACGTTTCTATTTCCGTCAAATAACCAACACGCTTTCATTGTAATATCATAATATAAAAAAGAATTTAACAATGTCGGATAAAATCTGCATTATATAATCATGAATGGAATCAATCGCTAAAGAAAACAGTAGATGTGCTTACAAGAGTAGACATTAAAGTAAACGAGAACGTATTATTTTTTTCGTAGCAGACAGTGACAGAAGTTGAAAAATAGTGGGTACATACTTGCATAATTGGATATCGTACTTTGATGTGCGGATGATGTAATCTATTATATAATTGGCCTTTGAATTAAAGACCTTTCTTCTTGGTATCTTTTATTGGATTCGGGATCATTCATACTATGCGGCTGAGGTGTTAAATGGTAACAATTAGTTTAGTTTGGAGGCTCGGTTTAAGCGCATCCAGCCATATGAATCACCAAGACGGCAGTAAAAGAATGACGTATGGCTTGTTGCGTAATGCAATTAATGGAATACGTACTGTCTTGACATTCGTCCCCTGCCCATCCTGGTTCGCAGTTACAGATGTAGAAGTTCACAAAATCGTCGCAATCTCCTCCGTTCTGGCATGGATTACTTGCGCATTCGTTAATATCTGCAAAAAACACCATCATCTATATAACAAGGCTTGGTAATATTTTGGAATAATCAAAATATTCATTATAACAATTAATGAGATTGTCCCTAATCTTTTTATAACTTCAACGCTAATAACAGAATTAAGCAATCATTTCCGTGCTTTCCCTCTAGAGTGTGTAATTTTAATGATCATACGCGTATTTACAGAATGCGGACAGAGTGATTTTTGAGTAGTATTAACGCTTAGGCCTACATTAGGGCCGAAACGTCCCTACGAAAACACATCCAATTCAGTTCAATAATGCAACGTTTCGTGCAGTCTTCTGATGTAGCGAAAGTGTATATCGATAAAAGTAAACAAATAAACATATCTACCCGAACATGGTCGTTTAGACATGAAGATCTAATTTACATAATGGAAAACACAACGGCCCATAACTATTGATATCCTTTACTTGTGGTATCAAGGTGACCTACCCCCCCCCCCCCCATCCCCATCCCCTTAGTATCGCATGTGCAATTATTCATGCAATAGCCGGCCATATGTCACAATATGATTGCCTAAATTATTATGATTAATGCAGGCTGATAAAGTGACCATATTAACAGGACGAAAAAAAAACAAACATTATTATGAACAAGGGTGAGCAGATCATATTCTTACTAGTTCCACAGTTTGTGCCGGTGTACCCGGGTTGGCAGCTGCATGTGTAAGACGCTAGAAGGTTGTTGCACAGACCCCCATTTAAACATGGGTTTGGACTACACTCATTGACATCTGTAACAGAAAAATATGAGAGAAATGCGCCGGAATTGCCATGTCACGAATACGAAACTTGATTTAAAGAAAAGTGGAAGTGAATAGGTACAGCTAAAAGCTAAATGCTCTTTTAACAATATGAAATTGATTTATCTGGAGACACAATATTTGAAGTGGCACTCAAGCGTACTTATGGCACAGGCATATTAATTGTCTTCAAGACAATTAATTGTCTTCAAGAACTTAGTCCGAGGAAAGTCGCATAATAGAAAGTGCATATCTCACCACGTAGGGAGATATTAACACCAGATTCTATAACAAAGGGATTGGAAAGTGCCTGTTGCTTTCTATGGACATTCAATGGTCAAATGGAAGCCAACAAGAGAATGACAACAGTTTGAAATTGAATCAGAAGTGCAGATCACATGTATGTGAAGAAGATGTAAGGTTCATTATTGAGTGGTTGTGATACATTCCTGAGAATAATCAAAACTTGTAAGGCCCCTCCTACAGAAACATCAAACCCTTCTGATGGAAGTTAAGTAGGTGTTTCTCCATGCACTATGAATTTTATCATCCAGTTGTTTCACACCTGACACATTCATTAAAGATAAACAACCCATTTCATGTCCACAAATACTACATCCCGTTGGTGCACCTACCTTCGGTACAGAATGTTCCAGTATAGCCAGGGGCACAGGTACAGGTGAAGAGGTTGACTAAGTCGTTGCACGTTGCTCCATTCATGCATGGGGTGCTACTGCATTCATCGATTTCTGACCAATCAGAAAGAAAGAAGTGATGCATAAATAAATAAAAGCTGTAGCATCATCAAATAAGTAGCGAAGTATTTGATCATATTGTATGAATTAATATTTTAGTTGTACATAAACCATTATTCCGTTCAAAGCACGGTCATTTTGTGTATACTTCTGGAAGAACAGAATCGGGAAGCAATAACAAACATATATTGAAATATCGGGTCATTTAAAACACGTTTCAAGGTATCGTTAACAATGTAATTCCACGTACGTACGTACATGAATTATGTTTTCATGAAAAATATTTTTTAGTTGTACTTTCAAAAATTATTCTACTTACCAGTCTGGCAATTCGAATCGGTGTACCCAGGAACACAGTTACACGTATAGCTATTCACCATGTCAATACACGTTGCTCCATTGCCACACGGATTGGAATCGCATTCATTTGTATCTGTCATGAAAATATGTAGGAAATCACACACAATATCACACGTTGTCATACATACATCTATCTAATATTTGCCCCTCAATAATGCTATTGATATGTAGTGCATTATTCATTTTGTGCAGCATATTATTGGATTGTGGGTCCCTTTCCGTCCCCTCACTCTTCGACCTTCAACCGCGATATAAACTAATGGAAGGTCGTCGCGCCTCTCTGCATACATGCAATTACAGCGATATTTACCTTCGCATGGTAAATCCTGGCAAGTGATGAGGGCAGCCGCTGACGTTTCAGACAAGGTATAGTCAGGAGTAGCTCCGGGTCCCTTACTCAGCCTTAGGCACACGTACGGCATGGTGGCGCACTCTCGATTCAGCAGGTTCAGACTCGTGGTGATGCCGTCTAGCAACAGTGGGGTGCCCGCTGTGAGTGGTTCGCTGTTAGCCGCGGCGGGAATGGACGTCACTTGGGATACGGTTGTCGTACCTAGACCATCGGACTGGCTATTCAAGAACAGCTCCACCTGTTGACAGCGGAAGACATCTTACCAATCACTGAGCTCAAAAGTCTATGTCTAGTGTGGTTTCCAAATCAGCTCACGAAGGTTGTGATCATGTTTCCCGAGCGGTCAACATGATCAAAGACCGTCCATGGGGATTTTGGCCAGCAAATTGGGCTCATTATGTGTTTTAGCAACAAAAGCAGCACGCACAAATGTCAAGAGTTCCATATCCCGCCAAACGCAAGTATCTTTTCCTCAGCAAACATTAGTGTGTCAGTTAAATGTAAACAAAGTGATTATTATTGTTTTTCTTTCAAACCAATGATTTATCTATTTTTTTTTATTTATTGTCTAAAAAGAAGATATACATACGTATAACTTAATGCATAGAAGGATTTTTTCATTATAAGATTAGAGTATGCTTTGGATTTCATGATTTATGATTTTTATGATTTTTACCTGCCAGAGGTTTGACCCTGTGAGATCAGCACCATCAGAATTAGAGTTGATGTTCAGGTTTAAGACCAGGTTGTTGGTGTCTGAACCAGCTTGAATAGGCACGCCGGAGTCTACATCAAAGTTTATGCCGGACACCTGGACACCTTGAATGAGATTGACAAAAAAAAAGAGTCAGACAAAAAGACGACATCAGCGATCATAAAAATGAACATGGTGATCAACATTATGAAAAACAGATAACAATGAATGAAGGAAAGACAATCAATGCAGCAATGAAGATGTTGCTTTTGATGAGAGGACGACATGTGCTTCATCATCTGTACATCTTATAACATGCTGTTCTTCTTAAAATGTTTGCGTGTCCGTCAACCAAATAGCACTGCTGTTTGTCGGACACATAGTTGTAAGGCATTACAATGAAATAAACAAGAGAAATACCGTTTATGCCATCGATAGTTGATTCATCCAGTAATGAACTGATTCTAGTACACGATCATGCTCACATACCTGTGCAGCTAGCAGGTGCACATGCCGTTAATACTTCATTGCCTGGTTGCGGGTCGAGGAAGAAATCCGGATTGGCCGCTGCATTTTTGGACAATTCTACACAGATCGCCAGAAGGTCCCAGCACAAGCTTCCGTCCATGTTTAGGGCAGCACTCACGGACGAAATGTTGGACTGTATTCCTGCAGAAATTCCGGTGTTCTCTTGAACGGTAGTAAGCGCTGCCGATACTGGGTTGAGTCTAGAGCCAACTCCTGGTATAGGGCTGTCACTGGCATAGGCCGTAATCTGCCAAAGATCGGTGCCAGTTACGCTGCCGCCAGCGCTATCAGAGTCTACTAGAAGGTTGAAGACTATGGAATGGGACGATGAACGCTCAACCAATGTTTGGCCCAAAGTTACCTCCAGTCCTGAACCAGTTATCTCGACACCTAAACAAAATTAAAAACATAAAAGCATATCATGTGAAATAATGCTAGAAATAAAAACATTAAGCGCACATTTAAACAGATCTTAATAAACTTAAAGCTTCGAGGGAAGTACCAAATATTGACAACAGTTCAGTTTCGTATTTAGAAACGTGTAAAAGCAAATCTTTACAATATTGTTTAGCATTTACAACATACCTCGACAGTTGAGGGGTTGGCAGTCTCGCAGGACATCAGGGGATGACACTGTAAATGTATAGTCTGGGGATGCAGCAACGTTCTTGGAGACCTCAAAACAGATGTACTGTACATCACTACACGTCACGCCTGACGTAATAGCCCAGGGAATACTGATGTCAGCAAAGTCAGTGACTTGGCCAGCAGTGAGGGGTGTATTGAGCTGACTCTGAGACAATGGGACTTCGCCCTCAAGCACCCGATTTCCACTGCCGTCCACTGTCTCACTTCCGTACACAGTGAAAGTCCACAGATTGGTCCCAGAGACGCTTCCACCATCACCGCTGGAGGTCAAGCTGATATTGACGATTACATCCTGACCGGACACGCCTTCCTGAATATCACCAGATGTCACGATGACATCAGTCGATGCGATTTCAACACCTTTCATTTTTAAATAAAAACAAAAAGAACACAATTTTTAAATCTTAAGATAGTTAATAGGTGCACCTTAATACAGTGTTTTGAAACCTCCGTAATCAATAGTTTTACCTAAATAAATCTTTATCTTATCCTCTTATCTTAGGTTTGGAAGGTCAATATAAATCTACATACCGTAATAAGCAAAAATTGGCTATGCGCAGGAAGAGACAGTTTCTCTATCTGCAGCTCCCACACACACACACACACACACACACACGCACACACACATACGCATGCGCGCGCGCGCGCACACACACACACACCTTTAAACGTTGTAGTATCACAAACTAGTATAAGCTTTCACACTTTTCTTAATCTACTTTGTGAATATGTCATCTTATTTCTTGAACAGCCATCAAACATGAAAAAACCGTAAATTGTATGAAAAGAAGTGGCGAGGAAATACTGACACAACTAACCATCTGGGGCCCATATGCATGAAACAATACTAAGCCTCGTCAATTACGAAGCTGATTTCAGCTATATGCATTTTAGGCTTGGAAGGTTTAATGAATATGGCCCCTGTCAAGATAGTTGTAACTGTGGCGTAATGTCTAGAAACGTGATATATCAACTCACCCCTGCAGGTAACTTGAACACAGTCTGTCATATCCGCTGCAGAACTGCCCAGAAAGAATGGGACGCTAGGCGAGTCACCTTGAGAGATCTCGACGCACACGTATTGGAATTCATCACACGTGGTAGCACCCACAAGATCAAGTGGGAAATCCAAAGCCGATATCTGGACGTTATTCCCTGCTGTTATGTCTGTTCCGCTCTGCTCTGGCGTCAGGGCAAGACTATTCTCCTCGAGGCGAGCTCCAGTCCCACCTGGGTTGGTACTCAGGTAGGCTGTTGCCTGCCATAGGTTGTCACCGTTGACACTGCCACCTTGTACGTTGGACTGCAAAATAACATCTAGGGTTACGTTTTGGTTGGTTCCTTCCAGCACATCTCCGGAAGTGACGCTCACGGTAGTTCCTGAGATCTCCACTCCTGTAAAAATTCAAATAATAAAAAAATGCTTCAATACATCTTCAACATAATAACACTTTTCAATAAGAAAGAAATATTTTACTCAGGTCTCATGTCCAGGGAAGAAACTCATGATATACTTTTGTAATCGATGGCTCATGAAAAACCTTTCTGATTCTAAAATAGGAATTATTTGAATGGGGGAAACGATCACATTCCCATTGCGAGTATATCATTATATTTCGAAGAAAGCAACAAACATCTCACCTCTACAATCAACACGCTCACAGCTAGTAAATACGGCATCAGAAGGGTCGCCCTGGAGGGTGAAGTTGACACCAGACAAAGGATTGTTTTCAACTCGCACACAGAAATAATCAAAATCAGCGCAGTACGGGCCGTTGGCGAGATCCCAGTTCAGGCTCAGACCAGAGAGTATCGCATCCTGACCTGCGATGATCGCCGTGCTTCCCTGCGTAGCATCGAGTGTGACCTGCTGAGGATTCACTTCTTGTCCCTGGCCATTAGCGGACAAACTCCCGAATGCTGTGACTAACCACAAGTCATTGCCGCTGACACTGCCACCATCAACAAGTGATGACAGGGTTACGTCAAATGACACGCTTTGACTGGTGCCCTCTTGGATTGATCCTGACAGGATATTGACGCTGCTACCGGTTATCGTCACACCTATACAAGTATGAATGATCAAAAGCTCTGAATTAGTGTTATGACAGCGGATTGTTTTTCGAAATGAGATCAATATCCACACAAATGTCAATACCAAAAAATACTGTGATTACATTTTATATTCTCATCTCAGAAGTCAGAAGTCAGTACATCATGCGCACAACTTGTGTTTGAATATCATCAAACCTCAACAAATATTAATAAACTGACCTGTACACTGGACGCTCTCACAGGCAATGAAAGCTGAGGTGTCTCCCGAAAGTCCAAAGTCTGGATTCGCGCCAGCCGCTTTGGTAAGCTCTACGCACACGTGAGAGAAATCAGTACAGATGGGTCCACTCTGGAGATTCAGCATCGAGGTGACAGCACTGATAGTAGAGGGGGATCCTGCCGTTATTCCCGTGTTTGCCTGATCGGCTGTCAGAGACACCGATTGCTCCTGGATTCGGTTGAGTCCTGTGGCACTGTCACTAAGGAAGAGATTCAGTTCCCACAGGTCTGTTCCACTCACTCCTCCGCCAGCAGCGTCCGTATTGATGGTCACATTGAAATTGACGGATTGAGACGTGCCTTCCAGTATCGTTCCGACTGCGAGCCCAAGCACTGTTTCTGTCACCTCGACGTCTGTGAAACAATGTAAGTAAACGGAAATATAGAAATGCATAGTTGAAACAGCATTGATTCACGGTAAATGATGCTTGTTATATAAAAAATATACACGGTGGTACAGATACTTGTAGCCAAAAAAATATAATGTGTGATGCAATGGCTTGCTAAATTAGTATGCACGTATTGCTAAACAGTTTTCAATATCAATATGTTTGAGTAGATGCACATGATTCTGGCATAGCACTTCATCATATACACTGCGTAAAGACTTTAGAGTAAAATTATGGTGACGTCACATGATATATTTCCGCACTGCCTTAGGGTCTGAGCCTAAATGGAATATATGAAGTAGTTGCCATAATATCACTAACCTCTACAATCGAGGCTTGAGCAGGAGGTAAATGCGTCGCTTGTCAATCCCGTCAACACGAAATCTGGATTAGCGGCCGGATCTTTGGCGACGCGCACACAGATGAAGAGAGCCTGAGAACACAGAGGTCCGTTGGTAGAATCCCAGTCCACAGATAGTCCCTCTATCGTAGCAGTATCTACTCCAGATACAATTGCCGTGGCGCCTTGCTGCGATGTTAAACTTACTGGACCTGAGAGATACTCAGTACCAGAACCGGTGGCACTCGACGAAATCCATGCAGTCAGCTCCCAGAGATTAGAACCACTAACACTGCCTGCTAAGGGATTGGATATCAGCGCAAAGTCAAATGCGATGCTGTTTGATGGGTAGCCTTCTCTCAAGTAACCATTTTGGATAGTGAGCTGCGTATCGGTGAGTTCGACCCCTGCAAAATAGAAATTGGGATCAAATCAAGGATATCAAATGCACACCGCATAGGCTAGATATATGCACTGGTGCAACAACGAATTAATCTCTACGTATACAGATGTATGTACTTCATCTGAAGAATACTGTTATCTAACTGATTAAAAGTCATGTCATATATGTAACCATTATGCCATATAGATCTTGATAAGCCCCAATGTAAGTTTTTGTGTTGAATTAGCTATTACGGAAATTTTATGCTGCGTGATTGAAGGCTCGAAATAGTCTGGTCATTTATATTTGATAATAATCTAGGGACATATTAAAAAAAATTAACTGCATTGATAGCGCCTCGGTTAGAAATTATTGTTTTGAGTTCACACTGTGCCTAAAGTTATAATGACGCTCCTCAGATCAGTCTATATTTTTATAATAATATATGTGCATGGAGGATGTGGTTAGGAGAATTACCTCCGCATGGTGCAGAGGTGCAACCGACCAGCGCGCTTTGATCTGGCACTCCTGAGAGAGAAAACGTTGGATTAGCACTAACACCTCTGCCGACTTCTGCACACAGGTACTGGAACTGGGCACAGGTAACGGTTGAATCCAAGGTAAAAATTGTGCTGATGCCTTGGAGAACGGTCACCATTCCCGCCGTTACGCTCTCGCTGTCGGACGGTAGAGTTATATTCCTCGAAAGGTAGCGTGCTCCAGAACCACCCGCATTGGAACTACCAAAGGCCTCAAGCTGCCAGAGATTCGTACCAGAAACATCACCACCAGCACTATTAGTATCTAATCCCACATTGAAGATCATCGTGGAAGAAACGCCTTCTATTAGTTCGCCGCCAGTGATCGTCGGGAGAGTCTGTGTAATTTCCACACCTGTATAAGAAATGCGTTTAAAGTAAAGTAGATGTATTGTACAAAAGAGCTGTGTAATAGAAAATAGACACGAATTTTTCCAAACATGCCAAAAAATAACCTTCATATTTAAGTTACTTCGACCACGAAATGTTCAACACATATGACACATGGAAAATATATAATTTCTCTTTCAATTACGTATTTGTATTGCACATCCGACATAACATGCAAAAAAGGCACACTATTCTGAACGTTCTATTTGTTTTAAATTTGTAATTGTAAGATTGATGTCGAATGTTAAGCATAACAGTTGTTTGTCTATTTTGATCAATGATAACTGCCTGATTTGAACTTCCTTGAAGAGAACGTTAGTGAATCTAATGAATGCGTGGCAGCTTACCTAGGAAAATGTTCATTTTCAATCTGAGCGGAAGATCTTAATACTGAAATTGAGCTACGCACTCTGCTGATTATGATATTTTATTTGCGTCATTATTCTATACTCACGTCCGCCATGACGTTTGCCATAGTGTATACAGCAATGATTAGTCAATCCCTAAATGGTATCATTGTAAACTGGCCGAAGGTTTGGGTGTGTTTTACGCGATACCTTACACGACATGCCTACCTCTACATGTGAGAGCCTGGCATGACACGAGATCCTCGTCACTGGAGGCCCCTGCCAAGGAGAACATCGGATCTGCGTTTGTCCCCCTTTCAATCCTCACGCAGAAGTAGCTGAATTCCGAACATACTGGTCCAGTGGTGAGATCAAGTGCAACGTTAACCCCAGCAATTGTAGTGGCGGACCCGCTCGACACACCCATTGCAGCTTGCTCGGTCGACAGGACGGCAGCTGATAGTGACATCACTGCACCGGAGGAGTCCGGCGTCGAGCTCAGGAAAGGTAATATCTGCCACAGATCCGAGCCGCTCACACTCCCACTCCCAGGCACAGATGATAGGGTCACGTCGAAGTTTACGTTCTGACTGGCGCCTTCCCTCACATCACCCGAGCCGATAGAGAGGCCCGTTCCGCTGATCTCAACACCTAATAAATCAACATTTGTAAATACTTTCGCATTTTCTTTAAACAATTGAAGACATGAAGAACTTTTTCAATACATTCTATCCATTTTCCCTGCCTTGCAATGAGTCATTAATATTTCGTATTACTCTGACCACTATTCACATTAATCATTGATAATGCTTTGTACATCGTGTCGTATCCTAGCGTTTC
The DNA here is from genome assembly GCA_963669155.1 of Arbacia lixula. NCBI lineage: Eukaryota > Metazoa > Echinodermata > Echinoidea > Arbacioida > Arbaciidae > Arbacia > Arbacia lixula. The sequence continues at coordinate 13,584,071 of OZ022579.1, forward strand.
TATGTATGCTTTGAGTATTATTTAATACATTTTATTAGAAGAGAAATGAAAATGTTGTGAAAAGGTATAATGACATTTTTGTTTACGCATTTATTGATATAATAGAACACGTGTATACTTCATTTTATATTCTTCAATTACAAGGAAAATGAGGAAGAAACCAACACATGTCTTGTTTCTTTTGTTTTCTGTTAAAGAGAATCGTAATTCGGACAACATACACCTAAAAAGAAATGTGAAAGAAATCCGCTTATGAAGCCAATCAAGAGAATCGTTAATCGATATCACTTGACTGTGTAACAGTTTCATAATCATACTGATAGTTCACTGACCTCTGCATGGAACCTGTTGACATCCCTCTAGATTTCCCGAGAGTGAATAGTCAAGAGACGGTGATGTTCCTTGGACTACCTCAACACAGAGATACGTGAACTCGGAGCAAACCGGCCCATCCGTGAGATCCATGGTCACATCAATACCAGCAATCGTTGCGGGCGTCCCAGCAGTGATCCCATTGAAGCCGTGCTCTGTCGGGCTTGCTGCAATTGTCGTGGCGTCATACCGGGTGCCCGACCCATCAGAGTTCTCGCTTAGGAACGTTGTCACTGATATCAGGTCGGTTCCTGTAACACTACCAGCAGTGTCATCGGATGACAACGTGACATTCAAGGTAACCATTTGTGATACGCCTTCCACGATGTCGCCAGTGGTGACAGTAGGAGATGTAGCCGTTACTTCGACTCCTGTGTTATAACGTTTAGGGAATAGGGGGTAGTTTACCATTAGAATTATGAAATGGCTTAACACCAAAGTAGGCATGCTAGAAATAAGAGGTGCTGCGTTATAATAACGTGCGTGTCTTATTATCCGTTCTCGCAACATGTTATTCACAATGATCGAAATAATGATTATTAATGTTCGTAGTGTTCTGAATTTACATACTTTTAAATCCCCGTGACAGACTATATACAAGCGAAAAGGGTTACAACAACAATCCAGCGAGCGATATGGATGTGATCTGATTAACATCAAATCATGCTTGACTCTGCAATCACAATCTGGAAAAATGCGTAAGGAGCAAGGAGGATTAAAACTATTATCAATTATATTAAACTCGAGCGTAATTGTTGGAGTAATTTTAAAGGAGGCCTGTCATACTCAACAGGGTGTACTTCAATATTGGCATCAATAAAAGAGAGACAAAAGTTATGATCCATAAATGTAACATATACTTGGACTTGTGAGCCTACCTCGACATGAGATTGGTGTGCACGTTGTTAGCGCATCATTTGTTGGTACACCACTAAGCTCGAAATCTGGCGTTGCAGTAAGCCCTTTTCCGAGGTCTACGCAGAAGTGGGTGATTTCAGAGCATGTTGGTCCATCACTAAGCTGCCAATTGACAGTCAAACTGCTGAAGGTAACGGTTCCACCTGCATCAATGCCAGTACTGCTTTGGGTCGTGCTCAGGTCAGCGAAACCATCCTCCAATCTTGCCCCTTGGCCATTGGACTGGGCGCTACCGTAGGCCGCTACACTCCACAAATCTGAACCCAGCGCAGCACCTCCCGCACTGCTAGACGTGAATGTGACATGAAAGTCAACGGATTGTCCAGTTCCCTCAAGTAGATCTCCGGATATGACAGTTACAGCCACGTCGGCAATTTCGACTCCTGAAGAATGAAAGTAAAACAATGCTGGAATTTCGCATTTAATGTTTTCCTTTGCATTCTGTATCACATGAAACATCAGTTGATACCATTTGCACATTCTCCTAACCTGGCTTAAAATTTAGTACCTGACTAGGATACATCAGAAGTAACACACATAAACATATCTTGCTCACTGGCAGGCCATGAAGAAAAATAAAGAAGGGGAAATCCCTATATCCAACTGTTTATCCAACTCTGGAAGCGATAGTTTTGACACTATCAATATCTAATATTATTGGCACCTAAATCATTAAAAAGTGATTCGGATACTAGTTTTTGAAAAAAAAAAACAACAGCACTGCATGCGAGCTAAATATGTATACAGCTCCTCTATGTCCTAACAGTAAGGGACGTACTTGTCGTACATCTTACCTCCCTAACTTGAAGTATTAAATGATATGCACCCTGATATGTATTGTACACATATTCCTGTTACAGACAAAACCCAAAAAGCAGTGAGAAGTGTATATCTTAAAGTGAATGAGAGAAAGAAATCAACTTAGAAAATGGAAAAAATTTTATAAACGTAAACCTGTTTTAGAACAAAAAAATAATTGTCAATCTTCATGGGTTACCTCTGCAGGTAACAGGTGCACATGCGACAAAGACAGACACATCCGGCACCCCAGTTAGTGTGAAGTCCGGGCTTGCATCATTAACGTTCTTTGATATCTCAGCGCAGATGAATGGAATATCATCACACGTGGTAACACCGTCAGCAAGGTTTAGCTGGAAAGACAGGTCAGAAAGTATGCTCTGGGTTCCCGCGACGATCCCGGTGCTCCCGTGCGCAGAATCAAGGACCAAGGTGGTCTCCAGAACACGGGTCGAAGTTCCGTCTGAGTTGCTGCTACCGAACGCAACGACGTTCCACAGGTTTGTGCCAGATACACTGCCGCCATCACTGTTGGAGTCAATGAGTAGGTTGAACGTGACTGGGGCTGAAATACCCGCTCGAAGGTCTCCAGATGAAACCTCCAACGTTGTTCGAGTAACCTCCACACCTAAGGTATTTGGAAGGGCATACAATCATGACAATATTGAAAGGAAGTATGCTGAGGCTTGTATTTTGCTACACACACAAACTAATAGCAGTATGTGCTTGTTGTGCCGACTGTATATTTCGTCCATCCTGTTAAAGATAATTGATAGGGCAAATGAAAAAAGCGCAAATAAGGCATAATCCTACATAGAGTTTGAAAAGTGAACATTGGTTTAAAGACTTTGGATCTGTTGGGCTGGAAGAAGGAGGTAGACGATGTCAAATAGCACACTATTTTTACAGAATATTTACAATATTCTAAATGGGATGAAATATTACATGCGTCAACATTCTTGGCAGCTTCAATATAAATCATGATTATGTTGACAAATGGGAGATATCATTGTTACACTTGGAGAGAAACGCTGTTTAAAATGGTGACTACAAAGTCCGTTTAGCACGTTTTCATACATCATTTTAATGTAGTACTCTTATACTTGGAATGTTACAAAATAATTCGTAGTGGCCTATATATATATATATATATATATATTTTTTTTTTTACAAAATTGGGTAAAGTTTTCATAGTGGAACCATTCACATTCAGATCTATTTATCCATTTCACTTCTGATAAGAATGCACGGGTATCGACTATTACAATACAAAATTACAATTATTTACAAATATTTGTTAAAAATGACAGAAAAAATCAAAATAAAGCCGAAAGGCCTCATGGTACAAGTTCCCTTTTAAAGAAAGAAATAGTTCAATTAAATAATTGTTACAAAGAGAGATACATTCTAAAAACAAATAAATGTTTATATCATTTATCATTTCTACTATACCTCGACAAGTAACAGGAATGCAACCACGCAAAGATTGTTCATCTGGATCCCCTTGCAGTACGAAATCAGGTGACGGGGTGTCCCCCTTACCCACCACTGCACAAAAATACTGCATTTGGTCACATGTGATCCCGCCGGCGACACTGAGTGAAGCAGCAGACAAATCTGGAATGGTTGTAGAGAGTGGTGGTGCCCAGAGAGTGCTCTGCTGCGCATCGTCAAGCGTCAGACTCTGTCTTCCGTTGACGGTTGTGCCATCAGCGTTAGGACTGAAGTAGCTGTCTACTGTCCATAAGCCTGAGGTGCTAGTTCCCCCGACTGAGAACGTGTTTAATGCTGACGGCGAGAACGTCAGTGAGAACTCGACCATCGACGTTGAAGATCCTTCTACGACGACGGGCGATGAGATCGTTGGGCTCGTTGCACTAACGATGACGATACCTGGAAATTTGACAATCCCAGTTGGTAAGTGCGGAAACCAAAAATAAGCTGTTTTTAATGTAAACAGATATTTTAGAAAAAAAACTCGAATGATGGGTAGTAGATCGTTCAAAACATACTCAATCGTCAAAATGTGTTGATAAGTTGTATTCACACGCTTCAATTCGACGTTTGGTTTGGTTTCTGACAGAAATGATCGCCGAATAGAATGTAAAACGATGATTACGATGAAACGTGTTGTCCGGGAACGGGCCACTGAAAGAGATACCCACTATCTACAAGTACTCAAACATAGATACATGTACGCTGTGTGCACAGTTTTACTCATGTGAACTAAGTATACTATGATAGTTATGATATAAATAACATTACCTGTCTCACAGTTGTCGCCAGTAAAGCTTTCAGTGCAGGAGCAATTGTAAAAGTTGTCTAAGTCATTACATGTTCCTTCATTTAGGCAAGGGTTGCTTCGGCATTCATTTGTATCTAAAGATAGATGAATAGATTGGAATGGAAAGAAATTAATATAATTATTACAAAGGTGCCTGTTCTTTGGACCCCCGTTTGAATATCATGAATACCAAGGTTCGGTCAGGATCCTTTCACGTGCCAGCACTTTACTGCATAAACAAATGTGGTTGTATTACCCGAGTTCCAAATTTACAAATATCATGACGATTTCAAAAATAGTCACTGTACGTACTCATACTTTTCTATTATGGTCAAGAGCTGGTTAAATGGAATATATAGCAAAAGTATCTATCATAAATTACAGGCAGTAAAGTCTATGAAACATTGTGTAGATAACATATTTTGAGTATGAAAACGCAATACTTTGTACTAAAAAGCAGCAGTATGGTCCTAATGAACAGTCTTGTGTATGTAAATTGCTCTGTTTTGTTTTATTGTAAGAATGATCATGTATTTCTCTTGAGAAACAATGAATTCAATGCTTGTATTTGTTCAGATGTCACTAGGACTTTCCCACTCGTATTCACTGCATCCAGTCTTTAAGCATGTTAATTTCATGTCAGTACTATTAACGGGCCAGCTAATTACATGCATTATGCGCAGGCACTGTGTACACGCTCCAGCGGCTCTACGCTCCACTAAATTGATATAAAAGAATGTAGTTTTCACAAGAAATACAGCAAAAATGTTACATCTGCGATACAAATGTTAAAAACATGTCTTAAAAATGAGCACTTCTCCATACGCCCTTTCCTTGCCCCCTTTACCAAATTTAGTGGAATGGAGTTAGCTATATTTGGTATGCCTCTATTAAGTCTCTATTCAACCCGTTTCAGGTGCTGTGATTGCCTGCACTATTTCTTGTTTTGATACCTACGTACAAAATGAGGAATTTCAGACAGTTGCTATTCACACTATTAAGAAGTGATAAAGTAGTAAAAAATATATGGCAGGGATCTTACCCGTTCCGCAGTCTATGCCTTCATATCCAGATGCGCACACACACTCGAAGTCTCGGATCAGATCAATACAGGTGGCCCCGTTCAAACAAGGTCCCGGCAGGCAATCATCGCCGTCTGTAAAGAATCGTAACGTCAAGATAACGATAATCACAGGTACAGCATAGATAAATCAGGTAAAATGTGGATTTTATCATCAACCAGTTGGATTGGAGCAGTGTCTATACCTTGCGTGCATAGACCCTTGTCAGTCAGTCACCCTGTCAATCAGTCTGGATCCTTGAATCAATTTCTTTAGCTCTTCATAAATAATATATCGAGACGAAGGTATCGTCTAAGAGACCCATGTATTAAATTTGTGTCTCTAGAGGGTGTTTAACCGCTATTTCATAACACTGTTTTTGACCGTATAAAGTCAACAACATAATTTATTCTATTCCTACCTCTGTTATTATTTAATAATCTTAACTAACTGCACTACTACATGTAACCTTTTTATCTATTCTAGCCAGGTTGTCAATTGCTATCTTGGTTTTAGCTGAACAATCAAACACATTAAACATGATCTATTTAGCAAGTATTGGTATAACTTGTTAAGGTAATGTCGCACAATATGTAACGAGACGGAATCGTTGAGAATATCGTTCAAAATAATGGCGTAACTAAATTCAGTGCCTCCCTTTATACAACCACTCAGACCCAATCAAAATAAAAGCCCCCTCGCAATATGTCTAGTATTATAAAAGACTTATGACTATGTGATACATTTATCAATATAACTTACCAGCGCTAATCGAAATACGTGCGCCATTGCTGTTGATGTTTCTATCGGTATAGACTATATACCAGAGGTCCGGAGAGTTGAATGTCACCACATTAGATGGCGGAACGTATGGAGGAGTTGCGTCGTCCCAAAGGGGGAAATCGTTTGGGATTTCATATCCTTCCCCGATATACAAGCCATCTTTCGATGCCTCAAACTGAAATGTCTCGAAGGTCATGTTGATTGTCGTTGCGCCCGGGAATCGGAGCATGGCACCGCACGTGTACCCGTGTCCTACCGGTGGTCCGATTTCAATTACACTTTCGAAGTCGTACACGTTCCCAAATGGACACAGATCTTTGAAAAGCAAACAAATTTGATTCCATGCTCAAAACAATCAAAATTATTAAATGATTACTTTCTACTCATTAATATCGTGATGTATTTTCCCCTTTGGAAAAAACAAGAACAACACAATTATGCTCTAATAAACTGAAATAATAAAAACAAACGTAACCAAGTGAAGCAAAATAATGAAAATATTCATTTCATGAAGGAAAACAGCATGTTATACTTTCATAAAAAGTGTTAACCTTGTCTTATACAATGTAAACTAAACATTCAAACATGTAGAATGATTGAACAAGAGAAAGATAAATGAAAAGAAAAATATGAGCGAGATAAAGAGAGATAGAGAGAGAGAGAGAGATAATGAGGGAGAGAGAAAGAAAGAAAGAGTCAGAATGGGAGAGAGTGAGAGAGAGAGAGAGAGAGAGAGAAGGGGGGGGGCAGGAAAGAAGGGGAAAAAAGTAACCAACGATTAACAAAATACAGTTTTTATATCAAAAAACTCATTTTTGTAAAGTAATGTACATAAACATATATATATAATTTGATCGATATAGCGCAATATCATGAACAAATATGAACACTTTACATGAGCTGTACATATACATGTTAAACATTTATAAGACATATTACAAAGCATCCTTTTTATCAACTGCTCTTTCAATTTCATAGTTTGCTGTTTTTCTCCTTTTCTTTGTGGATACTAATGCTAATTATTCTAATATATCGGTATTGGATCTATAATTAGATATGTCATATTTTGGATATAAAATTTCAAAACTAGATGTAACCATTTCCTGCTGGATAACAACGATATTCATGTGAAATCGATTCAAAATTAAGCGTGCTTTAGTAGATACTTACTGTAACCCAGGTCTATATCACAGTTTACGCCCATGAACGACCCAACACATAAACATGTGTAGTACCCGAATTCGTCGTCCACACATGGTGCATTGTTGGCGCAAGGATTTGAGTCACATTCTGATCGAAAACAGAGAAGACAGAAATTAGAAACAAATATACTGTTCAGTGGTGTCTATGTGACACGTCACATATCTTACAACGGCTTCTAGCTACTGGCCGAGAAGATGGCGAAGGCGGGAAGTGATCTATGTTTTGTACCAAGGCTTTCTTCAACGCTTTATATGCCACATATGTTATTGCCACATGCTCATAAATTGCACTGAGGTACAGTTTGTCCGGCACATTACAAAGTTAGCAAAACACCCAGGTGCACGTAAATTCCATGAATTAATCTATTTTTGAGGCTCTTTTATGCAGGTATAACTATTTGTATGATATACACATGTTTTCTGTACCTGCTCTACACGTTTACGTGATTATTTGGGGCGCCTTCGCGCTGTCTACACACAAATGTTCACAATGGCTATTGTGTATCACACCTGTCAATCCACTAGCAACTGCCAACACAGTTTCATTAATAATGCCTGGTGCTTCTGGCGGAAAAGAAGCTGCGGATTGGCATGTGTGATGCACAATAACTCCTCCCTTTTAAGGCCGTTTCGGATGAGAGTAGGGAAAATTTGTCCCAGAGAACAGAGTGATTGTTTTCACCCTAATATCGCTTTTTCGGAAGTGGTATATTGTTTGAATGTCATGCAAGCTCATTGTTTGGCTTATAATCCTTATGTAGATGAATATCTTCATATTTAGGGATTTTCTATGAATATCACCTTTAAACTAGCTCTATCTATGGAACTATTATCACTGGAATTCAACGGCTCAGTACTGATGACCCAGTCGGTTATTGTTCCATGGAAAACCGGTTTTCTGACTTTTTGGATACCGTTTTAAATACACAATTAACCTCTAACATGGGTTCCAACCCTCGGTTTCAGTTCGATATTCAGAAGGTTCGTTATCCCGAAGGTTCGTTTTTCCGAAGGTTCGTAATTATGAAATACATAAATTGCCTTTTTCTCGATGCTCGTTAGTCCGAAAACGAAATAGGGGCTCGTTAATTCGAGCATTTGTTTCGTAACGTTTGGAATATCCAACCTTTGGAATAACGAGTGCTTCCCGAAACTTCTACACGGCCTGGAGGGCGGAGCCGCTCAGCGCTGAGGTCAGGATAATATAGCTGTCAGAGGAAACTAAACTTCTACATTTACTAGCTGTGCTTAAAGCATCCGCTTTTAACACTTTAAATATAACGATGAAAACTCGAAAAAAGATGAAATTTGAGCGTGAAACTCGACTAATACGATATAAGAGTAGATAACTTGTAACAAAAATGAAGCTTGGTTAATGAAGAGTGGTTAAGTCGCTTCCCGGTAAGCAGTAGATTGCAGGTTCAAATCCTGTCTGGTTACAAGAATTTTGTCTGACTTGTTTTTCGTTCATTTACAGGATGGAGCACGCTATCCCCACAACTGGGTGTATGGCTAAAATTTCTTTGTAAATATAAAATGAAGCTTGATTTTAAACTATTTAATACTTCTTTAAAAAAAAAGGCCCTCCACCGTTGCATTGATGTATAATTCTATTTCATCAGTATTTCACAAAATATATCATTGTAGGTAATTAAGCAATATATACATTGTCACTCTCCTAAGAAGATGTGCTTTATATTCCCATGCTTCAGCATACAAGCTCCCCAAGACACATACGCGACTGTACCCCTGGGGGTGTTTCACCAAGCTGTTTGTAAGGTAAGAACGATGCTACACACGACTGATGATCTGATCTTGTGGTAATTGAGATTCACCAACTCGTTTCCCTTCTAATATAATTTGAGTTATTTCCCACAATCTAAATCAACTTCGACAAACTTTTAACTTTGTATTCAGATAAGAAACAAACATTTGAATTGACAAAGATCGGATTTCAACTTAAGCTAATGGGAATCGAGACACTTGAGAATCTGATTTAGCACAAGTACATGCCGCCAGTCGGGCGTAAAGTCGTGCGTAACTTACGCACATCTTGGTGAATCACTTCCCACGTAAGGCACCAACATCATAATCGCTTCAGGCATTTTTGGTTGCTGATGTTGCAATGGAAGGCCTTCTGTTTTTTTTTCGTGTTTGAGAAGACAGTATTATCTTACCCGATCGGACATATGGCTTGGTACAACCTGACAAGCATTTGCGTCATTACATTATACATATTCTGAATCATTCATATTCCAAGTATAGGATATACACATTGAATTGATATGCGACCATTGTACAAACCTCTTTGCGCTCTCTCTAGATGAGATTGACAAAAACGTATTCCTTTAAAATGAGATGATGGGCATTCTTTATTTACTTGTAAGTAAACTCTTTGCATTGACTCTAACATTATGTGCTGTTAAGGTGTACGATCTCATAATAACAGATTGGTGTTAGTTGGACCCCATAAACATCCTTCTGTACCGGAACTAGAGCTATTTTACAAGAGTATGCTGCTTCTTCGTACATTTATTAAAACAAGGCACTGAGTCCGTCAATCGATAAGAAAGAAGAGGAAGACTTACCATTCACTGCTCTCGCGCCGTTCATTGCCAGAAGGACGTAGAGGAGGGCCATAAAGACCCCCATCTTGAAAGTTGTCTCCATCCCCTAGATAATAGATCACCTTTGCTTGTAAGTTGTTTCCAGTTTACGTTGTAATTTGACTCGCGTTATGTATGAGCAGATTTTAGCGGCTCGCCCTCCGTTCCTAACTTCGCGTCAATAAATGAATCTCTCCGTATTAGCATTACTCTGTTGCCTGTCTCGGCCTCTACTCTCCTCTCTCTCGTTTGTTCTTCACTCCATTCTATGGACCAGAACTGACGTCACCGGCACACCCTGATTGCTGAAATAGAAAGCCAATCAACAACCAGCAAATGAGGTCACGTGAGATGAATCTATTGGCGATAACTGTCAGCTTTCAGAACTCATATTTGTATCGCAGCTTTGTATTCAAACTTAGGCGAGTAGCTATTGACATATTCAGAAAGGAATGTGGGAATCACGGTTGATATGTTTTCAAAAGAACGTTCCCCCGCTGGCTCCGTCACGACTATTGTTCGACTTAGTTTGCAATCATAAATCTCCACGGGCCTTACAAACAAATATATTCCAAGCTTGAAGAGAGATAGATTGTGCTCGCAAAATACCATTGCCTTTATTTTCAAGTCTTATGTATGATGGTATTTGAGGACGGATAGGCACAGTTGCATGGACTCTCTGTAACAGATGTATCACGTAATGAGGCATCTCATTATGTATTTTTCTCCTAAAACCTAGCCAAAATCTGACCAAACTTTGTTAGTTTGTCAGTAACATACAAGAAAATACCAAACCCCTTCAGAATATTGCAGCCACGCTTTCTTTTGATTTTGGAACTTGCTTAGATTGATTAGACAAGAGGGGGCTCTTTACACCTGTACTCACAGATATCGTACTTTAGGCTGTCCACACACCCTTCGATCGACATTGCTGACAAAAAATATGCAAATAGCCATCAATGATATATGGCACTAAATATGGAAAAAAAAATGCTGCTAGGTCTACCTCTGATCATACAATGTGTACAGTGTTTCAAATCACGATACCGGATTTGTTACCTAACTATGATTTTGTCGCCTTCTTCATTTTTGGAAATGAAGTCCCTCGGTCCTTTGTACTTTTTTTATTTTATGAAATAGGCATCATGTTAACTAAAGTGACATGGTGATCAGCGTTACTTGCCAATCCTCTACTCCTTGAATGCCACATGTGAAGATATGCACATGTAATACATACAAATCTTTTGGCCTTAGCTTCATTTTGTGTGGCACAAAAAAACTTGAATACTTGAAATGTCACGAGGGGGCTCAAAGGTGTGTGCGTGGGGTGGGGTGGGATTTGGGGTGGGAGAGAAAGGGTGGGGCAAAGGAGTGACGATCGATACTATTACGTGTTACGATTTAAATCGCAACGTAGAACTGTGGGATTAAGGGTGGAAGAAATTACGCGGAACCTTTCGGGCTAGTGCCATCTGTTTAACACATAATGAACTCAGTGCCCAACACTCTTTACAAACTTTCTAAATTAATTCCTTAATTTCATCTAAGTGCATAGGAATATGCGTAGCTATGTGTTATGCGCTATACTAGAACTGAATATTATTATTATTATTATTATTATTATTATTATTATTATTATTATTATCATTGTAATAATTGCAAACAAAAAGTACCTACATTAACAGCTTGGATCATGCAATAATTTAGTTTAAGTTGACGTAGCAGCTTAAACTCGTTGTATGCCCGACCAATTGCTGCTCTGTGGGGTTTGTTTGTGTCACGTGTGCACAAATGCATTACTGGCGCAAAAAGACTTAACGCATGCAATGAATCCACAATTTGTTTATGCTGCCATGGGCGGAAATCGCTCCCCGAAGGTGGAGGGGACATGTTTTTCCTCAAGAAGTAGCAAGGGGGGGGGGGTTACCACGTTTAAAAAAAAAAAATTAATCCGCCCAGTCTCGTGTGGGTACACGAACGCAAATAGTGGGGGGGGGACATTTGATATTGTGTCCTCACCTTTTCGATGGGGGTGTCCCCCCACTATTTTAAAAATAGTGGGGGGGGGGGGACATTTGATATTGTGTCCCCCCCACTATTTTTCGTGGGGGGGACGCGACCCCCCCTGTCCCCCCCGGGATTTCCGCCCATGGCTGCGGCAAACATGCACCAATGCCACATAAGGAGTAATTCTTACTGCTAAGACCAAGTCCAAGCCAGTGGCAATTTTATTTTCAAATAGGCGCAAGGGGAAACTATTCATCGCTTATATTGTACAAAGTGGATTTAGCACCGCTTGGATTCAGGCTCGTCATAGAGAAAGGTATCCGCAAAGTATAGAGTAAAACTTATCCCTATATAGTTTGGTTCCGCTTTGTTTTGTGTATGAATTATGAATAGGCCTTAAACGTAATATGCAATTATACACCTTTCGAGCCAACATTATCAAGCACATAATCGGGCCGTCGCCAGGGAGGGTGCGAACGCACTCCCCTTCAGAACAAAAAAAAAAATGTTAGAAAAACGTCATAATCCCCCCCCCCCCCCCCCCCCCACTGAGAGCATTTTGAGAGACTGGACGGGAAAAAAAAAACACCTCCCCCAAATCCCCCCCCCCCCCCCTCCCCCCCACTGAGAGCATTTTCAGAGACTGGGCGGGATAAAAAGAAATGTGTTTTTGTGTTTTTGTGTTTTTTTTTCATAAAAAGCACCCCCCCTAGGAAAGAAGCTGGTGACGGCCCTGCTAATGATGTGATCAGTAACGCAATGTTTTTCATTGGTACTTTATATTTTTGATACCGCGCGGATAGTAATAAAATCTGAGGGAGAATCATGTGCTTCCTCATGTACGCTTTTATTGTATATATGTTTAGAGAGGGCAGAAGGACAATGTATTTTACTAAAAACAATTAGGAAACAGCAGCTGGACTTTTTAGGCCACTGTGTGAGAAAGGGAAATTTGGAGTGTTTGTTTCTAACTGGAAAGATAGCAGGAAAGAGAGATCGTGGGCGCCAAAGAGTAACGTTTCTGCAGAGCATTGCAACTTGGGCTAGGTTGAAGAAGATTGAGCTTCTTAGACTGGCAATGGAAAGGAAAGCCTGGCATTTCATGGTCGCCAACGTCACAAGATATGGCACTTGAGAGAGAGATGTTTAAAAATGATATTCTTTGACCAATGTCCTTGAGCACTACTATCTGAAAATATGTCTTGTGTTTCTGTAAGTCTCACAAGACAATATGTCATCCCTTATGGAGCTAACATCGTCATGGTGGCGTCACTCTCATGCAATCATAAATGTGTATCAAATACATATCAGTCATCCATGTTCGTGTTTTTTTTTTATTATTGTTTTACTGTTTGCATCAGGTTGAATAAAGTTCGAATTAAATTGAATTGTTAGACGTCCCCACTTCAGCACTGTCAAGTCGCTGGGCATTTCTTCTTGAAGATTTTATTCAAAATGAATGTTTTGTACACTTCACGCTAGCAACATTGAAGGGATAGTTCATCCGGATATTAGGTTGGTGTCAATAAAAGCAGACACATTTAAAAAAAACATATCGGTGAATGTTTGATGAAAATCCATCGAAGACAGGTGAGTATCCAGGTTTTTGAAAGCCCTCTGGGGAGACACAAGCAAAAGAAAAAAATATATATAAATAAAACAAATTAAAGCCAACAAATAGGGGAAAAAGAAAAAGGAAGGGGGGGGGGGTCACTTCCCTAAATCCCCCATTACATACTAATAATATATCAATAAAAACGAAAAATATATCAATTAAATAAAAATAATTTTGGGGGGGGGGTTGACTCTCCCCCCCCCCCTAAATACGCGCCTGATCGAAGGATAAAACATTTATGATCTTTGAATGTTTATATTTTGTCACGTCACGTGCGAGGTGCTCTCGAATATGTTGTGTACAATGTTTTTTGAAAATGTGCACTTTTCCCCAAAATATGCCTCCTTCTACCTGTGCATTTAATACATCATTAGGAATACAGGACCCATCCACACACCTGTACATGAAAAAAAAAATCCGCCTTCAAAAAAGAAAAAGAGCATTTTATGGAAATATACTGCACACAACATATAGGAGAGCCCCTCGCATGTGACGTTACAAAATTTAAATTTCAAAAGATCATAGCTTTCTTATCTTTTTACGGATTTTCGTTAAACTTCCTCTTATGATATGTTTCTTTCATGTTTCTGATTTTATTGAAACCAATTCTTATTCCGGGTGAACTATCTATTTAAAAGGCGACTGTGTAAAAAAAAAGATATTCCCATTAGAGGGAGACAATCGCTCAGCTTTGCTTTATATTTCCGTGCCTCAGTATTGGTCCACACTGGATGCGTCGTGCCGAGTTAAACTAGCACACAGAATACCCCCATACGTCTGGTAACGAGGCTATCTATGTCTCTTTAGAAAAGATGAATAATTTGGGGTTAGGCTAATCTTTTGTCGGAGAAGAATAGGAACTTTGCACTCCTTCTTTCTTTTCTTCAGTCATCCTTGAACTACAATATTAGTTCATGCCCCCCGCACAAACTGCGTACAGACACAACCTATAGTGGGTTCGTCAACGGGCATGACTGTTTAACTCTTTTTGGGCCAGGGAAATTGCTACCATATATTAATTGTGTGCATTATTGTTGACAAAATGCGGTCGTAAGACATAAAGGAGTTAAAAACTATTGTCCCATCTATTTACCAACGCACTGCCCGTTTTGATCGTGATTAGAAGTTCAACCGCGATTCTCATAACTCAAATATTTAGCAGTCATTGTGTGAAGGTAATACACGCCTCTCTTCTCACGACTGCGTATTATTTGCTCAAGGGCGAAAGAGACGAAATAGTTGCGAACAAAGAAAGCTGGGGCAGAGAACAGATAAAAGACGGGGTATGTCAAATAAGAATGAAATACTCCACAATTATTCGCAAACACACACCTACACACGATCACATTTACTATGTGCATCATACTGATACGTGTGAACTACTGTATGCCTGCTCATAGACCCAATGTGTTGATCTGACACGAAACCAATGGTAACCTCCCAGACCAACATTCATTTGGAAGAAAGTACGCCCTATGACTCACTGTGACTGACGAATCAGTTTCAATCTCCTCTTGCAATCTTTTAATTCCACATTTCCCTAAGCATGGAGTCCAAAATATTTATATAAAAAGTGCTATTAAAAGACATTTTAAACCAAACTTGTGTATTCAAAAACATCACTTAGAACAATTAACAATGATCTAATCTATCATTGAGAAAAATAAATCTTTCATGGTGGTGTAGATAACACTTGAACTTTCCGGTGCCCCATGTGTGAGAGAGGGGGATTGGTAATTGGGTTCTTTCTAGGATGTGGCAGTCCTAGAACGGACTGATGGCTCAATCCTATAAAGGACTGTTGTGGGGTAGTCCTGAAAATGACTGTTGATATTCCTTCTAAGAGAGTCCTATAAAGGACTGTTGTAGTCCTGAAAAAAAAAAAAAACTGTTGGTATTCTTGCTGAGAGAGTCCTGGTAAAGAATGTTAAGGAAGGGCTCGACGTTTCAAATAGGTCGAATGTTTGTCGCCGGAGTGAATAGTCAACCTATTCGACGTAATACAATAACTTTTAAAGTCTAACCTCTGAGTCTTCGAGGCAGATTTCACGATAATGTTGTTCATAGACATAGTCCATGTGAGTTCTACGTTTCTTTCCATTTTCACATTTCACAAAGCTGAACTTCATTTGGTACGTGTGGTTAATGCAATGTTTTATAAAATTTGAAGATGGGCACATTTCCTTTTTCTACCAAAAAAAGAAAAAAAAATAAGGGGGTGGGGTGGGGTGGGGCGGCTTATGAAATTGGGATACTGAAGGAAATGGGCAACTGGATATTTCATACAAAGGGACTATGATGTAAGCGAATACTACATACATAATTAATGTTTGTGGTTATGCTGCCTAAATTTTAATATGATAATACATGTATTACTGAGGGAATGTGATAAGTAAAACAAAAACAGGAATTCGAAGAAAGTACCATGGGGCCGACGCCCATTATGATCTGTATGTATTTTAACTACTACCCTAATAATTGATTATGACTAATATATATAAGCCGTATCCTTAAAAATCATCCCAGTCGTCGTTGGTAAACAAGCAAACTTACTCAACATGATATGATTAAGTCATTGAGTGACGGCCACGCCCTTTCGCTTCTCACTGTATGCTCATGGTGCTTGGCCTCCAAGTTATCTATTGCAAACAAACACGAACGGCATTCATTATCCACGCTGCATTACAGAGTGGGTATTTGCATTTTTTCATACATTCACGGATATGCTCCGTCTTTTCAATCCTCTCATTGTCTTGTTAACAATGTCTGTCTCAGTCCCATTGCTACTTTAGCCACCCACTTGTTTCCCTGTCTCCTTCTCGCTCTATCTCTCTTCATTTCTCCTCTCCCTTCACCCATATCCCCCCCTTCACTGTATATTTGTACCCTCCCCTCCCCCACTATCTCTCCTCCTCCCTCTCTCTGTCTCCTTCCTGTACTCGTTCATGCATCGTCCTCTCTATTTCACAGCTCTCACATTGTCAAGCCTGTTCACATATTCCTTAATTTTCTTCCTTCCGCACTCAGTTTGACCTTGCACAGTGGCGGATCAAGGAGGGACGCAAAAATCAGATAGGTAAATAAACACGTGTGTGTCCCTCAAACAACCCTCAGCCGGGTGAGCATTTCCGGAACAGGAGCTTCCATGTACCTTTATAACGTTCGTAATATTCCACACATCTATATCAAACGCTTTCATCTACCATCATGTTTCCCCGAAAAAAATATATATTTCAATATATTTAACTTGTTTAACTTGTGTATCATTATTTAAAAGCTCTTCCTGTGAAGGACTGCGAGCACTCTACATGTACAAGGATATTATTCTTCAAGTATATATATATATATATATATATATATATATATATATATATATCACTGGATCCAGCGTTAGAGAGACATGCTATAAAAATGAGTGACTCGGAGACACTTTCTAGATCACATCATAACTTAAAAAATTTACCAACTTAAATAATCTTTCGCGAAAATAACAACTAAAACTGTTATCATTAAATCAGCCAAATAGCATAACCTTTTCTCGAAGAGATTTTGGGCAAAAAAATAGAGCAGGATTGTTCCTTAAGTTATTGACTAACTTCTGTATGAAAATCACATTAATCTGATTAGTCATGGATAAGTGGACAAATTTTATAGGCAAAATGTCACTTTTAAAAAGTCACAAGGGTAATTTTGGGATTCCGTCATATGATGTTTTTTTTTTATGAATTCCATTTCTGTTTCATAACTTATGTCCTTTCAATGTTTATCATCAATCTCTGAATGCACTTACACCTATCCCGACACTTAACCCATTGTTCTGGTTGAGTGAGCACTCATCCCTCTCGAGTTTGGAAAATTTAAAAACCCTTTACTTTGGTGAAAAAGTAAAACTCTGGATATTTTGACAAAGATGTAACATGACCTGTTATGTAAACATAAGAAGTCATTTTTTGTGTCATGGTTGAAACGGCATGAAAATTACCCTTATGACTTTTGAAAAGTAACATTTTGCCTATTAAATTTGCCCAAAACTTCTTCGATAAAAAGTTATGTTATTTTGCTTGGGGTGGGGGGGGGGGGGGGGGGGTGCGGGGAGGACTTACTTTTTGGTTGTGTTTATATATATATCTATATAAACTCAAAAGAAGTGGTTGAAAAGATATGTCACATACGGTGTAAGAAATGGAGGAGGGAGGGTAAAGCGCATGATTGTATAAGAAAAAAATGGGTAACTTGAAATTCTTATAGAAGCTCGACTATCAATTACATTGTCTTAACTTAAAGATTAAGGAAATACATAACAGAAAAGAGACAAAGAAGGAAAAAGAAGATGAGAAAAAACAGAACAGAGCACTCACACCATGTATCAAAGCCCACACCCATATGACTTAATGTATCATGACTAATGCAATGCCCCGTGTTATGACATGTTATGTTATGTATAAAAATGCGTTACCGCAAATACACAAGCACTCTTACACAGGTGCAAACACAATACACAACAGTCTCCTAGTTTTCGGTACTTCACAGTTCACAACTACTTCACCTTTTCATTAACCCTTTCCGTCGCAAACAAGCTACGGCTCTCTAGGCTCTGTGCACATATCTGGTGAAAATGCACGTCGAGTGCCTGAAGACTTAAATAGCTTTAAATCAAATGATATCGATCAGAACCGTATTTCTTTCACGGAGCGCACCTCTTTGTCGTAACAAAGCGATTTTCAAGAGTGAACTCTTTTTGTGGACTTTGCCATTGTTGGCTGCCGGTGTGGAAAATAACAATATTTTTTTTTTCATACTTTACAATCCGCCCACTGGAATAATGTGAATCACACATAGAGGGAGGTAAATCTGTGAAGGCTTTGTATTCGTATGCCAGGGCTAGTGATTATGAATCAAAATCAAATATTTTCGTGGACTTGTAGTTTTTATTGGAAATTTAGTAACCCGTAAAAAATGATAATTGTTGTTAGAATAAGCTAGATATGTACAGTTTGGCTTATTTGAATATTATTTCCCCAAGTACATTTCCCCTAATAGTCCATGTCAAACTCAATGGATATCTTGCTTTCGTCTTATCATAAAATATTAACAAATCTAAGATGTTTAAGCGTTGTCGGAAAAATCTGACTGGGGAATTATTTTTGCTATATGGACGAACAAAGAAGACATTTGGGAACACAAGATTCTGCAATAGATGCGAAGAGACATATCTTAATTACAATTCAACAACTTTCCCATCAGCTGTTTAGTACTTTGAGTCTTCCATATCTAAGCAAGCGGCTAACGCAACTTGTATCCGCGTTGCATTTCAGACAGTGGTTCCTCGAAATGATGAACATGTGTGTTGCTGTTTTAATCATTGTTTTATTTTATTCCTGCTAGTTGCATACATTCGGTCACGTGATGGCGCTCTTCCGGAAAGAATGTTTGTCTTTTCGTGATATCATTCATTTATTTATGATTACCTCTCATGGTCAATGACCGAATCGAGGTATTTCATAAAGCTGTGGATGATATATCGACTGCTCCCTCTGGTGATCATATTGTGAAATATAGATTGTCCCTTTACTGTATCTTGGTAAATACTTAAAGAAGAGCAATGGTATTAACAATAAAAATAGTCAGTATGCTGAAAATACGACATCGCCCCTTCTCTCTTTCTCTCTCTCTCTCTCTCTCTCTCTCTCTGTCTCTCTGTTTTTTCTATATCTGTGACTGCCCGAATCCAAGATCTGTCATATTTCCGTATGAGTGTGGCACCAATGAGTCTGATTATTTTACTAATTATGTCAATTGGTTTCAAAGAAAATTTACTGATTTGTAACGATGCATACCACACACGCATCGAGACACACTCCACTCACGTACACATACTGTACACACAAACACACCTAACGTTTCTCAAAAATTATGCCGTAAGATAACTTTAACATCAGAGGAGCCTCCCTAATTCTTTTATTTACCTTAATTGCCGAAGTGTAGTATTTATTTACACCGGGAGAGGATTTTTTTCCTAACATGTTAATTCAATATGGGGGATATCAAATTCTATGGAACATTTTACATGAAGGCCTATTATATTTTCTCCATGCAAATATGAAAAATCAATGTACATCCAAACCTGCTGCATAACTCAATAGAGAAAGCAAACTCACTGCATTTATTGCCCAGGTAAAGTATTCAAGTATGTCTATGCATTTATACGATTACACAGAAATCTAAATTACATGTTACACAGATATATTGTCGAGACGTTCTGAACAGAGAACTACACTTTGAAAAGCGGTTGTTTTTATTAAAGGCGCATCTAAACTTTGCATATTCACCATTTTGTACCAGCAAATTCGTAAATACCAGAGTGAAAGGTTGCCTGCCTGCTGTTCAATATACATACCTTTATTATAAGTACGGAAACATAACTGGTACATGTAGTTCAATAATTTGTAGAGTATATGAAATTGATTAAGAGTAATCGTCCGAGTATCACTACTTTTTTCTTGGGTTAAGTCTTTGTGTGCCAGACGTTTCATTTTGTCACCTCTAATGCATACAGGTCCCATTAAGCCTGTATGTGCGAATGCCCCAATTTTGTACCAGTCATAAACATAGAGCTACTGTTTGTACGGCAAAGAAAGAGTTCAGCTAGGTTATCTGGCACAGATCAGGGTTAATACTCGCGCTTTCTAAAATGTACATGACGGAAATACATTTTACATTAACATGATTATGTTTCTAACTACTTTACATTCGAGTTTACCTTTAAAGCAGGAAACTGACTTTAGTTTACAAGTGCTGTCATGTCTATGTACGAATACAAGTAGTACCACCATTGCATAGCATTAAAGATATTCACATAGCTATTGAAAAACAAACAAAATGCACACATCAGAAGAAAAAAAAAGACATCTATGAATGCAAGAATAATCATAAAACTAAGGATGAAATAAAAAATTGGCAAAAATTTTCCAGATTATCATCAAAATTCATGTTATAATGACAATGTCAGGTATCATATATGATCTCGAATAAATGAAGAAGAACAAAACACTTACAACTAGGTCATTTACTGCTCTTGGGTATACACATTTATTAAACAGTTATTACATATTCGATACGTTAAAATCCTCGCATTTATATAAATTCATGACATGCAACCTGACGTGTGCCATGCTTTATGAATAGTGACCCACATTTTCTATTATGAACAGCGGTCCCTTGGTGGGAAGTGACACGTTATGAATAGCGAGTAGGCCCAAATTTATGTTTATAGGGCGGTGTTCTTTTGTTGTAAATAAACAACATATCGAATGGGAAAGTTTAGTGTTTTAGTTTTTAGTGTAAATATGATAATGCAATCATTTTGTGGAATTAGGAAAATGAATGATCATAAGTGAATAACCGATCAATCAATCACTTCAACATTCGATATAAGTTCGGGAATGATATAACATTCATTATCAAACAAGAGAAATGGGGGTGGGGGTGGGGGTGGGGGGTGGGGATCTACACCTCGGTGTCGCCTTCCCGTTCTGCTATGATAGTCCCCATGATGCTGTGATCGCCTTTGTCCTGCGTGTAGAATTCTCCAGAGGTACCCGAGCTGGTCAACCCTCCCGTGCTCTCCCCCGTGACGCTGTACTTCCGCTTGACCATGGCCCAGACGCTCGAGACCCAGGTGCCCGAAGCCGAGGAGAACCCCTGTGAGGAACTGGAGGTGGAGGCATTGGTGACAGGCCCCGACAACCCATCCTGACCGTCGGCGCAGAAAGAGCAGGTCAGTCCCCACTGTTTGCGGATGACTGGGTTCCGCACGCAGTGTAGCAGGAATATGACCAGCCCTTGGAAGGAGTTGAAGATGATGAAGAGCGCCTGCGCCACCTGAAAGGAGAACGGTACCATTAACCGTTTCTGTGCCAGACACAATTCTGCTCTATAAGAGCTGTGTGTATTACTTGATTACTGGTAAATGCGCTCATGCCACTTAAAAGATTTTTAAAAAATGATATGTTTTATTGTTATATGATCAACTACAATAACAACATGTACAAATAAAATACAGGGAAGAAAAATAAAAGACAGTGTCATGAAAAGACATACGATGTCTACGATGTCTAGGCTGGACTGCCATGACTCGAAATGAATAACAGATCAAACGAATGAATACGACCAAACAACTAACATCCATCACTTTGCACAAATATTGACCACATATTTATTTTTTAAATTTCTAAAACCCTTCTTTAATTTAATATTTGTACTGATGCATCTCTGTTGTCAATACGATGTGGACTGGCAGAATGGGAAGCCCTAGCTATTTTTTTTGGTAGTTGTCCAGGCCCGGAGATTCATTTACATTGAAAAGGTAGATCGTCCATAAACCTGTTCCCAAAGATTAGTTATGGACAAAATACACAATCATCACTCTTGCGCTAAATTAAGGGTCTCGTAAAGGCACACTGGCGATCAAGTCGATACCCATGGTCGACTTATTTCAATATCACGAGTCGATACTTACTCGACTTAACGCTTCAATCAGGAGGAGGTATCCTGCAATCCAGGTCAGACCAAGAAACACCAGGATAGTGATGGCGTTCTGGATGCGCTCGATCGTGTCACGTCTTTCTTCCTTTGCATCCTTCTTCAGCTTACCCGCCACCTTGGTGGAGAGGATGAGTTGGCGAACGACGAGGATAAAGATGATGACGTTGGCAACAAGGATGACGGTCATCGGGAGGCCACCGATACGAGACCAAAGAAGATTTTACATGATTATATTTGAGGATAATAAAACAAATATAATTTAACGTCCAGGTGTTAAACCTAGTGGAGGCCATTTTCCTTTACAGAATGCACCCACAGAGATGTGAAACTCTGTTGGCAAGCATATAACAAAATGATATGAGCCATGTTGTCAGTCAGATATCACAATCATGCAGTATAACTCCACATGTTCCTGAGATAACGACTGTGGATCGCCACATCTCACAGCCGCCACAATTAGTGTAGTAAGTTTAAAGCCGCTGTCAACTGAGCCCTTGTGGCGTGAAATCGTTTAAGGTGGGGGGGGGGGGGGGGGGTGGTCGCTGGATTGGCGCCGGTCATGTCAGCTCCACCCCAATGCTCAAAATGTTCGGGCCGAATATTTTAAGGATTTGTGATTTAATCACTAAGATCTCCAAATTACGATCATTTGAGGTCAAATAACTTTTAGCAAGTTTCTAAAATGGACAATACATGAATTTAAGACCATTGGCAAGAAGATTGCTCACGATCACCTTTTTGAAGGCTTCTTGTCTTCCCAGTGCAGTATATTCCCTTTAAAGTCAGTTTCTAGTTTATTATTGGGAGGGGAATTCAGATGCAGTGATTAATTCATTGTCCGTGTATTTTTTTGTTACGATATCTTTTTTTAGACCTGCAAAAGCGACACCCTGTTTTTGAACTATTACGTAGTGGCCAGAAACACATGGGAAATTGATATTTCCTTTTTTTCGCTAGAGTAGTAATCTGTTGTCTCACGAAAAGGCTAACTGGAGATTGCGACGTTTCGACCGCTACTGCTAGTCTTCGTCAGGCAATGTGGACAATAGTCGCTGCGCGCGTCTTTTATAGCGTAAGCTGCGTTCCGAAGGTGCCGGAACCGCCGCGCTGCGATTGGTCGGCGCACTTGACCAATCACTAGCCGCGGACGGTGCGACATCCGGGCGGGTAGCGGACGTCGGGGAAAGCCCCTCGGTTGGCGGCGGCGTCGCGGGCGGGCGAACACTGGCGGTAGCTGCACAATTGCTACTGTGGTTAGAAGCGGGCGTCGGAAGGCGGTCAAGCGGAGAGTTACGGGTGGTCGCGGGTGGCGCATGGCGGCGGATGGTCGGAAGCCATTCCTCGGGGATCTCAATGCCGTTATCCCTATTGATGTTATTCGGATGTAAGCGGATTTGGATAGCCTCTTTAACACGCCGTGTGTACCAGTGCTTATCCCGCGCTATGCAGCTTACCGCGTCCCAATTGGGAGGGTGATCTGCATTCCAAGCATGCTCTGCGACTGCCGAACTATCTATGCGCCGATGCTTGACATCTCTGCGGTGCTCTACCATTCTTTCGCTGACGGGTCTACCCGTTTCCCCGATGTACACCTTGTCACAAGTCCCGCATGGAATCTTGTAGACAACGCCATCGAGTCTATCGGGTATCGCGGGGTCCTTAGGGCGCACTAGCTGCTTACGAATGGTAGTGTCGGACTTGAAAACGGCGCGTATGCTATGCTTCTCTAAACGTCGGCGAAGCTGGCGGAAAATCGAATCGACAAACGGTAGAACAACGGTAGACTTGTACTGCATAATCTCTTTGTCGGTAGAGTTCTTCCTCTTAGTCACGCGGTTGAGGAAAGAGCGCGGGTAACCATTGGAAACTAGAGCGGAAGCAATGCGTTGTTTCTCAATGGAAGTGCAGTGCGGCTTAGAAACAATGCGCGATGCCCTGTCATAAAGGCATTTAACGACCCCGCGTTTGACGGATTGGGGATAATGCGAATCGTAAGCTAGGTATTGGTCGGTGTGCGTGGGCTTTCTGTACACTGTGGTGGTGAGACGGCCCTCACTGTCGCGGTGCACCAGTGTATCGAGAAAGGCGATGCGGCTATTGTCTTCCGTCTCCATAGTGAAACGGATAGACGGCTGCTGCGCGTTCACGTAATTCAAAAGGCAATCGGTAGCGGATCTGTTAGTTACGATGAAGGTGTCATCAACATAGCGTTTCCAAATTCTCGGCTTGAATTCGGGCGGACAAGCGTTGAGCGCGTCTTCCTCAAAGGATTCCATGTACAAGTTAGCAATAACGGCAGAAACGGGGCTTCCCATGGCCGCGCCTTCTTGTTGTTCATAGAAGAGTCCGTCGTACATAAAGTACGTGGACTTCAATACGAAACCAAGAAGTTCTGTGACCTGGGCGGGAGAAAGGTCGGTACGGTCGGGCAAGGTAGCGTCGGCACTCAGGCGCTGAAAGGCGACATCGCATGCTGCTTCAACGGGTACATTGGTAAACAGGGACACGACATCGAAAGAGACCATGACTTCGTAATCAAGTATGGTCTCGCTGCGCAAGAAGTCGACAAAAGAAGCGGAGTTGCGGACTGCGTAACGGTTATGACCAATAAGTGGCGAGAGTATGTCAGCTAAGAATTTAGAAGCGTTGTAGGCAAAAGAACTCACACACGAAACAATCGGGCGCAGCGGAACATCGGGCTTGTGGATTTTCGGTAATCCATAAATTCTAGGCGGTTGCTTCTGCGAGGGCCTAAGTACCCTGTACGTCGCGTCATCAATATCACCATTCTTGTGGAAGCCGCGGAGAATGGCTGCTAGCTTGCGGGCGAGACAATCGGTAGGGTCCTTTCGTAAGGCGCGGTAAGGGCCTGAAGTAATAAGTTCGGACATCTTAGCACGGTAAGTGGAGGTATCTAATACCACGCTTGCGCGGCCTTTGTCAGCAGGCAAAATAGTAATGGCGCTATCTTCTTTCAGAGACTTCACGGCTTTGCGTATGCCCGGAGTTACGTTAGATTTAGGCGGCTCGGCGGAGGCGAGGATCGCGTTGACCTCTCTGCGGACGGAGCCGACGGTTTCGGCATCGCGGCAACGGACGGCGGATTCAATCTTGGCAATAATCTCGGTAGCAGGGATACGCTTCGGAGCAATAGCAAAGTTCAGTCCCTTGTTGAGCAGCGCAGTCTCGTCAGTAGTCAACACGCGCGACGATAAGTTGACTACTCGAGTGTCGGAATCGGAAACGGTGCATACGGAGTTATACTTATCCTGCTCAGTGAGCTTGTCATACTTCCCTTGTTGGCGGGCTTTGCACTTCTCAAATTCGGCGCGGAAGGTATTACCGTTGTGCTGGAGGATCAAATCGCGATGTTCTTCGTTGAGGGTGGTCTTGATTTCCGCGGTGGTGGATTCGACTTCGGAGTTGATGGAATTCAGGGTCATACGCGTCAGGTTGATTCTTTCTCGGAGAAAACGGCGGGAAGTATTGACTGCGATTTGTCGTGCTTTCTTGGTTGGAACTGGAACGCGAATTTTTAGGTCTTTCGGGATGACGGAATTCTTGATGCAGCGCGTGAGGAAAGTAAGGTGGTTGGTAAACCTCGCGAGTTTCTTGGAGCAGCGCTCATGTCTACGTGCTAGCCTTAGGGCAGGGCGCCCATACGTAAGGTCAATAGTACGGAAGATGTTGATCATCGTGGTAGTAGTATCGATACTACTACCACGATGATCAACATCTTCCGTACTATTTTTCCTTTTTTTTATTAGACTTTAAACTTATGTAGAGAAGAGAGTAGTTTAAATCAAAAACTCTTTATTAACGAGTGGTTGTGTGATTTTTGAGAATGTGTTAGGTGTAGGCCTTACAATAATTAATGTTGATTTTACGGCCTTCATGCAAATATACGTAAGACAATGACATTCTAGAAAAAAAAAACAGAACAGAATATGAAACAGTATAACACTAGGGAGAGAGCGAGAGCGAGAAGAGAGGGGGGAGGGGGTGGAAAAGTGCTTAAATGGGAGAAAAATAAAAGAAAATAGTGAGAAATTCAGAAAAAGAGGAAAGGGAAAAGGAAAGAGAAACATAATGGGTAAAATCATGTGATGTATTAAAGCAGTTATATGACATCTGAAGCATTCATTTTCATCCCGCTCACAAGCAAAACAGGAAATTTAATTTGATGTATACATTAGTACATTGTGCAAGATTAACGATTTCACTTCCATGGATCAGCAAGGTACAAAACCAAAAACAGAGAAATGACTAAGTAATATCAGGCATGAACGAAAGGAAAGGGAAAAAATGCTTTCCATCTTAAATACTGCTATGTACATCTTAATCACATGCTTGTAAAAGATAAGTTATAAAAATATCCATTTACCCATATATGTATATATATGCAATTATGTAAGTCATGCGTGCATGCAATAAATTACAATAGAGTTGGCAATCTCAAGATCTACAAAAGTTCAACATTTTTGGGCCTGCTTCGAGAGCATCCTTTTTTGTGGTTCAGAGACATGGACCATGAAGAACGCACTGCAGGACCGGCTCGATGGGACATATACTCGGTTACTCATGAGGTACAAAATATTAGTTAGAGGGAGTACAAAATAAAACCAGAGACCTACGGAAACACACCAACTATCTCTACCACTGTTGCTCGCCGAACGAGATTCGCTGGTGACTGCTTTCGGGCAAAAGACCAAGTAATCTCAGATGTGATCTGCTTGAGACTCTCATGCCACACCAGATGGAGGAGATGTCTGAATTACATGGACTGCAATTCAAGGGACATCCAGTGTGAAACTGGGGAGTTGCAGACATTGATGATAATTAAAGATTCATGGCATTGCATTGTGAACTCAATCTCGGATGCGTCCGCATGGAAGGAGTACTAGTAGTAAGTTATGGAATAAACCAGCACAATAAAAATCAATTTTTACACGTTTCAAATTCGTTTACATTTTTTTCTTCTTTAAAAAATAAGGAAATTCAAAAGGCCCATGCCATGAATACAAAATTGTGAACGTAAGTTTTCATTGTTTGATTTGCCAGGTATGAAATATCTCTCATGTCATGATTTTTGCAAGGGCAGAAAGTTTGGCTTTAAAATACTACACATAGAACTTATAGGTCAGTCTGGTATTTAAACATTACTTCACCAGTTATTACACTTAGTATGATACATAAAGACGGATGTTCCCAGAAACACTTTTATTGCTTCATATTATCGTTTGCGCTTTACTGAGATGGATCCATGACGGGAGAGACGGCCATTTGCCATCCCTATCCTCATGACCATGACTATCACAGCCACTACCAGTTAGCATCATCTGCATGGCATGGCATATGATTATTAAACTTACGATTCTTGTCATGTATCATTCATTTCCAAAGAAGCAATCTTGATATACATGTATATTCTAAATCATTTAAGCTTCGGTATTAACCACAAACATATACAGACAATATCCTGGCCTTTGCCCACGCCAGCATTTAAGAATTTCGCATCTTTACAAATGATTCAAACATGGCGATGTGTTGGATATATATACACCGTACTAATTTCAACTCAGTACTGAAGCTCTTTTCAAACATCTTGTCTATACGCGTTAAATCAAATTATTATATTCATTTTTCATTTCATTTCAAATCCCTTGAACTGAGGAGACACAAACACTGGCAAAATGTTTTAAAGAGGCGCCCATATCCATCGGAAATTGATTTAAAACTTGTATTATCACAGTTTTAAATTAGCAACAACATGACACACAAATGTATAATGACATATTTGACATATATAGACATTTAATGGGAACAATGTGTGTACTAGCCATTCCGTCCGGGCAGAAACAGAGCAATACGTTTTGTGAAAAATCTCATGAATGTGATGTTATAGAAGAGTTGTACCTGAAATATTTTATGAATAGTTTGTTATCCTATTTATTCATTTGTCAGTATTTTGACATTTTGACATTTAGCACGACATGGCTTACATATATACGGACAAATATTATGTACAGTTTAGTGACAAATATACATTTGTATGAATTTTGGATTATTTCATGGGAGTGATAACAAACAAAAAAGAATTTGTATCTGCATTAGGTCTATTTTATCATGGCACAAAGTGTAACTAAATAATTATTCTTTAAAAGCCACAATACAATCCGATGTTCCAGTGAACAAACGAGTAATTACAACAAACCACAAATTTGATATTTATCATAGATTTGATCAGTTACTACCTTAATTGTCACTAAATAATTGTTTTTCAAGAACCACCATACAATTTGGTTTTTTTTTTCCAGTGAACAAACACGTGATTAAAACACAGTGTAAATTTCATATTAATCATAAATTTCATTGCTTAGTGTTACCGTTGTTGCTTTACTCAATGTATCGTAGAAAAACATGCACAGAACAATTAAAGAATAGATATTTTCCCAACCAGCACGGATATTGCTGAATACATCATATTGATACACCAAACAAGACCATAAAACAAGTCTTTCTTATCGGATTTTAAACGCAGAAGCATTTGTGTATAACACAAATTAACATTCCCCAGGTGTGAAATAAGTGATGCTCGTTGGTTCATCGTTATTTTCTCGGGGACTGTGGAATATGGAGGTGGAATAGCCAATGCTTTGATCCTCCTCGGTAGCCCTTCCAAGAGGAGGCGGGCGATTCATAATGGTAACATAGAACGCATTATCGGCACCTTTCTTCTCGTGATGGACAGATTGGTCTCCGTCGACTGCGGTGTGTGAAAAGCGATGAGCCTCGTTGTCCATCTCTATCTCTTCGTACGCCGTGTCAGCCTCAAGAGAAGCATTTTGTTGTGAATTCAAGGACGTATTCCTATCAAGAAAGAACATTTATTTCGTCAGTGCACCTTGTCCCATTTTAGGCATATTTAAAATCATGCGCGTATCCAGGATTTTTGTGGGGGGGGGGGGGGGGGGAGGAGGGGGGGGGGGGGTTCTAGCTGATTTTTTTTTTTAATCCCGCCGAGTTTCCGGAAGTTGATGGGCGGGGGCGGGGGGTTTTACGATTTTTTTTTTCAGCGCTGCAAAACTTCTTGCGTCATACATTATTAGGTAGGGGTGCGGTTCGTCTACAAGACCGACCTCTGGGGAGACAAGCAAACACACACAAAAAAGGAGAGAAAATAAGGGGGGACCCCCGAACCCCCCCCCCCCCCCCTGCATACGCGCGTGTTTTCAATAATATCCAAATATGTTCGAACATGAAACATGAAACAAAAGTACTCAAACTGTATTAATGTCTTTCTGATAATAAGGAGGTGGTTCGTGCAAGATAGTTTGGAAGATGTGTCTGTAGATAAAGAAGGCTTGCGGTGAAGTATGGACTTAACATTTTAAATACACAACCTTACGTATTATATGCTGTTGTTAAGTTTAAACATAAACCATCAAAATATCTTGAATACAAAGACATTATACAGTCGACTCGCAAATTCAATTCTCTTTGCGCCTTATGTGTCCAAAAAGAAACCACAAAAGTCATTGTTACACAGACATAAATAATTGTTATAATATATATACCTGTGTTTATGAAACTTTAGTCCAACGATGACAGAAATGACTATGATCACCATTGTCACGACAACGATAACAACGATGAGCCAGATATCTGAAAAAAATATATGAATTTTGTTCCAAAATAAGTTACGTCTAAATTATACTTGTTTCAAGAATCTAATAATTTCTAATAACCTCATTCTCTTCAATACACCTAATATTACGTGAGATACACTCCAGTAAGTAAAGATAACCTGTCTGTCACACCGTTGCCATACCTAGTATTGTCAGGATATCAAATAAACGAATTTCAAAGTCAATCTACTGATGTGTACATGACCTGAGTACTGTAAGCGCTGGCAATCGCAGCTGCAGATCTATTGAAACAAATATTGTGAGGTGATACATTTACAGTTTCCTGTTTTTATTTATCTGTCCAATATTCTGTCGTCACCGGCACCGCAGAAGTGTCAATAAACGTTTCCTACATGAAAATGTCCTTTTTTGCAGTCCTGGAACAACCGAAATATGATTTATACTAAAATAGGTTTAGCATTACACGTGCATTCAAACAAAAGCTCGCAGACAACAAAGGCAACACGGCAAAGGCCCCCTGCCTTCCACAATCGACTGATAACTTGATAATTGTGAAATTCGTATTCCTTTCTGATAAAACTTACTTATTGCACAAGTTGTCCCAATGAATCCAGGCGGGCAGTCACAGATGAAGCCGTCTGGTTGATCGAGGCAGTGCCCAGAATTTTTACACGGGCTGCTCACACATGCATGGTTCTCTACAAATACACACAAACACCATATTACGGACTAGACATTATAAGATCTGCGTTATAATAACATGTGCGTCCTATTATCCGTTCTAAAACATGTTCTTCATAATGAGCGAAATAACGATTAACGTTCACAGTGTTCTGAATTTATTACCTTTTCAATTCACTTGAAAGTCTATTTACAAACCAAAGAGAGATATGGGTGTGATCTGATTAACTTGAAATGAAACTTGCATGACTCTGCAATCACAATCTGGGAAGATGTGTGTGTAAGGGCGCAAGGAGGATTTAAACTATTATCAATGATATCATACTGGAATGATATAGCTGAAATACTTAAAGGGCATATACTGCACTGGGAAGGCAAAAAAGCCTTCAAAATGTAATTGTTAGCAATCTTCTTGTCAATGGTCTTACATTCATGTATTGTCCATTTTAGATGCGTGCTGAAAGTTATTTGCCCTCAAATTATGTACATTTGGAGTAATGAGTGATTAAATCACAAATCCTCAAAATGTTCGGCCCGAACATTTTGAGGATTTAACCACTATTCATTAATTACTCCAAAATAATGTGAACCATTTGAGGGCAAATAACTTTCAGCAAGCTTCTAAAATGGACAATACATGAATGTAAGACCATTCGCAAGAATGTCAATGGTCAATGGTCTTAAATTCATGTATTGTCCATTTTAGATGCGTGCTGAAAGTTATTTGCCCTCAAATTATGTACATTTGGAGTAACGAGTGATTAAATCACAAATCCTCAAAATGTTCGGGCCGAACATTTTGAGGATTTAATCATTAATCATTAATTACTCCAAAATAATGTGAATCATTTGAGGGCAAATAACTTTCAGCAAGCTTCTAAAATGGACAATACATGAATGTAAGACCATTCGCAAGAAGATTGCTAATAATTACCTTTTGAAGGCTTTTTTGCCTTCCCAGTACAGTATATGCCCTTTGAACAGGAGCCCTGTCATACTCAACAAAATGTACTTCTATAATAATATCAATAACAAAGAGAAACAATTTATGAAATATTAAGGTGACATATAACCAGAGTTGTGAACCCACTTCGACATGAGATCGGTGTGCACGTGTTCAGCTCATCGTTTGTTGGTACACCACTAAGTTCGAAGTCTGGTGTTGCAAAAAAACCTTTTCCAAAGTATACGCAGAAATGGGTGATCTCAGAGCATGTTGGTCCATCACTAAGCTGCCAATTGACAGACAAACCGCTGAAGGTCACGGTTGCTCCTGGAGCAATTCCGGCACTGCTTTGGGTCGTGCTTAGGGCAGCGAAACCTTCCTCCAATCTTGATCCTTGCCCATCGGACTGGGCGCTACCATAGGCAGCTACACTCCACAAATCTGAACCTAGCGCAGCACCTCCCGCGCTGCTAGACGTGAATATGACATAAAAGTTAACGGATTGTTCAGTTCCCTCAAGCAGATCTCCGGATGTGACAGCTACAGTCACATCAGCAATTTCGACTCCTGAAAAATGAAAGTGAAAACATGTTGGAATTTACGCATTATATGTGCTCCCTTGCGTTCTGCTTCATATGAAATATTATTTTATACCATTTGCACATTCTTGTTACCTGAAAAACAAACAAGGAGAAGTGTTTTATAAGTGCATTGAGAGAAAGATATCAACCTAGAAAATGAATGAAGATAAATAAACGTGATAAACTTTCAGAACAAAAAAAAAAATAATAGTGAATCCTTATTGGTTACCTCTGCAGATAACAGGTGCACATGCGACAAGGACAGACTCATCTGGCACCCCAGTTAGTGTGAAGTTCGGGCTTGCACCACCAACGTTCTTTGATATTTCGGCGCAGATGAATGGAATATCATCACACGTGGTAACACCGTCAGCAAGGTTCAGCTGGATAGACAGGTCAGAAAGTATGCTCTGGGTTCCCGCGCTGATTCCAGTGCTTCCATGCGCAGAATCAAGGACCACGTTCGTCTCCAGAACACGGGTCGAAGTTCCGTCTGAGTTTCTGCTACCGAACGCAACGACGTTCCAGAGGTCGGTGCCAGATACACTGCCGCCATCACTGTCGGAGTCAATGAGCAGGTTGAACGTGACGGGGGCTGAAATACCCGCACGAAGGTCTCCGGATGAAACCTCCAACGTCGTTAGAACGACCTTCACACCTACATTATCTGGAAGGGCATATAATCATGACAATAGTGGTAGGAACTATTCTGAGGCTTGCACTTTGCTACACACAAATAGCAGTATGTACTTGTTGTGCTTACTGTATATTTCATCCATCCTCTTAAAGGTATTTGATGGGGCAAATAAGGGATAATCCTAGAATAGAGTATTTGAAAAGTGGTCATTGGTTTAAAAACTTAGAATCTGTCGGGCTGAAAGAAGAAAGTAAAGAAAGATTTGAAATAGCACACTATTTTGACAGAATTTTTACAATTTTTTTAAATGGGGTCAACTGTTGCGTACGTCGACATTCTTGGCAGCTTTAATATAAGTTATGATTATCTTGACAAATGGGAGATATCATTGTTACACTTGGAGAGAAACTTTGTCTGAAATGCTGACTACAAAGTACGTATAGCACGTTTTTATACATCATTTTTAATAATGTAGTACTCTTATACTTGGAATGTTACAAAATAATTCGTAGTGGCCTATATATTTTTTTTTTTACAAAATTGGGTAAAGTCTTCCTAGTGGAACCATTTACATTCAGATCTATTTATCCATTTCCCTTCCGATAAGAATGCAAGTTAAGTTATGATTATGTTGACAAATGAGAAATATCACTGTTACTTTTTGAGAGAAGCTCTGTTTAAAATGCTGTCAACACATTACGTATAACACTTTCATACTTCATTTCAATGTGATACATTTGTATTTTGAATGTTACAAAGTAGTTCAAAATGTCTTACTTGTGTCTCATATACATATATATATATTATATGTTTATTACAACTGAATAAGAAGAAATCAAATACATTGACTCATAATAACATTATAAGCTCTGAAACAATTATGTATTTACGTCGACTTTCTACACAACACATCACTTCCTATCACTTTCCCAACAAATGAAGGCATTACCTGACATCACGTCAAAGGTACCAAATTCACTGCGTGAAAATTGGCGATCAACGACTTCTAGATTCAGTGAAGTTTAATCAGTTATTGTAATATTTTCATTTCGTTTTGTTGCATTTGAGTCTCATATCCATGTTAATTAGGTTACAAGCTTTCTAATGATGTAAAGATCTCAATTTTTGTGATCCTGCTCATATGTCTACTTTAAACCTGCAAAAACCTACAAAAAAGAAATGTCGCAGGTCCATGCATACATGTACTATACATGTAAAATTCAACAATTGTGCACCACAAGACTGGAAAGAACTCCGTGAAAAGATTTTAAGTACCTTAAGTGTCAGAAGGTATTTTTATAATGTTTGAAGTCGTATACATTATTTGAAAGTAGTATAATCGAGATGACCTCGGGAAATTTAACTATCATTCTAAACCAGTTTAAAGGGCATATATATCTTTTAAACACTTTGAAAAAGGTTTCAAGCGTCTCTGAATCCTTATAAGTCCTATAGACGAGAATGACAACACAATGATCAGGAATAGTCTTCTAATCTAAATAAAGCAAAGTTACATCAAATCAGCTCGACACTCGGCATTTATATAACAACTAGAAAGAAAAATCCCGGAAGATGCACGACACTGGTTATCGCGACTACCGTTAACCGTGACCATAAACTTGAATGGCCGGCGACTAATTTAACAAAACACTAGTGGAAGCAGTCACCCGAAATACATTTTGTGCACGTAGTTTTCTTGGAATGATATGTCATATGCAATATTTGAAATCGGATTGCTTATAAACTCTCTGCAGTTTGAAGACACCATGATACCCTTTTTGTCTCGCCCACCGGAGGTGAAGGCGAGACTAAGGGATCCAAATGGCGTCCGTCCGTCGTCCGTCCGTCGTCCGTCCGTCGTCCGTCCGTCGTCCGTCCGTCGTCCGTCGTCCGTCCGTCGTCCGTCGTCCGTCGTCCGTCACAAATGTTAAAGTTTACCTGCAAGACTCTCTTATGATCCATAACTTCACATGGGTTGCTTGGATTACAACCTAACTTGGGTCATAGATGCACTGGGGGTACCTTCATGTTATGGTGGCGTTGGAGGTCACAGGATAAGGTCAAAGGTCATTTGAGGTCATACGTTAAAGTTTACCTGCAAGACTCTCTTTTGACAAATAACTTCACATAGGTTGCTTGGATTACAACCTAACTTGGGTCATAGATGCACTGGGGGTACCTTCATGTTATTGTGCTGTTGGAGGTCACAGGATAAGGTCAAAGGTCATTTGAGGTCATACGTTAAAGTTTACCTGCAAGACTCTCTTTTGACAAATAACTTCACATGGGTTGCTTGGATTACAACCTAACTTGGGTCATAGATGCACTGGGGGTACCTACATGTTATGGTGCTGTTGGAGGTCACAGGATAAGGTCAAAGGTCATTTGAGGTCATACGTTAAAGTTTACCTGCAAGACTCTCTTTTGACAAATAACTTCACATAGGTTGCTTGGATTACAACCTAACTTGGGTCATAGATGCACTGGGGGTACCTTCATGTTATGGTGGCGTTGGAGGTCACAGGATAAGGTCAAAGGTCATTTGAGGTCATACGTTAAAGTTTACTTGCAAGACTCTCTTATCACACATAACTCATCACATGTTGCTACAATGGCAATCAAACTTGGATGATGGATGCACTGGGGGCACCTGCATGTTATTGTGCTGTAAGAGGTCACATGATACGGTCAAAGGTCATTTGAGGTCATACATTAAAGTTTACTTGCAAGACTCTTGGTGAAGGCTTCCTAACTTGTGCACAGAATTGTGTGAGCATGTGTGAGCATTACTGATGTAGATTTAGGCAAACATTACTCATGCACATTTATGCAAATTTATTCAAAGTCACTATTTTGCACCTGATGTTGATGTTGTCTGTTTAAAGTTGCTTATTTGTTTGTTTCAGTTTTCTTTTGCGTAGCAACGGAGATCGCGATATTTCTTGTTATTTTCGCAAGTGGGCGAGACACAATATTGCTAATGCCTTGTTTAGTTGACGTCCTCATAATGAGTAGCACTGTTTGAGTCACATGAGTTAGATAAAAAAATAAAAGTCAACTGTGCCAGTGGGAACTGCAACAAGCAATCTGTAGATTTTTTATGTAAGATATCGAGTTATCGATATTTTTCCAGATGTATTGTTCCAAAAATCATTCCAAACACAAGTTATTCTATTTTATGATCTCAACAGACTTAATACGACGTATCATTAATGTATTCAAAGCTCAATGAATAAGAAGTAAATTGTTATGAGATATTGTTGGTAACCCTGCAAAGGTCGTCAAGTATATTTTTACATGTTTATACAACAATGTTTGCCTCACTGGCACTGGTATTTCGAAACTGTATTAAGTGCAATAAATACACTATTTTTTTTTGAATGTACAGTTCGGAAACTACTACACCCTGACTTTTATCATTGGCTTCTCTCCTTTCCCTGTCTTGGTTTAAGCTTGTTCTGGTTGATGTGTAGTAGAAGGAGTCAACACTTAAGTCGGCACTTGTTGCTTTCTGTACTACACATTAACTATGATAGGCATCCGGTACTCTTCCTGCCGGAGATGCAGCCATGCATTATACCATCTAGAGTTCGCTAGTTTGCGTTTAATTTCATCAGCCAAACCACTACCTCGCCCAGCGGCTTGAACTAGCCTTCTGACACTGCTTGGATTTGGAACATCATATTGGCAAAACAAACCGGTTGATGTGAATTCGAGGAAGGGGGACACTCTGAACTACCCTTCGGAAAAACGTGTTGACATTTTGTAGTGTAAAACGACTCATTGGCGAAATCTGAAGGACAGAATTAATAATGACATATTGTATTTCTTGTGGAAGCAACTCTCTGCTCTCTTCCTTATAGTCAGTATCCGTAACTGTCGGTTGTCGTCGCTCTTTTGTCTCTGATGTTCGTCTTTCATCATCGCTAGACCGGTCTTGATCTGCATCATTAATTCTACACGATTCATCATCAGTAGTATCAAACACACATGCCTCATTTTCTGGGTCACTTTGCAACTGTTGTTCTTCATCTATAAGTTGGTCATTTGTTTCTGTTCTTAGTCTATCATCGTCGCACTCTTCCTCATAGCCAGAATGGTCTTGACCTTGATTAAGTTCCCCTTCGTCATTCAATGTACTTTCATGACTGATTGTGTCTGTGTCTGCCGGGTGCTGTTGAGCATCTATCTCCACTTGACACCCTTGAAGAAGTTTGCGCCTTGTACTCTTGTTGACTTCGACGCTAACGTAATGTTCACCCTTTCCTTCTGGGAAATGACCCCATGTCAGCGTAAACATCTGATCAAGTATTCGCCACTAGGACCGTGTACTCTGGTCCGGCTGCTGAAACTATCAAGATTTGGATGTTGTACAATCTTGTTAGAGCAAGAAGAGTTGTATGGTCACCGTATGTACTACTTTTGGCCATCTCTTCAGTGTACCTTTCGTAGTTTCCTGGATCGAAATCCTTGTACAGATCGGGATGCTCGCGGAGGTGCTCAACTGCTTCATTTCGAAGCATCTGCGACGTCCTATAAATTCGAACCAAAGACAACTGGTGAGACAGTGAATCAAACTGGCAACTCCAGAAAGAGTCTACAGGATAACTCTCTCTTTCGTTCATATGTTACAGTTCTCTTCGCAGCATGTTCCTCATGGTGCCCCGTGATGCCTGTCATGTTAGATACCGATATCCACTCTTTGCACATTTTCCCATCAGGTTGTTGATACTTGACCTTGTTTTGGTTCTACCCCAAGTTTCTGTCCTCAATTAGACCTTTCAGTGCATATCTCTGCAGAGGAATTCTTTTACCGCGACATCTCGATGGGTACCTTCTGATTACCTTCTCACCTTTGCGATACACGGCTGTTCGGCTCCGTTTACTCTTCTTCAACAGTTGTTCATTTGCGCGCATGGACGCTTCTTTCACCTGTTGTAGCGTTTATCTCAGCGGGAGACCTGTCGCCGAGCACCATCTTGGGCACGTCATTGATAGCCTCTTAAATTTCGTGCAAGTTCCTCGCCCAATTGAAACCCAAGCGCTGTCGGATCCGAAAATTGATCTTATTTCTGCCTTTCCTGTGTGAGCGTTCACACTTCCCCTGGGACTGTGGATGGTATGCACTGTTCCTGATGATCTTGATACCTATTTTCTTTAGGAGCTTTTGTACCCTCTAAAGTCATTGCCCCGATCGCATTGAATGATTCCTGGGACACCGTGATCACAGAACAGTCTTTTTACGGCCTTGGCGACATTGTCACTTGTTTTCCGGGTAATCGGCCTGAGGAGAAGAAAACGCGAAAACGTATCTATCACAGATAAGATGTACCTATGTGCCTTTCCGTTGTGCAATACCTTGTTCTTGTTCATGTCTATTAAGTCTATCTGCCATCTTTCGTTCACTTTCTTTGAATTGAGCGGTTTCGGGGGAACCTAATTGTTTTTGAAAGAGGGACGGTCATGTTGGTACTGGTTCGATTTACTCAAAACTTTTACTACGTCCCTCAAAGGGACACCTGCTTGTTTTTGGTTTACTTGCTTCCAATTGGCTATACTGCCACTTCCAATATTCTTGTTCAGCATCTGCCTAATGGCCTCTGGTGCTGTTGATGTCGTTAGGACCTTTCTCTCTTGAAAATAATTTTTCGCCTTTGATGTTGTCGAAGAACATTTTTCTGTAGTTGCGTCTATTGTGCTTTAGGCACTTGAAAAGTTCCTTGAACCATCATAACAAGAGTATTGTAACTTTCCTCGTTAAGTTTACACAGGAACTGTTTTTTATCGCTCTTTATGGCGCCATGCTGATCCTGTAGATCCTGTAGATCGAAAAATTATGTTTTTTTCTAATAAATTGAAGGCGTATGGGAACACATCCCAGATAGCAAAATATCCGGGGTCCATATGGGTCATCAACAAGTCACCGACAAGTCATGTTTTCACCGACAGTTACCATGGGAATGGTCAGTGAACAGTGCTGTTAACCAAACACACCCAAGGATTCCATTATATCGTCAGTATTGACTAATTGTCAGCTCTGACTGAATTCATGAAACAACCCCAGGGCCCTATTTCTTAAAAGTTGCAATGATAGCAACTTGCAACGTAAGCCGGGACTGAAATGAAAGGGTTGTAAAACATGATTAATGCGCAGATCCGTGGTCTAGGTGTGCCTAGTCCACGTCCTGGACGATTTTTACGCAACCGCCGGCCCCGCGCCCACACATAACCAACACACACATACGCCCTCTACTGATTCGCCTAACCCAGTGATTCACTTTCCCCGAATGTGACTATTCAGGGTGTGTGCGCATGCGTATGCGTGTTACGGGATGTAGTGTGTGTTTGGTAGTCGTATCGTACAGAATACCAACAGTCCAAGAGTTGGACTAGGGTGTGCCAGCACGCGGCTCGGTCCATCTGCCAATCTTTGGGTCTATCTTCAGACCAGGGTCCTGATTCACGAAAGTTGTTATGCTAGAAATTTGCCACTGGAATGGCAGCTACCATGACAACCATGAAAATCGTGCTTCCTGATTGGCTATCGCACAGGAATATATGATTCCAGCGGCAAGTTGCTTTCATAACAACTTTTATGAAACAGGACCCTAGTCTAAAGATAGACCCCAAAGATTGGCAGGTGGACTGAGCCGCGTGCTGACACACCTAGGCCACGGATCACAGTTGTTATGTGGTTAGTCTATATCTTCTTATGCGACTGTAAGCCTAACGTTACCACAAATGCTTGTTAGAGCGAAAATTTTTGGGGAAAATGTAAACAGTACTTACTTCTTAATAGTTGTGCATTGTACCGTTACGTTCCTCGATCTCGATTAGAGGAATTTATTCATCGACGTTAATTTTTATTACTGGATGGATAATTCAGTGGTAAGAACAGAGTTGGGATCTAACGTACGTCTTCTTACAGATGTATGAACCGGCCACAGACTAGACCCGGCGGGTGTTTCACCAAGCTGTTCGTAAGTTACGAACGACTTTACGAACGACTGGTCATCCCTTCTTGTGGTAAATACGATGCCACACTTTGTTCATTGAGAATCTGATTTAACGCAAGAAGGGATCACCATTCGTTCGTAAAGTCGTTCGTAACTTACGAACAGTTTGGTGAAACACCCCACGGTCTAACTGGGAGAGTAAAATGAAATAGACCGATCAGAGTCCTTGTAGCCATATTTTACCAAATATCTGTTCTGATTCCTTGCTGACCTTACTCTTTAGGCGTACATTATTCATACACAACAATACCAACGACCCAAAACTGTAAATAGTTATGATATAAATCATGCTTATTAAAAAGGGAAATCTTACCAATTTGATCAGCTTCTACGGAGTGGGTCAAGGTCTTGAGCGTACACACACGCACACACACACACTCACACACATACACGCACACACACACAGGCACACACACAAACAAACACACACACACGCATATACACACTCACTCACACGCACGCACAAACACACACACACACTCACACACACACACACACGCACACGCACACTTTTTTTTCAATGATCTTAATTCTGATTTCATAATGATACAAATTAAATACATACAATCAGTTTAAATATATAAACACAAATTAAACAAAACAATCATGCAAATTATATATATATATATATGCATTTGTAAGTTCAAATTAATTACAATAAAATAGCTGAAAATATTAAATATAATTACTCAATTGTTATAATGAGGTAACGATGTTTAATCAAATAAACTGAACGAATACCTTCCGGAATCAAGTTTTAAATAAACAAGTCCACTAATCCCCCAACCTATAACACACCCCTAAAATTAGTCCTAACCATTCCTAACTCCCATCTGGACAGCCACCCCCCCCCCCCCCACCCCTGACATCTACCCCATCCCAACCATATACATAACCGCTTAAACTACCCTTCCCTTAAAATCGCTATATACCCCCCCCCCCCAAAAAAAAAAAAAAAAAAAAAAAAAAGAAAAAAGAAAAAAGAAACAAAAAAAACAAACAAACAAACAAACCAAAAAAAAAAACACACTAGCTTCTACAATGTATACCTCCTTCCTTTTAACCCTCCCACCTCAACCCCCACCCTTCCCTTCCCCAACCTGCTCACGCTCACCTCTTTACTCCCGCGTTCACAACTGTCATAGTTAAAAAAAAAATCTTTCCATAACCTACCAAGGCAATATCATATAACCTTTCCAATTTTATTTTTGTAAATAATTATATGTTACATAAATAACTTATAGTGTCAATTAAGCTAACCTTTCCCGTTATTTTGTTGTTGTAAATAATTACACATGTTATTACATAAAACAACCTACATATAGTCTATCAAATTAATATGTCAATATATTCCCACTTTTGCAAATGTAGTCCCAATTTTCCCCTTTTAATTGCCAATTTCTTTTCCTCCTCTCTATAGTTCAAAATATCCCGTTGTATTTTCCTTGATGAGGGAAGAGTAGATCCTGCTCTATATTTGAATATAATTCGATTATTCGAGTTATCGAATCAGCGCATTTGTGAGAGAATGCAACGTAAACAATATAGTTCAGGGTCAAAGTGTTTACGCTAGTAAAGTGCAGAAGGGCAAAAGAGAAACTATTTGTTAAGCGCATCGCGCGCGATACCGGTAAAGTGCGCGCATTCCAAGTTAGCATACGCGGCACAACAACTGAATTCGCCTCACATGCTCAACAAGTTCCACTGGGGTTGGATGTTTTTCTTTTAGCTCTCCCAGATTTAATATTCACGTAGGAACATGAATATACACGTAGACCTATACCCTTATGGTGTCTGCATTCGAACAATGTTATTACCGAGACAACTTTTACCGTGCTGGCTCACCGTGCTGCATGGCTCGTCGAGGATGGTTTAGCCCACGCTATCGCCTGGTAATAACCCTGGAAGTGATCAAGTCTAGATCTACTTGACTACTATACAAACTGAAGCGCTCGATCAAGCCCGAACTGGACAGTGACAATGGGGAAGAAAAGACGTCTAAACGCCAGACCAGAGCATCAGCACGGAATGTTAGTGTTACCACGGAACCCAGCACGAGAGTGACAAGGTCTAGTACTATTTGCTCTAGGCCTAGACTACTAGTAGCAGGAGAGGGAGATACACATCAAGTCCAATGCTAAGGAATCGGTGTCGCAAGATCAGCCAGTGACCGGCCCAGGGACGGTGGAGCAGGCGCCTGCAGCCCAGGCAGCAACACCCAGTCAGTCGTCAGGACGACCCTCGGTCGTGACACAGCCGGGTGAGTTCGTAGACTAACAAGCGTCAGCTTGACATTACATGCATTAGATCGAGACTAATGAAAGCATAGAGACCAATTCAGTCCTCGTCCCTACCGTATCGTTCCCGTCCATAGTACCAGGGCGGGATGGAGGTCTAAATCCAGACCTGGGCGGTCATGTAGTAGACTTAGATCTACATCTAGATCAAGGCCTAAACCCGAAACCAATCGATCCGATCCCGTCTCAATTCAACCCCCATCCCCATAATGTCAATCTCAGTCTCAACAAGTCCCGAGGCCATCTCCAATCGGACCAATTACTTGTCGCCGAAACAGAAACCCTGGGTATCACGGTTCCCCATGAAAGAAAAAATATGGAAGGGAGAATACGTCGATTTTAACGGGTTACTAGGCAAACAGGGGATGACGGCTCGAGGGCAGGGATACGTTCCAATGGAAGAGTGTCAATCGGGTTTTACTGTAGGCCTAGTTCAAACGGGACAACAGCTCATGCTTAAACCAACAGTAACAGCAAGAAACAAGACCTACAACATTGAGGCATGGACGAACGCCTTTTTGACATTTGCGAGTGTCTATTTGCAGGCACATCCAAAGACCAAACTGCGCAAAAGAAATCCTAAAATATTGCCACCTCATACGGTCGGCATCGAGCAAATAGGCGGGGTACGGATGACGGGACTATGATGGGGAGTTTCGATCCCGTAAATCAATATCTAATGGATCGTGGGATAGTATCAATGGAGAGTTGTGGCTCATGCACATTGTAGGGGGTGGGGCGCCTAGACTAACAACAATAGAAACCCCACGGCTAAGCCTCCAAGCGTGGAGGGCCAGGCGGGACCAGACCATTTAAGTCCCAAGGGCAATACGGCCCCAGAACACCGGGCACCAGAAGTCAGGCTTACTGGAGTCAACCAGCCCGCCGGCTGGGCGGCCGACAGCTCCGGGCTCGCCAGTCCGGTCCCTGTGTATACTATGCATTTACCTTCGGACATGGAA
This sequence comes from Arbacia lixula, assembly GCA_963669155.1. Taxonomy (NCBI): domain Eukaryota; kingdom Metazoa; phylum Echinodermata; class Echinoidea; order Arbacioida; family Arbaciidae; genus Arbacia; species Arbacia lixula. The sequence goes on from OZ022579.1 coordinate 13,627,030, forward strand.
AATGTGAGCGTCAGCAGTGCAAATTCCTGAACTACATTACTAGCTCTATCTCCCAAGTAGAAGCACAGCTAGAAAGATATCCCAATGAAAAGGCAGCGCAATTCTTAGTAACCGGTTTCACCCAGGGCTTCATATTGAATTACAACGGCCCTCGGTTGCCTGCCGATCTACCAAATTTGGAATCGGCAGATCAGAATACGGTAGCGACAAAAAAGAAAATCGATAAGGAAGTTACTTTGGGACACTATGCAGGCCCATACGAGAAAAGACCCCTTCAAAATTGCAGAGCATGCCCAACTGGCTTAGTCCCGAAGAAGAACTCAGGGGATTTCAGACTAATAAACCACTTATCCTATCCGAAAGTGTACTCGATTAATGATTTCATTGCCGATGACGCATGCAAAGTAGAATACAGAAGCTTTGATACTGCCGTAGATTTAGTTTCTCGGACGGGAATAGGGGCCGAGTTAGCAAAAGAAGACATAAAATCTGCGTTCAGACTACTTCCCATATCACTCCAGGACTTTGAATTATTAGGAATAAAAGTCGAAGGGAACTAAAATGTAGATAAGTGTTTACCAATGGGGATCCGATGCGCTCCGGCATATTTCGAAGAATTCTCATTTCTAGAATTCTGTTTGAGGGGCAGGCTAGGGACAGATAGGATAGTTCACTACATGGACGATTTTTCTTAGCAGTAGGGTCGGCAAATGCAGGAGGTATTAAATGTTTGAGAATAATAATCGAATTTTGCTCATTACGCAGTGAACTAGGTGTCCCTCTGGCTATGGAAAAATCGGAAGGGCTCTGTACAAAATTTACATATCTAGGCCTGGAGATTGACACCAGCGTCATTCAAGTTCGGATACTTGACGGTAAGGTAGCAGCCTTGAAACAGAAAATCCGCAGGGCCTTAGAACAAAAGTCTTGGATCTGAGGAATATATAGTCGTTAATAGGATCCTTGAATTTTGTTTGTCGAGCCGTACGGCCAGGTAGAGCGTCCCTAAGGAGGTTAATATATCTCGTGAAAACAGAAGACGGGTCAAAGGGTTCACAGCGTTTAACGGATGGAACCCGTGCTGACCTCGAACTTAAGTTGTCTTTTCTGGAACAATTTTACGGGGTCACAATCATTCAAGCTAGGCAGTGGTCAACTGACTAAGACTTGAACTTATTCACAGATGCAAGCGGAGGCATAGGATTTGGCGGTTGGTTCAGTGGTGCGTGGCCTCAGCACGTGTTGAAGGAAGATTACTCCATAGCGTGGAAGGAAATGGTTCCCACAACAGTTGCCCAATTGCCGCAATGCGTACTTTTCTCAACCTGAGACCCAAAACCCATCTGCCACGCTAATGGGACCTCATTAACCAGGTACCCATTTAGAGCAGTACTGATTAAGGCGTTGATCTTTTCAGGGGTGCAATCAGCCCATTATGGCACTCATTCATTTCGTATTGGTGCTGCCACAACGGCTGCCTTGAATGGATTACCCACAGAAAAAAAAAAAAAAAAAGAATTAAAACAAATATGGGGCGATGGCGCAGCGGGGCCTACAGGTCTTATGTAAGACCCTAGTCGTTTTAGAATAGAGATATCCTCCTTCCAAAGGTCATAGCGTGGAAGGTTGTAGTTTACATAATAAAATTGAGAGTGCTCTTCCTCATCTCTCACATGAAGCACATTGTAAGTTCATCATAAGTCTTCAAAAGTCATGTATACAGTGTAAATTAAAAATATATATATATATGTGGATATATATATATAAAAATAAATAAAGAATGTACAAATAATAAGAAACCGATTATCGTGCTTACCAAATTATAGCACGGGCACAATATGATGCTCGTTTTAACCTTAACTACAAACAAGTGGAAGAGGGTGGACTATGAAAAACATATGATCGTGAAAAGAATTATATACATATATACTTCCCCGGAGAACTCTTTTGTTTACACCACAGGTACTCGAGCCCAACGGTTGTGGCTATTGGGGGATAGCTTCGTCAGGAGAGCCGTCGAGAGGGCATCCTGGACAGGAAACCACAACCTGGGATTAAATGCAAGCGAGGCTAAATGGTTTGGCAGAGGCGGCCTAACCCTACACGAAATTCCGAGAGCTCTCCAGGACTTACTAAGGTATAACCCAGCTCCTACCATCATGATCATTCAAGGGTTTGAACGACCTCGGCCGCTATGGAGCCAAGCATTGTCGATAGGCATTAGATGATGCCCTCACCACAGCCCGGGAATCATTACCGGGGTGCCGCATTTCTTCTCAAGCATAATACCTCGTTTGTTTTATTAGGGATATAACCGTACAGTGCACTAGCAATCGGCGATTAAGAAGGTGAGGAAATCCCTGAACAAATATGATAGAAGAAAGATCGGGCGCATGCATAATGCATCGTTCATCATGCACAACTTCATCGCGCAAGAACACCTCAACAGGGACGGGATACACCTGTCGGTCAGTGGATGTGACATTTTGTTACAGAGTTTCGCAACGGCGGCTCGAATGGCTGGGTTAAATTTAATCTTGAAATCTCTGAGAAAACGCCATGTAAATATATTGACTCCCTCAAAATAATGTACGTGAGGCTTGTGACTCAACATTTTAATATTTAAGCTGAATATAAAGATCATTGCAAAGGGTGTATATATACATGCACATGTAAATAGAACAAGGCAGAATCTGATTTGGACTATGATAATGGATCGTTTGACGCTACTATCATGGTTGTTTTCTAGTTGGTTTTGGTATGGCAGCTCGTCAAGTATACCTACAAGTATGCCCAATAATGCCAAAGATAATAAGATAACAGTAGATTGTACAGATGAAAACAAGGTGTGCATGTAAATAGACGTCCGATCAAAAAGGGATAGTCGATTAATGACTGAATCTTATTGGAGGCTGGGCAGCTCGACTGTACACGGTCAAACATGTTATTATTGTCTTGTATAGTGATCGTGTTTAATTGATTTATCGTGGATTCTTACATCGTAATTGTTCGATTCAATTTTGCTCGGCAAAGTCACATAAGATGTGATAATGGTGCAGAGAATTTAAGCACCTGGCTTGGTATGAAGGTTGGGAACCGATGGAGAAAAAAAAAAAAATACAAATAAAAATGTGAGTGTCTTTGATAAATGCCCATAAAGAGATGATTATAGTTTGCTTTGTTTGAATGGGCCCAAGCGACAACAGATAACATCATTTCAATTAATTGTTCGTCTGTTTATGGCAAGAAAGTAACAAAACAGACAAAACTATCTAAGAGGCAAAAAAAAAAAAAAAAAAAAAAATGGTTTGTATTGGCTGTTTGGGGTTGAAAATTGTCAAGGTTGCTTATTGCTATTGATATTTATGTTAATTGTTGTTCAGAACAGGGGAGAGCGGTTTGCCCAATGGCAAGGAGGGGCTCTCAGTAGGAGAGGTTGTTTAGGGGAATCCGTAATCTCAGGAAACTGGGACTTCGGTTGGATCTCTTCCTCCCGGCTGGTCACGTGACCCGGGTTCCCCTATTTAGTATCTCGTTTTTATTTAGACTCTCCCCTCTTCCCTGTACAATAGTGCGGGTACAGATATCGCCCCTTTCATTGCATTTCTGTTATTTGATTGTGACATTAATTGTTGGACGGTTTGAAAGGGGGAAATTCTATCCCCAGTGGAATAAATGTTGAGAAAATGGCAAACAATGTATCCATGTTGTATTTCTTCTCACAATTCGATTATTCGAGTTATCGAATCAGCGCATTTGTGAGAGAATGCAACGTAAACAATATAGTTCAGGGTCAAAGTGTTTACGCTAGCAAAGTGCAGAAGGGCAAAAGAGAAACTATTTGTTAAGCGCATCGCGCGCGATACCGGTAAAGTGCGCGCATTCCAAGTTAGCATACGCGGCACAACAACTGAATTCGCCTCACATGCTCAACAAGTTCCACTGGGGTTGGATGTTTTTCTTTTCCCGCCTCCCCACCCTTCTACTCTTCAGACAATAAGAAAGGAAGGACTAAGTAGTACAAAGTGAAAGAGCTAAAAGGAAGGGGGATGGAAATATACACAGCAGGGCTCGGTGAGGATAGATTTGAGACATGTGGCCAAAAACAAAAAAGGAATGAGGATGATTATGGTTGGTTGGTTTGGCTTGATGCATTTTTAGATAAATGGTTGGTTGGTTGGGCTAGTATGCTTTTAATGAATGGATGGTTGGCTGGGCTTGTATTAATTCGTTTTATGGTTGGCTGGATGGGCTTGTATTCTCAATATGAACAAAGTTTTTGGTTGGCTGGTTGGGCTAGTGATGTTCCAAAAAATGGCTGGTTGGTTGGGCTAGTATGCTTTTAATGAATGGATGGTTGGCTGGGCTTGTACTAATTCGTGTTATGGTTGGCTGGATGGGCTTGTATTCTTAATTGGAACAAAGTTTTGGTTGGTTGGTTGGGCTAGGGATGTTCCAAGAAATGGCTGGTTGGGTGGGCCAGTAAGCTATTTATGAATGAATGGTTGGCTGGGCTAGTATAATAATTCGTTTTAAAGTTGGCTGGATGGGCTTGTATTCTTAATTGGAACAAAGTTTTGGTTGGTTGGTTGGGCTAGTGATGTTCCAAGAAATGGCTGGTTGGTAGGGCCAGTAAGCTATTAATGAATAAATGGTTGGCTGGGCTAGTATAATAATTCATTTTAGAGATGACTGGATGGGCTTGTATTTTTAATTGGAACAAAGTTTTGGTTGGTTGGTTGGGCTAGTGATGTTCCAAGAAATAGCTGGTTGGGTGGGCCAGTAAGCTATTAATGAATGAATGGTTGGCTGGCCTAGTATAATAATTCGTTTTAAAGTAGGCTGGATGGGCTTGTATTCTTAATTGGAACAAAGTTTTGGTTGGTTGGTTGGGCTAGTGATGTTCCAAGAAATGGCTGGTTGGTTGGGCCAGTAAGCTATTAATGAATAAATGGTTGGCTGGGCTAGTATAATAATTCGTTTTAGAGATGACTGGATGGGCTTGTATTCTTAATTGGAACAAAGTTTTGGTTGGTTGGTTGGGCTAGTGATGTTCCAAGAAATTGCAGGTTGGTTTTGCCAGTAAGCTATTAATGAATGAATGGCTGTCTGGGCTAGTATAATAATTTGTTTCAAAGTTGGCTGGATGGACTTGTATTCTTAATTAGAACAAAGTTGGGTTGGTTGGTTGGTTGGGCTAGGGATGTTCCAATAATGTCATTTGGCTGCGGTACGATTGTATAGCAGGCAATGTTGTTTGTATTGTTAATCAATGCATACTTGTGTTAGGTACGGGGCCGTTGCCATACAGGAGTGCGGGCTAATTCTGCCACGGTGACCTGGGCACGTGTGGGGGTACGTGGCATCAATCAATACGTTAATGAATCATTCTAGTTTGAACTTTCAACGAGACAATTTTTATTTGCAATGAAAATATGTTGTGTTATGTTATTTCATGACTGTGTTCACCAAGGTTTTCCAGAGTTTTTTTTCTCGTCGAGTTTTATCTCTGGTTTTTTATCCTGGAACACGCTCGGTCCGGTTTCCTGAAGGAAACCAGAAAAAAAAATGTTTGTTAAGCATTCATATATAATAAGAGGCCGGCTCCCAGTAGTCGTTGTCAGGCTATCCCACAATAATTGAAGTGTATTATTGTGTTTTTGGTTGTTTAGGGAGTCGGAGGGAAGACAGACGAAATAACATAATAACAACAGACATGACTGGCTGGGTGGGCCAGTAAGCTATTAATGAATGAATGGTTGGCTGGGCTAGTATAATGAGTTGTTTTAAAGTAGGCTGGATGGGCTTGTATTCTTAAGTGGGACAAAGTTTGGTTGGTTGGTTGGGCTAGAGGTGTTCCAAGAAATGGCTGGCTGGTTAAGCCAGTAGACTATTATGAATGAATGGTTGCCAGCAGGGCTAGTAATAATTAGTTTCATGGTTGACCTGATGGGCTTGTATTCTTAATTGAAACAAAGTCTTGGTTGGGTGGTTTGGATTGAAGATTCATCTGAAAATACGGTTTTGGCATTCTTTATTGTGAAAATATGCTGAAGGATTGTGGCTCGTAGAACCTTCTTGGACACTGTAATTAAGTAGATATAAGTGCCCAGATAGATGTATCGAAGCTTATCATATCTCATCCTGCTATGAAATTATTGTATGTATGTTTGGGGTTGAAAATTGTCAAGGTTGCTTATTGCTATTGATATTTATGTTAATTGTTGTTCAGAACAGGGGAGAGCGGTTTGCCCAATGGCAAGGAGGGGCTCTCAGTAGGAGAGGTTGTTTAGGGGAATCCGTAATCTCAGGAAACTGGGACTTCGGTTGGATCTCTTCCTCCCGGCTGGTCACGTGACCCGGGTTCCCCTATTTAGTATCTCGTTTTTATTTAGACTCTCCCCTCTTCCCTGTACAATAGTGCGGGTACAGATATCGCCCCTTTCATTGCATTTCTGTTATTTGATTGTGACATTAATTGTTGGACGGTTTGAAAGGGGGAAATTCTATCCCCAGTGGAATAAATGTTGAGAAAATGGCAAACAATGTATCCATGTTGTATTTCTTCTCACAACATATTTTACCATAACTATAAACGTATTAATAATTTTTAATCTTATAGATTTACCTGGAAGACCGACGAATATATCATTCCATTCTAAAGTTGCAATTTCTGTTAATTCAAATAATTGAATCATGATTTTCCAAACTTCACAAACAAGCACACACACACTAACATACACACGCGCGCGCACACACTCACATACACAAGCACACACACACACACTAACATACACACACACGCACACACTCACACACGCACTCGCACACGCACACACACATACACACACTTTGCAAACTTTAACGCGACCTTTTAATTTGGTTTGTGTGCATTCTTACACTTGAGTTATGACTTTGTTGCTTTTCATGTATTGTGTTTGTCAGTAATTATTACATTACCAAAAATTTATGCCCCTAATGACCTTGAAGGCTTCAACATAATATTGAGTGTGTTTCGAGGGGGGCAACAATCTCTGGTGTCAGGGTTTTGCACAAATTATCGCCGGCGTCAATTTATGCAGGGACGACAATTTGTAGTGCAACAGACGATGTTCCATACAGAAAATTAACAACTACGTACATTGTTGGAGAGTTAGGTTGCAGAACTAGAATACCCTTTTCTCGGTGTCTATTGATATACGATCCCATACGATCTAGCTTGTTATTTTCTGCATTCCAATATTGGTGTCACTAGTACATCGTGGGGCGGCTGTACATACATTTACCATGCCCATTGCAACGGACTACTCGCTAAAGTAGCAGCTACTTCTCACTTTATTTCTTGCATCGTTCACCTTTCCTTCAAACCCCTTTGATTTCTTTGTACTGTGGCATTAGTTTCTCTGGCATATATGAGGTTAATGGTTCTCATCAAATCAAATGTCCTTCATCGTCCGTAGCTCCTGGCATATTTTTTTCAGCAGTCGCTAGATCAGAATTCTATCTCAAACAAAACAAATGTCTCACCGTTGCCACATAGAGTACCCGTCCATCCCGCGGCACAATTGCACGTAAACGAGTCAATTCCGTCTATACAGATGCCACTGTTAAGGCAAGGTTGAGGATCGCAATCATCGATATCTGTGGAAAACAATGGGGAATTGAGAGTGACGAGTCAGGTGACAAGAGCTCGAATCATGCGAAATGGAGGAAAGAAGCAAAAGTGTCTGTTTATGGGTGGATGATCGTTTTGCCACATTGTTCTAGTTATGTACACCCCATCCCACCCCCTGTACACACACTTTTAAGGTACTGCCTAAAACCCTCCTTCATGACTTCAATTATGTTTCACTAGATATATAATTTCCTCAATTCTTGGAAATATGAATGCAAAGGGATATGACTTTAAAATATTGTATTATCTATATTCAGGGGAATTTCAAGATCAAAATACAGTCCAGTTATTGATATTACGTGTGCCAAGATTCCTCGTAACAATAATGAAGCCATCAATGTATGCAACATCTTGCAGCAGATCATTGCAACTGAGATGTTGTACACTTACTATTGTGTACCTTTTCATAGCATTTATGTTCACAGATAGGGAAGAAACATTAATGGACTTCGCCAAAATGTCACAATATTTTTTAAGACTTCGGATATTATTGACTTACTTTGTTGGCAATTCGTCCCTGTCCATCCTGCAAGACATGTACAACTGTACGAGTAGACCAGGTCCCCACATATTCCACCGTTGGCACATGGGTTGCTTGCGCATTCCTTGATATCTACGCACATACACATAAACAAACAAATAAGTATACCAATTAGGTCATAGACCATGCTTAACAAATAAACCGATATATTAGCGCTGCGTGCAAAGAGATGCATTTCGGAATGATGATAAATGTGGTACTAAATGGAAGAATACTGTGTAAAACCATCATTTTCAAAAGATATCAGAAACATTTTATTTGAATTTCATAGATTGTAGAACGCATTAGAATATCAAGAGTCTGTACTGAGTTGAGTCAAACTTCTAAACCTCGCAAAAGTTGCACTGTTGATCTTTCAACCTCTATCGGTTGCTACACTTGATGCCGCACAAGTTTACTTACTGTATTTACTGTATTTTACTGTATTATCTTACTGCATATCCTAATTAGATAAATATTTGTTTAATGATGCTTAAAGAGCTGACTATATCTTACTTTTGTGGTTGATTTTACAAATTCCATCCATAATTGAGGTGTGTCGCAGACAAAAAGTTTTACGCGTGTTTTGTTAAGGCAGTTTGTGGGAATTGTTCAATTGCCAAACATTCTAGCATGCCTGATGTGTTCTGTGCAAAGTAGTCATTTTGTAAATACCTCGAACTTACGCGTTTACTTGCGCTCTGCTAGGTGATGACTCATGAGTGTGTCAGGATGAACAAACGCTACCAAGCATGTGAAAAATGGATAGCTATGCCTTTGAACAAGCTTTGCTTCCGCTACTCAATATTCATGACTCGCAGCTGCACGCAATTGCCTATATATGATGCGGAACAATGTGATCGGGACTTTTGGACTGCAACTTGATATCACGTTTAAAGGATCTGTGAGATTAGAACAAATGCGCGAGTCACGAAAGATCAGAGACCAGTCTACCAGTAGTTTGGGATGGTGTCTCTGAGTCATCATTAATTCCAAGAATTATCACCCCCCATCTTAATATTTTGTGGTTATTCCATTAAGTCCCAAGTAAGTTTGTGATATAATGTAATTCCATGATAATTAACCAATATATGAAAATTATCCTGAATAACTTCTTCCAACGTACAATGCTGGTATTGATAACACATTATATATTATATACCATATATTGCTTCCTTTAATTGGGGAAATAACTAAGAATTTTTAGAAGTTCTACCAATAAAATGAGAAAGTGGTACAGTCTGCTCCAAGTAGCACCATCTTGGGAGGAAAGTCTGCCTCTTTGCTTCTGAATCTTGAGAAGGACAAACATGTCCAAGATTTGCCAACCAGACCTGTACGATTTTTACTTTCAGGTAAACAATTCAACTTTTTCTTTTAGTGTTTGTATCATAATGTATTATACTACGGTATGGTGCTATGTGTGAAGATGGATGGTATTTATATTTGGGGATATTTTTATGGATTTAAAATGACTTTCCTTAAATGAAAGTTGAACCATGTGAGCATGCAGCCTTCAAACTTAAAGTTATTTAAAGTTAACGTAAGTTCCCTTCAATTATATGATATACTATATGACTTACTAATAATCTATTCCTTAAATAGTTCTTAGCACTTCTACCGAGTATGGCAAAGCTGCGCGTGATGCAATATTTTATACCAAATTCCTAAACTCTAGAATAGCGGTTTGCCTCATGTTTTGGATTGCCAAATCAAACGATATTGTCGGGCCGACCAGATTCGATGGAAACTCTCATCTGTGGCAGCAATATCGTACCGTGAGTTTCTAATGTGATGACAATATGCCTAACTCATTGGAAGGTACATTTACTATTATATTTTGCATGCGTTTATGTCATTTATTGATTAGTTGTACATTAACAACTGAGTACGAACTAGCTGTCATCCTTAATAGTAATGATAATTATCAAATAGTTTGATAACAGCTCTTTGCTTCCGAATCTTGAGAAAGACAGACATGTCCAAGATTTACTAACCAGACTTGTACGATTTTACACTTTCAGGTTCTTCGTCGAGAAGACAAGACAAAATGACAACGTGTTGTTAGAAACTACACCTTTCCAATTAATCTGCGAACCTCATGATAATAATGTAGCTTCACTTAATTTCAGATTATTGCCTGTTGAAGTCTTTTAGCAAAGGTGTTGCTTAAGTGTGCACATGTGTGCTACTCATTAATAAATATGCTGTTGGCATAATTTAACAATTCTTGTATATATGGCAAGTACATTTCATATTCCCTTATTCTTTCACGAAATTAAAGGCAAGTATATTACTCCTTTAAATATAATAATAATAATAATAATAAAATCATTTATAGAGCGCAGAAACTATATTTATATATTCTACTGCGCTACAAGAGCTTTTATATGCACTTCTACTACGTAATGCTGTATAATTTTAAATCATGGTCAGAAGTAGATTAGGTCTGTGTTTAGAACAAATAGGTTTTCACCTTTGATTTAAAGCTGTCTAATGTTTTAGATTTCCTGATGTCTACAGGTAGTCTATTCCACAATCTAGGAGCTGCACAAAAGAATGATCGGTCACCTAGGGTTACTTTTGTTCTGATTTGGGGGACTTGCAACAACGATGTGTCTTGTGTACTGCGGAGATTATGACCATGGCTTTGACATTTAAAATGCAGTAATTCATTAATGTATCTAGGAGCCTGACCATTTAACGCTTTAAAGGCTATCACCAACATCTTGAATTCAATTCTTTGGCGTACGGGCAGCCAGTGCAAGTCTTTTTAAAATGGTGTAACATGGGCAAATTTTGGAAGATTACAAATCAATCTTGCACATGTATTTTGAACCCGCTGTAACTTTACTATCTGTGAGTCTGGTAATCCGTACAGTACACTATTACAGTAATCTAATTCACTTGTAATGCATGCGTGAACTACACTTTTCATGCTATCTTGATCGAAATATTTACGAATGCGCCTCAGATTATAAATCATGTAATATGCTGATTTGCATACACTAGTAATTTGTGAATCCATGCTTTAATGGGTATCGAATAAGACTCCTAGGTTTCTTATGCTATGGGACGGTTTTATGACAGTGCCACGTACTGATATACCATTTGTCCGAAACTTGGATACTTGACGTGGAGTACCAATGACTAACAGCTCTGTTTTCTTATCATTCAACATCAATTTGTTTTGCAACATTCAGGCTCTGATGTACTCAATGCATATTTCTAACACACTGATACAGTAGTCTTCATTTGGTGTGTTAGGACAGAATGACAAATATATTTGGGTGTCATCTGCGTAGCAGTGACAAGTAATAATGGGGAACTCCTTTTCAATATTTGTGAGGAGTCTGCTTGTATACAATGTAAAAAGTAAGGGTCCTAGACGTGACCCTTGAGGGACACCAAAAGGTACCTTGAACACATCTGACTCAATATCATTCATTTCAACCGTCTGTTTTCTATCAGCCAAGTAAGATTCGATCCAAGCAAAAACTGTACCATTTATCCCAAAATGACTTTTTAAAGTTTGTAACAGAGACAAATGGTCAATAGTGTCAAAAGCGCCGGTCAAATCAAGTAAGAGCAGTATACTAATCTTCTGGTCATCCATTGATATTAGAAGATCACTTTTGATTCTTAGGAGTGCTGTTTCAGTGCTATGAAATTTTCGGTAGGCTGATTGGTTGATTGGCAAGAGTGAGTGGGAATCAATGTGCTCAAGGATTTGTTGGGTAGCTGCGCCTTCTACCAACTTTGAAATGTACTGAAGATTACTAATAGGCCTCAGATTGCAAAATTCTGTACCAATACCTGACTTTTTCAACAGCAGTTTAACAAGTGCAACTTTCCACAGAGCAGGAAACTGCCCTGTTGACAGAGATGTATTGATCACGGAGGCTATGACAGGTCCAATGGACAGGATTTTTTACTGAGCTTCATGATAAAGATTTTAACATCATGTTCAGACAATTCTTTAAAATCTGTGAGAACTGCAATTTCTTTATCAAGTGAGATTTCGTCAGTGATTAATTTGTTAACATTACTGATTTTGGATTCAATATCATCATGAATTTTCTGAACTTTATCCAAGAAGTAATTCCCTAAGCTATTGACAAAGGTTTTACTATCAACATTATTTGGTATAACTGGCTGTTTGTTAGACATGTTTAGCAGACCTTTCACGACATTAAACAGTGTTTTTGGATTTTCTTTATTTTCAGACACCAACACTATGTGATGGGCTTTGCGTGCTTCATACAAATGGAAAGAATAAGCGTTTCTAGCTGACTTGTATTCTTTCCAGTCTTCATCTGTTCTCGTCTTTGACCAAGGCTACTCAGCTTTCCTCTTTTTCCGTTTTTTCTCCAAGATATGCTATCATTTAACCAAGGCACCTTAGGTCTCAGGACCACATTTTTTACTACCCTTGGTGCATGCTTGTCTAACACTTCTCTAAGTGTTGTATCATACAATGTAGCTAGTTCAGAAACGTCATTGGGAATTTCCTTACAAAGACGACTTTCAACAATATCTTCTTTTAACAAATCAGTATTGATTGCAGATAGCCTTCGAAATGTGATCTTCTTGATCGGAAATTGAACTTTTCTTGAATTGAGGTAGCACATTACAGGAAAGTGATCATATCTACATTTATTATTATATATGTTTAATGTACTTAGTAGTAATAGGCATCATTTCATTCAATCGAAATCCGCTCTTCGTTTCACCGCATTTGTCTCCCAAGTACTCAACACAAGAATCATGTCTGGACGAGGAAAAACTGGCAAAGCACATACCAAGGCCAAGTCCCGATCTTCTCGGGCAGGACTTCAGTTCCCCGTCGGCCGAGTTCACCGTTTTCTTCGCAAGGGAAACTACGCCCAGAGAGTTGGCGCTGGTGCTCCCGTCTACCTGGCTGCTGTGCTAGAGTATCTCACCGCAGAAATCCTGGAGTTAGCAGGCAATGCTGGTCACGATAACAAGAAGTCAAGAATCATCCCTCGCCATCTGCAACTCGCCGTAAGGAACGACGAAGAACTCAACAAGCTTCTTGGTGGGGTGACCATTGCACAAAGCGGCGTGCTCCCTAACATCCAGGCGGTGCTCCTGCCGAAAAAGACCTCAAAGTATTCGTAGATTTGATCTTGCAAACATACCTAATACAACGGCCCTTATCAGGGCCACAAGGCATTATATCTTGTGGCCCTGAAAAGGGCCGTTGTATTATGTAGGTTTGCAAGAACAAATCTATGAAGACTTTGAGGTCTTTGAGGCATCTACGACACGTGGGCATGGAGAGGATTGGAAGACTCTAGTACTCCTTGGATTTCCTATTATTATAGCAAGGATTATGAGTAAGAAACAAGGAGCAAACCAGCGACCTTATTTGTTGAGAGATAGGAATCCTAACGTTAAAACGCATTCTTCGTCAGTGACTCGAACCAGTAACAGTGTGACACGGTCTGACCAGCCTGGGTCCGGGGCTTCGTCGGGCAAAAGTTCAAAAACTTTCGCCGAAAAGGCCGCTACAGCTACAGCAGCAGTCGGTGAGCCGAACGAGCCCAGCCGATCGAGGCCGAGCAAATATCAACATGGCGCCTACTCCAGATGCAGATACGGTGAGCCACGCAGAATTTGTTAAGTCGATGGATACGATTATAGAAAAAATGGATCTACTGAATACAAATATCACAACCATGAGAAATGAAATGATGGAATTTCGGGCTAACATAGCAGATCTGCAAGCTTCAGCAGCAGATTCAGATGCAAGGCTCAGAAGCATTGAAAACAGTGATATGCCTAATTTGAATAAGAAATGCGACAAACTCGAAGCAGATCTGAAGCAAAAGATGCTCGCTCTGGAAATCCATGAAAGGAAAATGAATCTGCTCATACACGGAGTCGAGAAAAAGAATGACGAGAGAATTCTACAGGTGGTGAGAAATGCGTCTACACCATGGCGTGCAGTGATTAATTGAGATGAATCGGTCGCTAGATTATCAGAATAAATCGGCTTTCTCTGATTACTGCCTTCAACTTGGAACTACCACTGATAGATCAATGTCCATGGGCTGTAATCCCCTATTTCTTCCCTTTACATGTTGGTCTTATCAATGTCTCAACTCATGTTTCATACAGGGGATGGCCTTTTAATTAAATATGTACAACAGTTTCATATTAGAGTGTGGATCAAGGAACCTGTACTTATGGTGAAAATCTTTCGAAAACCACTTCATTGGTTCATTATTGCTTACCCCTCTTTTTTGTGGGGTTGTGTTATTTGGTACGCTTGGCAATGTTGTTCTGTGTTAATCAAAAGAAACAATCTGTTTCTGCAGTGTCAATTTAAGATGAATCGGTCTACATGTACATGTACAAAGGCATTGCATACTTGAATATGTGTGCTCAATACATGGTGTTTTATAATCAAAGGGGTATCCATATGGCTATGGAAGATTGGCATTGCAAAGTTTTTGAACTTAGATAACAAGAAATTGTCTTTGAGCTGTTTTTCACTGCATGTTCTTATACTCGGTGAGCAAAGATCTTGTTGATGATGTTAACATTGTTTAAAAATAATCTCAGCATGTCACTATTTTCATTAATATGTACAACAGTTTCATGTTAGAGTGTGAATCAGAGAATATGTACTCAAGGTGATGTTGTGACTGTCAAAAAAAAAAGAGCATTTCTTTTTCCTGTCATACTCTCTAAAGGGTTAGATGGGAGTTATTATTTTTTTTCTTTCCTACTATGTGACTCAGAGTAGTCACTATGTATTTAACGAATAACAGATCAATTTGTCCAATAAGCAATATCCCCAAAGGTGGGGGTTTGTTACATGTATGTGGTACATGTGCGCTTGGTAATGTTGTTCGTGTAAAACAAAAAAAAACAATCCATTTCTGCAGTGTTAATTTGAGATGGATCAGTCACTTATTTTATTCTTCTAAGTGATGAAAAAAGAAGAGAAACCCATTAATTCATCTACAAAGTTATTGCACAATAATAGTCGTTAATACATATATGTATGTTCAATTAACTTCAAAGCATGAATGTGTGGTGTGTATCAAAGTGGTATCTGTATGGCTACTGAAAATTGGCATTGCAAAGTTTTAAATGTTACAGGAAACAAGAAATTGTCTTTGAGCTGATTCTGCACTCTAGGCAGGATCTGTTATTTAGCTAACAAACATCATGTTGATGATAATTTTATTATCATCAATATACAAATGATGCACAGGTTTGAGTGGGTCAGTAGGAATTGGGTACACAAGGTAGCTCTGAATTGCCTGAACCCACGAGGCGAAGCCGAGTGGGTTTCGGGCAAAATTCAGAGCTACCGCGTGTACACAATCCTACTGACCCACGAAATAAACCTGTGCATCATCTGTTTTATAGAATGGGCCCCAAAATCTAATAAGAAACGGAAAAATCTCTGTCAACCTCATTTACCGGATGCATGGAAAAATCATGCGTCCGGTAATTACCGGATGCATGGTTATGACAAAATCATGCATCCGGTAATTACCGGATGCATGGTTATTGACCAGAGATTGCAGAGATCCATCTTCAACATCAATGATCATCAATGATTGGAATCATCAAAATCTGCCAAGACTAAAAATTATTGACTTTTCACATAGAGAAGTGTCCAAATAACACAGCTAAAATATGAGATGATTTTCTCCATAGACTATGTCAGGTGGAGAAATAGAGTCTGCATGTATAGAACTACCAAGTTCATCACGCTTTAATTTGATAATAATCATTCAAACGACGTAGTCATATCAGAAAAGACAGATTTACTGCGAATGTCAAGGGTGGCATTGAGTGCACAAATGAACGTATTCGCAATGCACGTTAGTGGGCAAATCACCGCAGCAACGTCTCACACAGTGCTGCGACAGCGTAGAATTCAGTCATGAGTTTGTCCTCTTCTCCGTTCGAAATATCTTCCAAATTTACGTGTTTCACCTCTGCAAAGCGTTTATATGTAGAAAATTAGTATTCGATTCTTCGAGTTAAATTTGTACTCACTGAAAGCATCTGAATCGTCCAAAATTTGTTTCAATTCTTCATGTCACTTTATCGCAGGTTCTCGTGATTCGTGGGTGCCGCCATTAGCGTAAGCAACATTGGTATCGATCATGTTAATTCTCGGTATCGCGATATCGTGTTGATATCGTGTTGATATCGCGTGCTGCCAGTAAAAAAAAATTACACGGCAATTACGGGTAATTAACCAATCAGATTGCAGAGATTCTGACACCCATTCTATAACATAAATTATAAAACACCATGTATTGAAACACACATGTTCAAGTATTAACGACTAAACCATTGTGTGCAATGACTTAGTACATGTACATCTAGATGTAGACAGGTTTAACTCTAATTCACACTGCAGAAACAGATTGTTTCTTTTGTTTTACACAGAACAACATTGCCAAGAGTACCAAATAACACATCCCCACAAAAAAGAGGGGTTATTTCGTACTCTTGGCAATGCTGTTCTGTGTAAAACAAAAGAAACAATCTGTTTCTGCAGTGTTAATTTGAGATGAATCCGTCACTTGTTTTACTTTTTGTTAAGTGATGAAGAAGGAAGAGAATTCGATTATTTCATCTACAAAGTTATTGCACAATAATAGTCGTTAATACATGTACATTACATGTACATGTACATGTATGTGCAATTTATATATGGGTTGTGTTTATCAAAGTGGTTACCGTATGACTACTGAAGATTGGCATTGCAAAGTTAATTGTTAAAGGGAACAAGGATTGAAAGTTCTTGTTTTTAGGATACTCCAGAGAACAATAAGGCCCTGGGACCTAGTATATTGTAATTGTAGACATTGCCGTTTTTGTAAATACAATGCATGCATATGTGGCTAATTCTGTGTTTTTTCTTTTACAATTCAATGAATGAAAGGTTTCAAATGAAAAATATGTGGATGTGTCAGGAGACACTTCAAGGAAAAAAAATTGAGATAATTTCAACTCCTTAGTGTTTTTTTTTCTTGGTCCTGTATATGCATGTAGGCTTGTATGGGCAATGTAAATGTGTTTCTAGTAAAATCATTCATTTTGTAAGTTTGTTGTGACTAAAGTGTGATTTTTAGAAATGTATCGAAGCATGGCATTTAGTGTATGTAAGAGTTAAAGATGCAAAGAACTCTAAACAGGTGGATGAAAGAGTAACAGTTTAAAAAATGCAGTATCCACAATGTTCGTTTGTTGTTGATTTTTTTTCTTTTTCTTTTTTTTTATTCAAATTTAAGCTTCAATATTGTTTTGCTAGTACACGCAGGAATGTAAATTCAATAATACCATGCACAGCAGTACAGGAATACTTTTAAAGGGATCCACTAATCTAGGTAATTTATTTACAAGTTTATACGATGAATTGTAAGGTGTTTCATGGGAATCATGACTTAGATATCCAGGGTAACAGCACGTGTATTCGATATAGGTTGCGTAACAGTTAAAAGGGATGGAATTCCGGTCCGGGGGTAGGGGGAGGGAGGGTTGTCTTCATTTTTGTTGCTATAGGCTGTCTTTCTTTTTCAGTGCCCATGTGCCTTCCTTCATGAATGCTATCAAGTCTTTTTTTCTTTTAGTTTTGTGTTATGTGGTCTAAGTTAGTTTCATGTGAGAAAGCTAAACCGCCATGTATTGTGTTCTTTTCAATATCAACAAAATTTCCAGAAAGTTAATACTCCAATAATGTTGGGATACTCTATAGATGTATTATCGGTACAAAATATGATATACAATAACATTTATGACAGATAGCCCAAAGAATAAATTAAACCTAATTTCTTTAAATGTTAAGGGTCTTAGAGATGCGACCAAAAGAAATGCTATAATCAATTGGAGTATTCAAAGAGGGGATATTATTTTCTTTCATGAAACTTTTAGTACAGTTGATGTAGAGGATCGGTGGGAGAGGGAATGGAGTGGGCTAACTTTTTTTAGTCATGGTAGTAACCATAGTCGGGGAGTTTGTATTCTAATCTCAAATAAACTGAATTTGAAGGTAACAAGACATCAAAAGGACCCAGAAGGGAAGTATGTAATATTGGAGATTGATGCACACAAGACAAAATATATTCTTTGCAATGTTTATTTTCCTGTTCGGGAAAAACAGCAGGAACAAATAGATTTTTTGAATAATTTACCTGACCACCTTAATAATTTTAACTCCAACAACTACCATATGATTACTGGCGGGGACTTTAATATGATCCAAAATTTTGATATTGATATCTCGAGTAGAGGAAGTAATAGAGGGTATTCATTTAATTTAGAATTTGAACATTTTCTTGCAAGCTTTGATATGTTTGATATTTGGAGAAAAGAAACCCAGATAAAATCCAATTTACTTACAGACAGTCTAATCCTTTAATCCAAAGTAGTTTAGACTATTGGATAATATCTAACCAATTAGAGAATCAAATTTCAGAATGTAAGATTGTTCCACCCATTGCCCCGGACCACTCGGCCATTTATTTAGGTTTGTTTTTGAAGGCTAACTGTCAGAGAAATATAGGCCCATCCTATTGGAAGTTTAACAATAGTTTATGTTTTGATCAAGATTATATACAACATTTGAGGACAGAAATTAAATCTGTTATAGATTGGGGAAAGGAAGAGTTTTCAGATGTTAGAGTTCTTTGGGACTTTCTTAAAATGAAAATTCGTGAAATAACAAAGAAATACTCCAAAGGTAAAGCCAAAAAAAATGAAGGAAAAATTAAGAGAAACACAGAAAGATATTGAAAGACTTGAACAACTTTTGATCATCTCTCCAGATAATGACATTATGCAAAATTTGAAACTTAAAAGAAACGAGCTTAAATCACTGTAGGCCTATAATCAAAAGGTTGTTGGCTTAAAGGTGAGATCACGTGCAAAATGGTTTGAAGAAAGTGAAATCAATGAAAATTATTTTAAACAACTATTAGCATCCAACCAGAAAAACTCATGTATAGACAAATTGAAAATAAAAGGTAAGAATGAAGAAATTACTGATCCAAAGCAAATCAAGATAGAAATAAAAAGATGAATAAAAAGATTTTATCAAAATTTATACACACAACAAGAAGGAATAGCTCAGACAGATCTTTTTCGTAACATGTCTCACCTAAATAAGTGAGGATAGTAAGAAATCCTGTGATGTGACGATTACATCTGGGGAGTGTCTTACAATATTGAATAATATGCCTTTAAATAAATCACCTGGGAATGATGGTTTGACAGTAGAATTTTATCGTATATTTTGGCCTGATATTTGGCACCTGCTTTTAGACTCTTCCAATGCCTCTTTTGAGAAGGGTCAACTGTCATCCACGCAGAGTCAAGGAGTAATAACGTTGATTAAGAAAGATGATAAAGATGCTTTATATATTCAAAATTACAGACCAATCACCCTTCTTAATGTTGATTATAAACTTTTATCTAAAGTCTTGGATGACAGAATAAAACTTGTATTAGGAGAAGTGATACATGTGGATCAAGTTGGGTATCTCCCTGATAGGAATATTGGAGAAGCAGTGAGAATTTTCGATGATATTTTATATTATACAAAAGAGTACGGTATACAAGGTTATTTTGTTGCGATTGATTTTGAGAAAGCTTTTGACACTGTCTCACATTCATATATGAAATACATAATGAAAAGATATGGTTTTGGTCCATATTTTTTGTAGATGGAAAGAAGTAATTTACAATAATGCAGTCAGTTGTGTTATGAATGGAGGTTTTTCTACAGGTCTTTTTGATATAAGTAGGGGAGTAAGACAGGGAGATCCCCTTTCTCCATATATTTTTTTATTAGTCATCGAAACTTTAGCTGTGGCTGTTCGAAATGAGCAAACTTTAAAAGGTATTTCAATAGGTGATATGGAGATGAAGATAGTAATGTATGCAGACGATTGTTCAATTTTTTTTCAAAAGATACAAGTAATATACAAATTATAATGTAGGAGGTTTGAAAATGTTAAATTTTAAATACATGGTTTGTGCTCAGCGCGTTATGTGGATAAAAAGACTTCTCGGTGGAAATAAGGAAATGAAATGGAAATACTTTTTCCAACATGTATTCAGATCTTTAGGAGGAACTTTAATATTTCTTTGTAACTACAATCCCAGAGCTTTCAACCTCAGTGCACCTAAACTGTACTTAGAATTTTTGGACATTTGGAATTACTTAAGAGAAAGAGAATTTATTATAAGAGAAGTGCATTGGGAAGACCAAATATATTTTTAATAATACTTTTATAAAAGGTAGGATCTTTCACTTTAATGAAAAATCATTTAAGGTTAACCTTTTTCAAGTTAAACACATTGTTGATACAGATGGTAAAATGAGAACAGGAGATTTTCTCTTAAGAAAAGGATTAAATGTACATGATTTATTTTCTCTTAAGGACTTGTATAACAGGATGCCAATGGAATAGAAGAAGAGGAGAACATCCTCTGGTAGAGGTGACACAGTTCACAATAATTTAGATTTTTCTAACATCCATTTTGATATTAATAAGATTGTGTTTTCCTTTACGTCGGTGTTGTCCGAAATGATATACAATATATTTATTAATACAATACAAGATTCATTCGCTTTTAAACATCCAGATGTATCAGCTTTAAACATGAATAAGTCGGCAGTTGCAACTTGCTTTTCTATCCCTCGAGTCTCCACTTTAGACTGGAAGCTAAGAGAATTTCAATATAAACTTTCACATAGCATTATATTTTGTAATGACAAACTTTTCCAGTTTGGTTTAATAGATTCCAATACTTGCTCTTTCTGTAGAAAAGAGGCAGAAACATATTATTACATATTTTACAAATGTGCTGAAGTCTCTAAGATCTGGACTGAAATAGGAAATAAATTACATTTTGCGGAACTTCTTGATTACAGTGGCTTGAAGTATTACTCGGTGTTAGAGACAATGTAAAACAGAATGCTTTATTAAATCATGTAATAATTTTGGTCAAACATATGATTTACAATAACCGTAAACTGGGAAAAGCCCCTACATGTAAAGAAATAATTATGCAGTGCCATTAAAAGATCAAAACAGATTGAATATTCTAAGGCGAGGAGAAAAGATAAATTGACACTACACCTTACAAAATGGGAAAAATTTTCCTAGTTGTCAGTTTACATGTAGGTCAATTACACTTAATTTCTTCTGTCTTCAAACTCTTTCTCCCACTGGGATTAATTAACACTAGATCATACAATAATGGGATATTGTTTTTTTTTTAAATCTGCCCTTTTTCTACCAGTTTCTCTCACCGATCCTCATCAATTTCAGTTAAATGATGAAAAAAAATATATATAGTCATCTTACTACAAAGCTCCATTTAGATAAAATTATTAAAAAGAATAACAGTGATAGAATAATGACATTAATATATGAAAGATTTTTTAAAGATAATCATGTTCTTTTTGCTGAAAAAGAAAATGGATGGGTTTTGGGTTAGCTTTTTCATCTCTCACATTTTTGTTTGTTTTTGGGGGGTTTGTTTTGTTTCGTTCTGTATGTGTTTATATGTATATTGTGTTTCTATCTATTTGTGTTTATGTGTTATTGTGTTTTATGTATAAAATCTTTATTCAGATGTATCTTTTTTTTGCTAAGGCAAAAAGAAATGTCATGTATTTACGGTTTTTTGATTATTTGTGTACGAATAGTTATGTAACAATGTACATTATTTTCATTCCTTTGCGTTAATGATGTTTACTTCATTAGGTATAAGCACTTTATTATGTCACAATTTTTTGTACGAAAAATGAAGTCAGGATGTACATTATTTACATTAATATTGATTATGGATGTGTATTTAAGTATGTATAACTATTTTATTTACTATGTATGAGAAAATGTATTATTATTTTCTGAATAAAGGCTAAAAAGCATTTAAAAGAAAAAAAAATCTGTCGAATGTGGATGATTGATGATGAATGAATTGATTGAGTAATGTGACGTACATGTTTATCGTTCTTATTCTTGTACAGCGATATGGTGGGGATGATGTGATATGATAGTTAATTATTATTTTCATATTACATAATCAATAAGTCTTCCGCTGCATTTTTTTTACAACTCTGTTCAATCAGGGATCTCTTAGGAAGGAGAAACAGCTCGAACATAATAAACACGACAAAAAAAGAAAGTCACCCCTTAACAAAATAGCATAACTTTTTATGAAGAGGTTTTGGGCAAAATAATTGTGCAGGATTGTTCCTTATCCTGTTGACTAACTTATGTGTGAAAATCACATTAATCCAATTAGTCATGCAAAAATGTCTCTTTTCAAAAACTACAAGGGTAATTTTGGGATTCTGTCATGAATTTTTGATGAGTTCCATTTCTGGTGCATGATTTATGTCCTTTCAAAGTTTATCATCCATCTCTCGGTGCATTAACACCTATTCCGACACTTAAACCATTGTTCTGGTTGAGTGAGCACCGTTTAACAAGTAATCATCCCTCTTGAGTTTGAAACTTTTAAAAACCCTTAATTTTGTGAAAAAATAAAACTCTGGATATTTGTTTACAAAAATGTAACATGACCCGTTATGTAAGCATAAGAAGTCATTTTTATGTCATGGTTGAATGAAAACACTTTAAAAATCGCTCAAAAATGGCAAAATGTACTGATAAAACGGCATGAGCAATTACCCTTGTTACTTTTCAAAAGTGACATTTTTGCCTTTAAAATTTGCCATTCATGCATGACTAATTGGATTAATCTGATTTCCACACAGAAGTTAGTCAATAAGTTACATAACCTCTTCGATAAAAAGTTATGCTATTTTGCTTAGCGGGGGGGGGGGGGATTACCTTTGTACTCGTACTTGCTTTTCTTCTATGTAGTTATTGATTGTTGCACAAATGGAGACATAAGATGATATTCTTACTTACACAATTAACAAATTTCTTCACTTTCCAGAATTAACAAAATTATGTCTTAATTAAGCTGTGTATTTTCATTAACAGAGTTTGCATGCATTTGCGTGCAGCTGAGATATTTTACTAAAAAATGTTGTTTTTTTTCGCTGATATCTCTTTTCCTCACAAAAGTATTAATGCAATCCAACATAACTGGACAAGTGAAATAAGACTCTACCTTTCTTATCTCAAACGGTTGCTACACAATCCTGTTCGTAATTGTAAAAACACCTGAAAAGCACATGCAGAGACCACATAATTTTTCGGCGGTGCCACGCATAGGTTCAAAGAAAGAAAGTTACTTCATATCCTTCCATAACACATCCCTGGTTCAACTGGGCTGTAGAGAAATAGGTGTAAATCTGTAACACGGTACAAGGTCCTACCCAACCCTAATTGTTTCGCTGCTACACTGGGATGAGTTTGGCAAAGTTGGCAGCCATTTATGGATCAAGGAAACAAATATTTGTAAACATTATTTTGTAACTAGAAGAAGATGAAAATTAATCTTTATCAGTTAAACGGCTGATGGTACTCCATGTAAGTAAACCACCTTGTAACCTTGTTTAGAAAGACCCTTGCCGAACCCGATGGGTTACCTACTTGTATCACATATGTTGTCAGTGTATCCAGGCAGACATGTACACGTATAGGCGTTCACCAGGTCGTTACACGTCGCTCCATTCTGGCAAGGGTTTGGGTTGCATTCGTTGATGTCTAAAGAGCGAGAGGAAAACCGCAAAACGGTGAATATTTTCTCTTATGTAGTGAAAAATGCCGTAGAGATTGGAGTGCCGATTTACGACAAACTTATTTTTTAGTTTATAAGACAAGTTGGCCTACTTATATTTTATGCTGACATAATATAACTAAATTTCATCATCACTTGCGTTTCCAACTAGCAATTACCTAATACAATCAACAAAATCTATTAAGACCCATTTGTTTTTGTCAACATGCAGCCCATATCAAATCGATATGTAATTTATATACATCATAATGGCATGCGTAGAGTTCATGGGCAATAACGATTATGTGATATTTAAAGTGTTGTTTAAAAAAAAACATGGAAAGAGATGAGGAGAACCAGGTGGAAAAAGCATGATGTGAAAAATATTAATGTGATAGAAATGCAAATCCGTATATTCAGAAATTAGATACAACTTTGAGCAAATTCATATGAACTTATATAGTACAACAGAAATGAAAAATGACGTTTTTGTTTTATCTGTTTAACTATTGATTAATCCCTTGGTTAATCAATTGTACATGTACATATATTTTAACCAAATGCAAAAAAAAATACATACAATATCGCATTGAAAAAAAATAGCATAACATAGACACGAGAATAAGTTTAACTTTTCTATGCCTAGAGTAAGAAAGAACTATCAAGCGAGAAAAGAAGTGATGTTGACATCACACGCGTACATGAAAAAGAAGCGCAAACCAACAAAAATAAGCTAATACATAAAGATAAATATTAAAGACATACTGGTTTGGCAGTTTACCGCTGTGTAGCCAAGAACACAGTCGCAGGTGTATCCGTTGACCAGGTCGTTACAGGTAGCTCCATTCTGGCAAGGGTCGGGGTCACACTCGTTGATATCTAGCCGAAAAGAAAAAGCAACGCATATGGGAGACTGCTACGAGCCCACAAGAGAATATATAAGTGTGACGTCATTTAGACAGACAACTGGTTGTAAACTATGCGGGTAGAGCAGGTATGCGGTGGTGATCACATCGGGGACTCTAACTGTAAATGCTCGACACTACCCTGATAGACAATAGACAGAGCGGTAAACCTCTCATTGAAATGATTTGTTCACAACCAGTTGCCTTGACAACGTGCAAACGGAGTATGTATTTGACATTCGAAATAAGCGTATGTAGAATTGTGTGAATGAATCTTAATATCTGACTATTGAATGTGGTATCAATTCATAAAGAATAATGCATCTTTCTGAATGTCGGAACACATTTTTTTTATGGATCACTAGGAAGATCAGCAGAAAATTAAATAAAAATTAATGAGATATCATGAAAGTATTAATAAAAAAAAATAGGCGAATGAGTAAATGCAAACATTAATATTTAATGGTGAAATATATGAAGGGCTAGCTGGGCGGCTGGTGAAAGAATGGACGAATGCGAGTATGGGTGGAGGAACTTACCCATGCTACAATTTTCGCCCGTGTACCCTGCTTGGCATTCACAGCGATATGACGTCACGAGGTTTAAACACTGCAAGGTAGTGGCTGCATTGCACGGCCCGCTCACACAGGGGTCGATTTCTGATCATTGTAGGAGGACATGAGAAATTGTACACAAAGGAAAATCACATTTTGACATGTAATGTACAACGGCTAAGGATTATTCGTTCTCTCTCTCTCTCTCTCTCTCTCTCTCTCTCTCTCTCTCTCTCTCTCTCGGGCGCGCGCGCGATACCGCCACCAAACCCACCCTTACTCCCTACGCACTATTTCGTCACTTCTCTCCCTTAGCGTCTTATTGTCTACCTATGTCTATCTTCCCCTCTTTGTATACATCTTCTCCCTCACTGCTTATGTTGCTGATTTTAAGGTTGTAGAACTAGCCGTCGTTATGTTTTCAAGAGGAGAAAGCATTGGAGGTCGACATGTTCTCTTCATGGACGTAAGCCACTTCAATTTAAATTTACACGCCAAGCTTTATACAACAAATATTTAGTACTCACAGGGAGGTGTTAGGAAGGAGAAACAACTCGAGTGAAGTATTTAAACATCTGTAAGGATCCTAAAGTGTGTTAATGAATGTCAAAAGCATTCCATATTCATGACAATGCTTTGCTGACCCGTGCTCAGCGCAGATATTTAGTGGATGTCAACTTGCCCATTTTGTCTCTCCATGGACCTACCATGGATGGACTGCGCTCGGATAGACTTCCTTTGATCTATGATGACCCCCGCCTCATAAAATTCAAGACATTTAGGTGTTTTAAACAATACGCTGTATTTCAAATTAGACAGTGCCTTCTTCTGAACAACAAAAGAAAATCTGGTTTGAGACATATGTCAACTGTCCAGCCTTCGCTTTGAGTTCATAGCTGATTGTATTGCACACACTGGAAATTTGATTGGTGGTGAGCGAAGGGAAATTTTGATAAAATTGTAGAAAGAATTTGGTCCGTAACCTTTGCGGACAACTCCACACATGAAATCAAGGTTGTTTTCATGGAAGGTGAAACACTCAATAAACGATTTACGAGATATTTGTGAGGACATATGATTGCCTAATGTGCGATATGGAGGCATTTCTCTGACATGTTTTCGCCAGTATTATCGATTTATAAAAAAAAAATCGTGTCATTATACGATTTTCTACTACTGCACATGCACTTCAGTACATGAAGTGTTTCTGAAATCTTCTGCGCACACAGGATATGATATTCCTCTAAATGCATCCAAAATTTGTCTTGCATATTTGGCGGCGGACCTCCCTCAATCAAAGAAGCAAACATGTCAAATATTCTATTGTGCTATCAATGTACGCAACTGGTGTAGGAATAAATTACTGTTCATGCCGACTCCAGTTCTAATACCTTCTTGGTCTCTCAAAGCTTTGTTGCTCATTACATTATTTTGCAATTTTCAAGAAAACTGTTGGCAACATCATTCAAGATCTTGCACTCAGTTTTCCTTTAAAGGACCAAGGAATAATGAATTTACGGAGATTAAAGATATCTTTCTTATTTACAAACCTGACTTATGCCTTCGTTTTCGGGATTTTTCTGTGATTGTGGGATTCAAGCATTATCATTAAAAATGTTTGCATGCATTTTTTAATTGAAAACTTGTTTATTTTCGTTTGCTGATATCTGTTATGCTCGCAAAAGTATTGAAACAATTAACAGAAGTGGACAAGAAAAATGAGACTCTAAATTTTTGTTTTGGTTTCTTAGAGAAGCCGTTGCCACAAAGTCATATTCGTAATTGTTAAGCACCACAAAACAAATGTTGAGAACACATAACCTTTCGGCAGTGGCGAGCCTTAACTCAAAGAAAGAAGAATATTTCTTATCTTTCCATAGAATTATCCCTAATGCAAATATATATTCTACAATGTGAGTTTCCAGTAGAGGCATGAGCACTGTCCATAGACACAGTTCCTCTTACCTCAGACTCCGTGGCAGTGCACGCAGATTATATTTAATACTCTTGTTACCTGAGAAGTGACGAACGTCAATTAAGTTTGATCGTGTATTAAAAAGCCTAACGGATTAAAATCAATAGACAGATATATGTATTTCTGTCACGCGATTTACTTACGAATTTCACATCTTTCTCCCTCATAACCATCCGGACAGGAACAGCTGTACATGTCGATCAGATCGCTACACGTTGCGCCATTCAAACATGGATCACTCTGGCACTCGTTGATTTCTTTTCAGAAAAGAAAAAGTATGATGTTTTTATGTGCATCATGTACATCAAAGCGATACGGTGATGGGCAAGTTAACATTTTTTACCCCCTTTCATGTAATGTAAATCATTCAACTGTACAATTTATTATCAGCTACCTTGATGAAGGGGTGTGAGGAGTCATCAGTATGTGACCATCAGCTTAGATCGTAACAAAGATCAATCTAATGCGATTATAAACTGGGGCCATATTCATGAAAACTCACTATAAAGCCTAGTTAGTTGCTAGAATGCATTCAGCTACATGCAGTTTTAGTAACACGCTAGGTTAGTAAGGTTTCATGAGTATGGGCCCTGGTTACGACAAACCAAAATAATTTACAAGTACTGTTAGAAACGCAACGATCAAAAACCTACTGCGTTTGATTTAAGTCACCTGTCAAAAACACAAAGAAAATAATACAATATTTAAATAAAAACTAGATTTGAGTTGTAATCTTTAGATTGTTATTATCCAAACGTGAACAAAAAATGAATGCGTAGTACCAAGTGGTGTTTGTGGTCGAGTGCACATGTTTGTGGGGTCAGTAGGCTAAGCCCAGTATTTATGTGCTTGTCTATACTGTAAAATAGGTTTCCCACGATACCTGACTGCATTTCCTTTGATTGCATTTGGAAAATTACGTGATTCGTAATTGTTATGATTTTTTTTATATATAATTTACTTCTTCACCATTACCATGACTGTTCCTTTTAAGAGCTGTTTCAAGTTACACAAGTATAAAATAAAACGGATGTAACATTTCGGAAGGCAATCGGCATACTCAACTACTTACCCACACATTCGTAATTAAATGCTAAATCATTGCAAGTATAACCACTAGGGCACGGCTGATTATAGATGAGGCACTCATCTCCATCTGAAATGTGAAAAAAACAGAATAGAAATGCACAGAGGAGATTATAATCAAAGTTTAATGTAAGTCCACCCTGACAGAGGTTAAGTAGGTTTTAATTAAAAAAACATGAAAGAAACACATAAGTGAAGGTTTGACAAAAAGACGGCTAGGATTAACAAAGCTATGAACTTCAAATTCTTAATTTTGTGACATCACTTGCGAGCCACTCTACTATAATTTGCATACTATTTTTGACACATACTTCTACACACACCTCTACAGAGCAAATTCTTAATTTTGTTACATCACTTGCGAGCCACTCTACTATAATTTGCGTACTATTTTTGACACATACTTCTACACACACCTCTATAGAGCAAAACGTACCTCTTCATCACAAATCAGGAAAAGGGCAATCTATGTTATCATACAGCACATAACACATGGAAGAGCCCCACGCATGTGACGTCATAAAATTGAAACTTACACAATTCATAATTTGTGTATCCTTTGGCGGATTTTCGGCAAACCTACAATAATAGGTTGCCTACATTTTTTTTTCACAATTTGCACAAATTTAACTAAAGGGTGAACTTTCCTTTTAATAGTAGGCCTATAGAGCGTTTGGAAAGCGCCACCACTTCAGTTACACTATTTCAAGTTAAATACACACCCACACGCACACATATGTCGAGAACTTAAGAAAACAAGAACGTTTTGAATTCTAAATATCTACTCAGGAGCATGATTACCTTTGTACAAAATTGAACTTAGAGGAATGACCGAATCGTATCAAAATGGTATAGTTAACATTTGTGTCTGACTTCTACACATCAAATGGAGAGGGCAATAGTGATATCATGTTTATGAGCATGAAGCATGTGTTGGAATAGGTAAGCAATATTGGACAAGCATTAACCTGATTGTATACAGGAATAAGTTTAGTGGTCCTACTTGTAAGATCATCCGTTACTCACCAGCCGCAAAGGTGAAGTTAAAGCCATTCTCGATCCCCATGGCGTTGTCCCTGTCGGTGTAGAATTGGACCCAAACAATATCCGTGGTGAGGTCCAAAGGGGGCGGTGGCGAAATGTACTGTTCGTTTAGAAGAAGCTCGCCGTCCTAAGATTACCAACATAAATAACGACCGATGAAGAGAGAAATAGATAGACATATATAAAAGCAGAGCGAGTGCGAAAAACGACAGAAAGATAGGGGAGCGTGGCAGAGAGATACAAAGGGATAGAAAGAGTGTGTGTGTGTGGGGGTGGGGAGAGCGGGGGGGGTGGTGGTGAAAGGAACAGATGGAACGACAAATAACGGCAGATACAGAGAACAGGAGACAATAACTACAGAAATACCAGTGTGTAGCAGTTGGTGCAAAATAAATGCAAAATAAAATTGATTGAATAAAACTGTCTGCTGACACTAAAAGCATGTATGTATCAAAAGAAAACAGGAAACAGTTTGTCAAAAGTGGTTTGTTTGAAAATATGTACATGTATTTACTGATAGGCAATGTAGGCCTTTATAAACTAATAAGATAGTTGAATATTTGTTGACGACTATATGTACGAAAGAAATTGAGCATTTGGTGTTGAAAACAGTGTATTGCAATATTTCACCTCTGACTTAATCCTACATTCTGGAGTACAAATAATTACGTGACTGCATAATCATAGCAAACGACAAATGAATGTGAAGAGGAATAACCGTATTGTAGGGTCTAGTTAATGGCAGCTAATGGGTGAAAAATGTATATTAATTGTACGACAAAGAGATGGGCAAGGAAGACAGAGCAAGGGAGGATGATACAGTAAGGAGGAGGCAGAAAAGAAGATTATTATTTAACCATATATCTCAATGAAAAAGGGACAAGTGGAGGCATAAAATTATCATACATTAGCATCAGCCGACCATGTATGTCCGATTCCAATCAGAACCTCGTCCTTCTGTGCTTCGATATCGACCTCTGAAAAGGTTAATCGGATTGTGTAGGCGCCGGGAAAGTAGATGAACCACACGCATGTCAGGCGGGCAGGATACTCGCCTGGATAATCAGGTGATGTGATCTCTCCCCTGACGTCGTTGTAGAAGTTCTCAGAGCAACTCACGGTACCTAGTAAATTTTAAGCACAGTGGAATTCCTACTAGATAGGGGGCACCGTTTCGGTGGAGTGTCAGAAGCCTTGATATGGACACTTATCATCGTGTTAGTTATAACCGCTGTCGACACCGCGCTATAGTACTATTGATGTAGCTACTTCTTACATCGCAACTGTTACAACATCAATGTTGTTGTATGCAGTGGATGCTACAACCTGTAATTTCACAGCGACGCATTGTCACACTATTGCATAGTGAAGTACTGCACAGTTAAAGTCAGTGCTACGAAGTCACGATTGATATCGGAGAACAGCACTGAAGAAAGTGCTGCAGAACAAGTCTTGTTAATTGCTTTAAAGATCCAGGGGCCATATTAATGAAACCTTACTAGACTAGTTAGTTACTAAAATACATGTAGCTGAATGCACTTTGGCAGCTAACTAGGCTTAACAAGGTTTCATGAATATGGCCCCATGATACTATTGATGTTGGTTGGTAAATTGTAAAATCATTGAACTTTCAAAAGAACCTAATTACCTTGAGTCCCCGTGTATTCAATATAGTAATATGCACCAATAAAGCGAATGACAATAACCATTCTGTAGCATTTTCTTCTGGTTCTGACAAATAAACCATTGTTCCCTAACATCAATCGTGAATTCGTAGCAAACACTCTAATACCACTTTATGTGTTGGTGAGACACTATGCGTCGATGTGACACTAAAGGTGGTAACATAAGACAGAACATTCACTGTATGTTGAAGCGGCTAAAAAACAAACGGGAGTTGCGAGCGGCAGCGGTATACCTTTCCGGAATGGAGACGTGATCATTCATCGTGTTTACAATAATACAACACAGCGGTGTGGCTCAAAGTGCGATAAAACATGAAACATCACCCTAGATTAAAATTGTTTAAACATTTATCACACTTCATACTTTGGTACTCCACCGTGTCCATACTCTGGAAATGTAACACAGTCAAAACCGTCGTCACATTGTTAAATACGCTGTGATTCCCGGGGTTAAGGGATTCACACCGTTGTGTAGACTGTTCAAGAGTTCTGAAAAAAGCCCAAAGCAATCAACTTAGATACTTTAAAGGAAACAATTCATGTAGTTACATTAGATCGTGCAAGAAAGCCACTATAAGGAGTGAGGGGAAGGAGGAAACTAATGAGAAAACGTTCATATACAAGAAGGATATCGTTATGCTGGTATATTCAAAAAGATGTCGATATCAAGTAATGAATATACACAATATTGTTACCGTGTGGTCCTAGTTCGCAGAATTCTCCATAGTACCGGGCAACGCACTGGCACATCGGGGGCCCCGAAGTACGCTTCACACATGTACCCCCATTTTCACACAGGTCGGAAGTGCACTCTAAAGAAAAAAAAAAGAAGAGAAAGGGAATGCGGTGTTACGGTGATTCTGTTTGGTGTTGTCATCAACAATTGCTATCATCATCATTAGTATTATCACATCGTCAACACACTCTGAAAGGAGGTATGGGTAGGATATTGCACCGATTGGGATATAGACACACAACGGTTAATCTATTAATATCTTTACACAAGCGGACGGCAAGTCATACATGTCATACCTATCTGGGTAAATATTATTTCGTTCTAAAATGTCTGAAGGAGAGACGAATTCGTATTCACTTTCCCTTTCTCATGAAGGATAGAATGGGTAATCCAAAGAATTAATTAAAAAGAGAAAATATGCCTAGAACATCTAAGCCACGCGGGTGGCACATTCAGTCCATCTCTACGCGGGTGTGGAAAGGTGAAACCAGTGGTATAATTCTTTGCCAGGTTTGATAAACAACCGATGTTGATTTAGTGGATCCAAACAATATCTCCTGATCATATTTAGGATATAGACTGATGATATCCTTGATCGCATCCATATGTGTTGGGCAATAGAACAAATGGTAAATCCTAACTCCTTGATGCTGCCAAGGATAAAAGTCAATTCAATACATTATGTATCATATGGTCCTTACCTGTAAAGCACAAACATCAAGGGTCAGCGGAATAATGATGAGATGTTTTTGTTTCAGATAGGATTCTGAAACGGGCTTACGTGTGAGTGTGTCTTTGTGTGTCTGTGTGTCTGCGTGTGTCTGTGTACAAAATGTTGAATTATGCTACGTCTCATCTATTTCTTGACCGATTTCAAATCTGATTGTTTTATGTGGTAAAGCTTAGTTGGCTTTACAAAACCTCTAGACAGAATTTTGAAATGAATTAATGATGCTAAGTAATGCAAATGTATTAAAATTCTCACAAAGAAGATTCTTTTCTTTCATATCTTGACCAATTACGATTGTCCATTGTTTTATTTGGTCAAGCTTATTTGGCTACACAAAACTTCTAGACAGAATTTTGAAATGAATTAATGATGCTAAGTAATGCAAATGTATTAAAATTCTCACAAAGAAGCTTCTTTTCTTTCATACCTTCACCAATTACGATTATCATTGTTTTATTTGGTCAAGCTTATTTGGCTACACAAAACTTCGAGACAGAATTTTGAAATGTTACACAGTTCACTAATTATAACAGCAGCAGCAGTCGCAAAAAATAATCATCCTCGCTATTTTCAGTCTGGCTTTAACTTCGCTGGGAAGGGGGAAAGTTGCTATAAAGATATTCGTGTGCTTGTCGAAGAGTGAACGAATTGTTGTCCAGGCAGCTAGCTAGTAGCAGACGATAGAAGCGCGTGCAGTGAGCTACATGGGATTGATCGGGTCGCGCTCGGCTGCCCTTCCTTCTCTTTGATAGCTTTATCATGATACATTTCAGGTAAAGCTTCTTTTCGATTCAGCACGGATATGTCGGTTCTAACTCAAAATGTCCATTTGAAATCCAGCTCCTTATCGACAAGTGTTTGGGTTTTCCTCATCTATAGCGTTGTTTGTATCCTTCTAACGGACGACATGCACGATATATACTAATGTACTTTTCATTCTCCTTAAGCACAACATTTTGAAGGCTTCCATGCGTCGGTGTGTCCTGACATAGGGTCCAAGTTTTAATGCCATACAGTAGACTGCTCGAAAAAGAGCACGATTGATTGTCATTATGAATACATATTTGAATCACGTAGTTTCCTAGTCTGGTCATTGGATTGAAATCTCTTTTTTGGCCTTCTTTATATTGTAATTTTACTCCTACATCCTTTTCACGTAATAACATGTAGGCCTAGATTTCAATTATCCAATGTTTTAAGTTGTCAAGTTTGTTTATATTTCATTCATCATAATTATAAATACAATAAATGAATATCTTGAAACAGAAAAAATGGACAATAAGTACATGAGAGTATTGAACGGGTTTTCGGCAAACCTACCATAGTATGTTGCCTACATCTTTTTTTTTTCTTTTTTTTTTACAATTTGCACAAATCTAACTAAAGGGTGAACTTTCCTTTTAACAGTAAAGAGCGTTTGTAAAGAGCCACCACTTCATTTACACTATTTTACGTTAAATACACACCCACACGCACAGATATGTCGAGAACTTAAGAAAACAAGAACGTTTTGAATTTGGTTCTAAATATCTACTCAGGAGCATGATTACCTTTGTACAAAATTGAACTTAGAGGAATGACCGAATCGTATCAAAATGGTATAGTTAACATTTGTGTCTGACTTGTACACATCAAATGGAGAGGGCAATAGTGATGTCATGTTTATTACCATGAAGCATGTGTTGGAATAGGTAAGCAATATTGGACAAGCATTAACCTGATCGTATACAGGAACAAGTTTAGTGCTCCTACTTGTAAGATTATCGGTTACTCACCAACCGAAAAGGTGAGGTTAAAGCCATTCTCGATCCCCATGTGGTTGTTCCTGTCGGTGTAGAATTGGACCCAAACAATATCCGTGGTGAGGTCCAAAGGGGGCGGCGGCGGGATGTAGTGTTTGTTTAGAAGAAGCTCGCCGTCCTAAGATTACCAACATAAATAACGACCGATGAAGAGAGAAATAGATAGACATATATAAAAGCAGAGCGAGTGCGAAAAACGACAGAAAGATAGGGGAGCGTGGCAGAGAGATACAAAGGGATAAAAAGAGTGTGTGTGTGTGGGGGGGGGGGGTGGGGAGAGCGGGGAGGGGAGAGGGGGGGTGAAAGGAATAGATGGAATGACAAATAACGGCAGATACAGAGAACGAGAGACAAAAACTACAGAAATACCAGTGTATAGCAGTTGGTGCAAAATAAATGCAAAATAAAATTGATTAAATAAACTTTCTGCTGACACTAAAAACATGTATCTATCAAAAGAAAACAGGAGACAGTTTGTCAAAAGTGGTTTGTTTGAAAATATGTACATGTATTTACTGATAGACAATGTAGGCCTGTATAAACTAATAAGATAGTTGAATGTTTGTTGACGACTATATGTACGAAAGAAATTGAGCATTTTGTGTTGAAAACAGTGTATTGCAATATTTCACCTCTGACTTAATCCTACATTCTGGAGTACAAATAATTACATGACTGCATAATCATAGCAAACGACAAATGAATGAGAAGAGAAAATGTGTAATAATTGTACGACAAAGAGATGAGAAAGGGAGACATAGCAAGGGAGGATGAAAGAGTAAGGAGGAGGCAGGAAAGAAGGTTATGATTTAACCATATATCTCAATGAAAAAGGGACAAATGGAGGCATAAAATTATCATACATTAGCATCAGCCGACCACGTATGTCCGATTCCAATCAGAACCTCGTCCTTCTGTGCTTCGATATCGACCTCTGAAAAGGTTAATCGGACTGTGTAGGCGCCGGGAAAGTAGATGAACCACACGCATGTCAGGTGGGCAGGATACTCGCCTGGATAATCAGGTGATGTGATCTCCCCCCTGGTGTCGTTGTAGAAGTTCTCAGAGCAACTCACGGTACCTAGTAAATTTTAAGCACAGTGGATTCATACTAGTTAGGGGATCACCGTCTCGGTGGAGTGGCAGAAGCCTTGATATGGACACTTATCATCGTGTTAGTTATAACCGCTGTCGACACCGCGCTATAGTACTAGTGATGTCGTTACTTCTTACATCGCAACTGTCACAACATCAATGTTGTTGTTTGCAGTGGATGCTACAACCTGTAATTTCACAGCGACGCATTGTCACACTATTGCATAGTAAAGTACTACACAGTTAAAGTCATTGGTACGAAGTCACGATTGATATCGGAGAACAATTAATTGCTTTAAAGATCCAGGGGCCATATTAATGAAACCTTACTAGACTAGTTAGTTACTAAAATACATGTAGCTGAATGCACTTTAGCAGTTAACTAGGCTTAGCAAGGTTTCATGAATATGGCCCCATGATACTATCGATGTTGGTTGGTAAATTGTAAGATCATTGAACTTTCAAAAGAACCTAATTACCTTGAGTCCCCGTGATTTCAATATACTAATATGCACCAATAAAGCGAATGACAATAATCATTCTGTAGCATTTTCTTCTGGTTCTGACAAATAAACCATTGTTCCCTAACATGAATCATGAATTCGTAGCAAACACTCTAATACCACTTTATGTGTTGGTGTGACACTATGCGTCGATGTGACACTACTGGTGGTAACATTCACTGTATGTTGAAGCGGCTAAAAAACAAACGGGAGTTGCGAGCGGCAGCGGTATACCTTCCGGAATGGAGACGTGATCATTCATCGTGTTTACAATAATACAACACAGCGGTGTGTCTCGAAGTGTGATAAAACATTGAACATCACCCTAGATCAAAATTGTTTAAACATTCATCACACTTCCTACTTGGGTACTCCACCGTGTCCATACTCTGGAAATGTAACACAGTGAAAACCGTCGTCACATTGTTAAATACGCTGTGATTCCCGGGGTTAAGGGATTCACACCGTTGTGTAGACTGTTCAAGAGTTCTGAAAAAAAAAAAGCAATCAACTTAGATACTTTGAAGGAAACAATTCATGCAGTTACATTAATTGATCGTGCAAGAAGGCCACTGTAAGGAGTAAGGGGATGGGGGAAACTAATCAGGAAATGTTCATATACAAGAAGGATATCGTTATGCTGGTATATTCAAAAAGATGTCGATATCAAGTAATGAATATACACAATATTGTTACCGTGTGGTCCTAGTTCGCAGAATTCTCCATAGTACCGGGCAACGCACTGGCACATCGGGGGCCCCGAAGTACGCTTCACACATGTACCCCCATTTTCACACAGGTCGGAAGTGCACTCTAAAGAAAAAAAAAAGAAGAGAAAGGGAATGCGGTGTTACGGTGATTCTGTTTGGTGTTGTCATCAACAATTGCTGTCATCATCATTAGTATTATCACATCGTCAACACACTCTGAAAGGAGGTATGGGTAGGATATTGCACCGATTGGGATATAGACACACAACGGTTAATCTATTAATATCTTTACACCAGCGGACGGCAAGTCATACATGTCATACCTATCTGGGTAAATATTATTTCGTTCTAAAATGTCTGAAGGAGAGACGAATTCGTATTCACTTTCCCTTTCTCATGAAGGATAGAATGGGTAATCCAAAGAATTATTTAAAAGGAGAAAATATGCCTAGAACATCTAAGCCACGCGGATGGCACATTCAGTCCATCTCTACGTGGGTGTGGAAAGGTGAAATCAGTGGTATAATTCTTTGCCAGGTTTGATAAACAGCCGATGTTGATTTAGTGGATCCAAACAATATCTCTTGATCATATTTAGGATATAGACTGATGATATCCTTGTTCGCATCCATATGTGTTGGGCAATAGAACAAATGGTAAATCCTAACTCCTTGATGCTGCCAAGGATAAAAGTCAATTCAATACATTGTGTACCATATGGTCCTTACCTGTAAAGCACAAACATCAAGGGGTCAGCGGAATGATGATGAGATGCTTTTGTTGTTCCGCCAATTTCAGATAGGATTAAGAAACGGGCTTCGTATGTGTGAGTGTGCGTTTGTGTGTCTGTGTGTGTGTCTGTGTACAAAATGTTGAATTATGCTACGTCTCATCCATTTCTTGACCGATTTCAAATCTGATTGTTTTATGTGGTAAAGCTTAGTTGCCTTCACAAAACGTCTAGACAGAATTTTGAAATGTTACTCAGTTCACTAATTATAACAGCAGCAGCAGTCGCAAAAAAATAATCATCCTCGCTATTTTCAGTCTGGCTTTAACTTCGCTGGGAAGGGGGAAAGTTGCTATAAAGATATTCGTGTGCTTGTCGAAGAGTGAACGAATTGTTGTCCAGGCAGCTAGCTAGTAACAGACGATAGAAGCACGTGCAGTGATCTACATGGGATTGGTCGGGTCGCGCTCGGCTGCCCTTCCTTCTCTTTGATAGCAGTATCATGATACATTTCAGGTAAAGCTTCTTTTCGATTCAGCACGGATATGTCGGTTCTAACTCAAAATGTCCATTTGAAATCCAGCTCCTTATCGACAAGTGTTTGGGTTTTCCTCATCTATAGCGTTGTTTGTATTCTTCTAACGGACGACACGCGCGATATATACTAATGTACTTTTCATTCTCCTTAAGCACAACATTTTGAAGGCTTCCATGCGTCGGTGTGTCCTTACATAGGGTCCAAGTTTTAATGCCATACAGTAGACAATCGGAGGATCGCTGACAAACTTCCTATACCGACAGGCCCGTTCTCTATGGATGAGCTCTAAAACTGCCTACTGAAACTCAAACTGACTAAAACACCAGGTCCTGACAACATTCCAGCACTTCGTTGGAAAAGTCCACTTTTCCATCAAGAATTGCTTAACTTCTGTAATGAAACATATGTAGGCAACATCCCTCAGCAACTTTCCAACTCTGTCATAATCCCCATACCCATAAAAGGTGACCTTGCTCTTCCCTCAAATTACAGAGGTATAACACTCTCACCAATTGCTTCTAAGGTCTACAATTCACTGCTTCTCAATATAATCACTCCCCATGTTGATCCTATTCTGCGACGTAACCAGAATGGCTTCCGGAAAGGGAGAGCCACAACACCTCAAATCCTCACTCTTCGAAGGATAACAGAGGAGATGCAAATTTTCAAGCAGAAAGCAACCATAATCTTTGTGGACTTCTCCAAGGCTTTTGACAGTGTCAATAGAAAGGTCATGTTTCAAATCCTTGATAACTATGGCATACCTTCTCAGATAATACAAGGTATTTCCATTATGTATAACCACTCAACGAGCTTTGTACAAAGCATGGACGGCCCAACGAAGGAATTTAAGACAAAATCAGGGATACTGCAAGGAGATACGTTTGCACCCTATCTCTTTGTCATAGCTGCGGATTATATTCTACTTCAGTCTGTAGAGAACATGAAAGAAAAGGGTCTAGATGTCAAACCAGATAGAACTAGCCGCGACAAAGACAAGTATTTGGTAGATCTTGACTACGCAGATGACATTGCCTTATTAGCAAAACATATTCGTAATGCGCAAGACTTGCTTTCATCTGTAGAGAATGCTTCAGCAAAGGTTGGTCTGTTTCTTAACTCAAAGAAAACTGAATACATGACACTAAACGAAGAGGCTGATCATTCTCCAATCACCTCCAGAAGAGGCTTACAAATCAAGGGAGTAAACGATTTTAAATATCTAGGATCGTTCGTTATAGATTCAAATAAAGACTTCATGTCACGCAAAGGTCAAGCATGGAATGCATGCAATAAATTACACCACATTTGGCAGTCTCAAATATCAAGGTCTACAAAAGTGAAAGTTTTTAGGGCCTGCGTCGCGAGCATCCTTCTTTATGGTTCAGAGACATGGACCATGAAGAAGGCACTACAGGACCGCCTCGATGGGACATATACTCGGTTACTCATGAGGGTACAAAATATTAGTTGGAGGGAACACAAAACAAAACAATTAAATCTATGAAAATATATCACCAATCTCTAACATTGTTGCTCAGCGTCGAACGAGATTCGCTGGTCACTGCTTTAGGGCTAAAGACCTTGTAATATCAGATGTTATTTGCATGAGACTCCCATGCCCTTACAGAGGAAGGAGACCTCTGAACTACATGGATTGTATTGCAAGGAACATCCAGTGTGAAACTGGGGACTTGCAGACATTGATGAATGATAAAGACTCATGGCGTTGCATTGTGAACTCAATCTCGGATGCGTCCGCTTAGTAGTAGTAGTAGTAGTAGTAGTAGTAGTAGTAGTAGTAGTAGTAGACTGCTCGAAAAAGAGAACGATTGATTGTCATGATGAATACATATTTGTATCACGTAGTTTCCTAGCCTGGTCATTGGATTGAAATCTCCTTTTTTGATTGTAATTTTACTCCTACATCCTTTTCACGTAATAACATGTAGATTTAAATTATTCAATGTTTTAAGTTGTCCAGTTTGGTTATATTTCATTCATCATAATTATAAATACAATAAATGAATGTCTTGAAACAGAAAAAATGGACAATAAGTACATGAGAGTATTGAACCAACAAGAAAGAACATGGTGTTATTGACGCTGATCTCTTGATTAATTAATTAATATTTTATGACATGAGAAAATGAAATGAAATGTGTTTAAGAGAATATTACATATATTTCAAATTTAATAAATTTACGATTTCAGAGGTGCTAGTTGAAAAAGGGAAGCCTTTTTTCTTGATTATAAAATTTCAAAAATAGCATTTGATTTGTCATGAGCAGGCAGGACAATCCAAACTAATGAACCTTTAAAGAATATTGAATTTTTACGTGTAGAAGAACAAATAATAACGATATAAAAGTTTAAATGCTTTGGGTATCATGATAGTGTAAATGTATATCATGTAGCATGTTTAAAGTAATGTTAACGATGTGTATATCATAAAAATTAGTTATCCTTGTTGCATATTTCATGAACGTTTGTTCGACATCAACCAGACGGGGACTTCTTGGAGCTCGGAAGTAATAATATGAAATTTACAAGATCAGTCCCTTTTTTATAAGACGACTCGTCGAGGATACCGAAAAAGATGAGTCCACTTCGGCAGGCCTGTTTATTGATATTTTCTTTTCCATGAAAGCCGAACAGCCTGTCGAAAACGAGGATACTTTTTGTTATATTCCACATACTAAGAATGTTGCTATATGATTGGTCAAGAGTTGATCACGTGATGAAGCGTAGTTTTTTCCCATCTGATCACCTGAGCAGAAAAGTTCGTTACACTGTAGGTGATAGTACTTTTTTTGAGAAGGAAAGTTCGTTACACTCTAGGTGATAGTACTTTTTGGTTTCGCTGATCTCTTCACTCCTCACAGTCCTAACGCGTGATCAATATTTTGAGTACGCGCGAAATAAAAGTGCGTAGCTCGGACTATCGGCGCAGACGACACCGCGGTGCGCGCGCGGAAATTAAAATTTTTGGTTATAGCGCGCTGCGCCGCGCGCGTACGTACAAATCAATGCAAGCCTTCCATTTCCCCCACTCAGAATTTCACCAAAGCAAGTGTGCAATTCTCTACCACCTCGTACCAAAATTGACCTAGAATTTCACTTGCCTGTCATTCATTACAATTCTCCCTATCGCATATAGCCCTCCGAATCTGAACGTGTGTGGCGCTCTAATTATTTTACCTTTAATTCTTGGGATACGAACTTCCGGTCCACGTACATCCCGTACAATAGGGACCACGGTTTCCCACTAATTTTATGAATTTTAACTCTAAAGCTTACCCTGACCCTTACCCTAACCCTAAACCTAATTCTATACCTAACCCTGACCATAACCTTAACCCTAGATAAATTGTTCACTGATTAATTCATCCAAAAAAAGCGATTTCTAGATCACTTTGCGCCGACAACAAACTCTTACCGGAAGTATATATTCCAAGAGCAATCGATCAGATATCGGTATCGCGAGGTGATATCGCTGGATATCGGCTATATGCGATAGGGAGAATTATGAAGAGTATTCTCGGAGGATCTAATTCTCACCGATACCGCACAGGTAAGAGAATTTCGATTACTTCTTGCTTTTCCGTCAAAATCTTACAAATTAGCATCGCCATGTCATAGTGTTCGTTGGAATTTGTAGAGTCTATATAGCAATGTGCACAAAGTCAATTTGCTTCCGGGTTTCGGAGCGTCGCGTGAATATGTAGCCGCACCGACACGAATGCTTTTGTACGTTAAATTGCCATTTATTTTATAGATTGTTGGTATCAGATGTGGAATATAAAGCAAATAATCAACTTTTGGTTTCAGGCAATGAGACGAACTATCACTTCCTCGGCGATCTGAATGTATACGCTATCTTTCCTCAGCTAAAAGCTTCGGAAAGACAGCTACATCCAGATCGCCTCGAAGTGATATTTCGTCCCATTACCTTCACCGACGTTGATTATTTGCTTAATATCCGTACTGCTGCAAAAGTGCAATGACATGACATTGTGTCTGGCAAAAATTAAGTTGGTTTTGATAGAATCAGACACATAAAAGAAACATATTAGCGATCGTTTGTTGAAAATCCGTCAAAGGATAAGAAACTTATGATTATTTAAAGTTTTGTTTTTGTGACGTCACTTGCGAGTTGCTCTCCTATTTGTTGTTTGCAATCTCGCACGTGACGTTACAAACTTGACATTTCAAACGATCTTATCTTTTGACAGAGTTTTGTCAAACCCTCACTAATTTGTTTTCTGTTAAGTGGCTGCATTTATTGAATCCCACTTATCTTCAGGGCGAACTATCTCATTAAAGTTCTGCTTCTCTCAAACGACAAATTTTGTGCACAGGCCCTGCTTTAAGTTCTTTGATGTTGTTTGTACATCATTGGGGCAAAGAGAGATGTAGAGTTTAAAACTGACACCTCGATTCCTGATGGAACACTTCTATCAATACACATTTTAAGACGGGGACACATGAGTCTGTTCACGCATACTACGCTCATATGGAAGTATTACCTTTATATAACCAATTCGCGGTTGGGGTAAGTACATTTTGAGAGCAAGAATCATCGACTCACCAAATCATTTGATAGAAATGCCCCTGGCAAAACCCCCATTTTTCAAGGGTAACTCTCTCTACCCTAGAATTCTTTCCCTAGCATTTTGCACGCTTTACCTCATTTTCCTTGCACCAATGATGGGAAGTGAAACACGCACTTGCCCACGCGAATTGCAAGAATGTGTCTCTTACAATATATTTGTAATTATTTTTTTAACTGTGAATTTGCTCTTTGCTGATGCTATACATCTCTTTAGATAGCGATTAGTATTACTTGCATTCACCCTCACTCTGGTTAACACGTCAACAAACAGAAGATTACACTTAAGACAATGTTAAGGTCATCACATAACTATTCAACTTATATTCAGCCATTCCAAAATATGATGCATTCATCAATCCTGTATTTTCTTCGTACATTCTGTTGAAAGAGTTACTCACTTAGTTGCAAAAATAAATGTACCACAAATGTAGCTAATGTTTCGGGCAGCTAGGTCAGGCGCAGTTGACCATTCTCAGATTTCGTCTTGCCAACAAAAAAAAAAAATAGAGGCTATTTAATGTTAGTATGTCTTGGTCAACTGATGTTACGACCACTTGCTGA
Source organism: Arbacia lixula (assembly GCA_963669155.1). Lineage (NCBI taxonomy): Eukaryota > Metazoa > Echinodermata > Echinoidea > Arbacioida > Arbaciidae > Arbacia > Arbacia lixula. The sequence goes on from OZ022579.1 coordinate 13,670,202, forward strand.
CTTGCTCGTATTTCATTGGGAGTCTTACTCTGAAAAAGCAACAACATGTGAGGAATTGCCAGGTAATTACAAGAATTGGCAGAGCACTCACAAATGCATTGCCAAAACCCCAAGCTGGTTACATTATCGGTTGTATATACTTGTTAAGGTGGAGGGGGAGGGGTGAGGGTAGTCGCTATGCCCCGGGGGTAATTGTCTCGGGGGCATTGCCGGGGTATAGTCATGGAAAGGGGGAGGGGGGCGAAGTTGTCATTGGGGTAGTCGCCATGGAGGAGGGGGGGGGGGGGGGGCTTCGGGGTACCGTGCTGATACGATGGTAATAATACGATGTCAATGGTATTAATGTCTGCGACCCTTGATATCTGACTTGGCGTAAGTGGGGTTTTGCAGTCTTCCGCAGATTGTCCGAAGTTCAGTCATGCAGGCAAAAATCAAAAGGAAAATGGTACCTGCCAGGATAGAAGCATATAAAACCTGCTCCTGTTCAGATCAACTTTTTTCTTGCCTGTAACTCCCCTTTCATGCATCAACTTATTATTGATAGTAAGCATCAATTGCGTCATTCAACCTATCTGAGGAATAGTTGCTTAACATGTGTCTAAACTAAGGGCGCCTGTGTGTTTTTCCCCCCTAATTACTGACGAATCTCCCTCGAGTATCGGCATGTCGTGGCCAAGAAATTTTTCTACTGGCCATAAGAAACGAAAAGAAACGTCGCTAATATGTTTTACCATGTAGGGTCCATGGTTTTACCAATCTAAGTTTTCACTTGAGGGGTGATTGATATTCACGATAACATGGACCGCGCTATTTAGTTTTCAGTTTGATAGGCAGCGTGCTAAGGGGGCATAGAGGTTACTATGAACTTCCACAATATCTCTTTCAAGGAACAAATCTTCAGAACGCATTTTCTAATTTAATTTCCTCCATGTAGGCTGGGAGAGATTTCACAACGTTTTTTTTTTTTTTGTCAGTTATCACAATGAACACGATCGTGAACAATTCCATCCGACTGCGTCGTGCGTCATTGTAAAGTTTGCTTTACTTTTACGGATATGATAGGCTTACCCTCTACCTCCCCTCAACAAAAAAATGTACACTGCGCATTCTTGCACCATATTAGCTCCCTTAGTTCAATGGGTAACATGGTGTGTTGGAAGTGACATGACACGATCATTGGATGGTACTAACAAGGTTAACTCTCTCAGTCCCGGCAACTCACTGTGTTAGAGTTGACATGGTACTATCAATGGATGGTACTATAAAGAGGGTTAACTCTTTCAGTACCACAGGCAACACGCTGTGTTAGAAATTACATGGTGATTTCAATGGATGGTACCGACAATGTTACGCTTTTATGCCCGAGCTGAACACAATATGAGAAAAAAAACGGTTGCGTTCTCGTAAAGTTTACACACGAACAAGGTCAAGTAAACTTTGTGTTCGATTAGTTTCGGTATGTATGTGTTAAACCACTGGTTAAATGTTACAGTACCAGAAACCTTTTTTTCTAAATGACTTGTGCACAACGTGCAAAAATACTCCAAAGACGTATAAACACATTCTAGAATCTCTTCCCGGGCTAGAATACGTGTGCAATGCGTTAGGAAATAGGAATAATACTTGTTACACGGTGCATGCGTTCAATAGGAGCAACGCTTGCATTGCTCGCTATGAGACGATTATGAATGTACACTATGCACGGTACGGTTCAAAGGGTAAACAAGGATAGTTTTTTACTTTTCCTAAAAACGTTCGTGAAGCTATGACTGGGATTTCATACACGACATTGCTAGGATATACTAGTGCTGGAGCTGATTTCTTCCGAGTGTCATGTTGTTTGAAAATGGGACATCCTGTCTTTAACCTGTGATCATGCACATAATACACACTCACAAAGTGCTCATACATAAACACAACAAAAAAGTAAGTCCCCCCCCCCCCCCCCCTTAGCAAAATAGCATAACTTTTTATCGAAAAGGTTTTGGGCAAAATAATTTGGCAGGATTGTTTTTTTACTTATTGACTAACTCTCGTGTAAAAATCACATTAATCCACTCAGTCATGCATGAGTGAGCAAATTCTAAAGGCAAAATGCCATCTTTCAAAAGTCACAAGGGTAGTTTTGGGATTCTGTCATATGAATTTTAATGAATTCCATTTCTGGTGCATAATCTATGTCCTTTCAATGTTTATCATCCATCTCTCGATGCACTTTACCTATCCCGACACTTAACCTATTGTTCTGGTTGATTGATTATTTTTCTCACCAATACTGCACAGGTAAACGGATTTCGATTTCTCTTGCTTTTCCGTCAAAATCTTACGAATTAGCGTCACTATGGCATCGTGTTCGGTGGAATTTGTAGAGTCTATATCGCAACGTGCACAAAGTCTATTTGCTTCCGGGTTTCGGAGCGTCGCGTGAATATGCATGAAATTGCAGAGTTTTGATAATTTCGATCGATACCGGAGCGATGCGATCACGAACCAAGAACTTTTCTTGCATACACAACGTGACCGGATATCGTTATCACTATCGATAGTTCCACACGCAGTCCGAAAGAATTATTTTGGCAACCACGTGGTCATGACGTGATCCGAGTGATTGACCAATCAGCGGTCTCCGAATCGCTGTGCGGAGATGATCTATCCGTTGTACACAGTCTATGGACAATTGTTCGTTGTACAGGTAAAGAGCATTAAAGAGCATGCGCAGTAATGCCAAGGAAGAAACCAAAACACACCGATCACGTAGCCGCACCGACCCGAACGCATTTGTACGTTAAAATGTCATTTTTTTTTTCTATAGATTGGTTGGTTTCGGATGTGGAATATAAATCAAATAATCAACCTTTGGTTTAAGGCAGTGAGACGAACTATCACTTCCTCGGCAATCTGAATGAATACACTATCTTTCCTCAGCTACGCTTCGGAAAGAATAAGGATAGCTACATCCAGATCGCTTTGGAAGTGATAGTTCGTCCCTTCACCTTCACCAACGTTGATTATTTGCTTACTATCCCTCTACGCATAAGTACATACAATGTGAAATAAGTCAGTTGGCTTTTCTTGGATTAGTATTGGGAGGGTTAACCCCAAAAGTACCAAAGGTGCACGAAATGTAGGCCTATAATTAGTCAATGGGATTTTCCTGGCTTAGTACTGAGTGGGTGACAAAACAAGGAGGCATATTTGTGTTATTTTTACACCTCATTGATGTACCTCTTCGATATAATACGAAATATCATATTATGAACAAATTTTACCCAGGGGTACTTGCATGGGAACAAGTTTATGTTTAGACTACCAAAGGCGTTTTTTTTTCACGTTTGGAAGAGACTTAGTTCCCCTTCCTCGACAACTTTACGCAAATAATCACATATATTGATGTTTAATTACCTGTTAATGTTATACACTTATATTTCATACTTGTCTTCATTTCAATTTATTATGTACTTATTCATTTATTTCATTTTTACATTGGAAAGCGATTAGAAACTGTGTTGTATGAAGCGCTATCCTTCCCCTTCAACTTTCTCTTTCTCTCTCCCTCTTACACACACACACATGCACACACACATACACTAATGTAACGCGGAAACACCACTAAGTTACTTATGGCTTAGAGGTAGTGTTCAGGGCTTAAGGTTAGAGACTGATTAAACATGTTTACAGGTAAGTTTGCCGATGTTGTGTTATTTGAGAAAAAAAATCTGCTTTATCCATAGTTAAGTAATTCATCGCATCAATAATCATACCCTGGGCAGTCGCTGTGTTGAGCACGACGACTAACATCAATGTGTACCTCATGCAAATCCAAGGCATTGTGGATCTAAAGGGAGCAAAAACACAATACGGGTTAATTAGCATAATTATATAGAGAAATCTGGGAGAAATATCACATTACACAATACATGATTACTAGTATTTTTTAATATATGTGCTAGATGAGATGTGGACTTAAAGTAAATATTCATCAAAATCGAACTCCATTCAGATTCCGTCTATATTAGAATTGTTAGGAACTATTTTGATATATACACAATGTACACCATACACCAGCATGTACACAAATAACCAGGTATCATTGCTATCGGATTTGTTTAACGTAGTATAATTTTCTTTAAGTATCTGTATATCAGCATCATGCAGCTTTTTGAGGCGGGGATTAAGCTTGAATCTGAACTTAAATTAAAAAAAAATCACCATCTACTGGACTTACATATAATAATACTGTATTTGACAATTGATACGTGCTATATCAGTTCCCCCTCCCCCACACCATGAAAAGGCGTTATACTATTATGAAATAACTAGCTCTTGTAACATTTTGGCAAATAATTTTCCACCTGCCTTGGGCCTCATTACATATTGTTATACATATTCGAGATGACGCATCATATTTACTGCAATTAAAAGTTTTTCTTTATATATATTCACACAGCCAAATTTATCATGCAAACTTACCTGGTTATTATTACATCCACGTAATAGATCAAACATTAACCTCTATGCGGGGCTCTTGTGCAGAGGTTGTACGTAAACAGTCGTTTACAGTCCTGGTCTCGCGCAGAACTAATTGAATTCCAATGGGTGCGTGTAGCTACTTCTAAACATTGAATGAGGATGTAAAATCTGAAAAATGATATTTCCCGAGCTTTCCTTTTAGGTCGAGCATTGTAGTGGAACTTTACCATTGTTATGTACATTAATCGTCAGTGCTGGTGGTGCTTTTCTCACATTGAATCGATAGACATAAATATGCATAGTGTGTGTGTGATTGCGTTTGTGTCTGTTTACGTATGTCTGTGTGTATGTCTGGGTGAGTGTATGTGTGTGTGTGTGTGAGTGTGAATGTGAGTGTGTATGTGTGTGTGTGTAGGGGGTGGGGGTGGACTTACATGTTTTACGTGGGGGTGGATTTTTATGTTCGGAGGGGGGGGGGGAATCAGAAAAAAAACGTATTACGTATTATGGAATTGCTTTATTATCATTACTATTATACATATCTATAGTATTATTATGATTATTATTCTACTGAAAAAGAATATAATTCACAAGTTGCATATCAGGTACAATATGACACACACACACACACATATATTATATTGTATTTATATCCAAGTTGTATATCATGCTTTATTGTGTTTATTGAATCAATAGAAATATTACGTTTATGGATTTGTAATTCTATGCCGTAAAGTGAAATTGTTTACTTCATTATGTGAATGAAATCAACTAAAGAATATGGGAAAAAAGAGTATGTATGTGAATGTGTGTTAGCGTGTGTGTGTTTGTACTAAATTGAAAACGTACTCCATTTACACATGCAAATTTCACTTTCAACACATCACGAACCAAATATCAAGCAAGCTTGTGGTAGGCAAACTTTTTCACAGAATCGTGGCAGTTATGCATAATCTCTCAATTATTGCTGCGCTCATAGCCCCGTAGTATGCCGCGATTATGTTTCTTAAAATGAAATGTTTGGAACGAAGTACGAATCCGAACTTGAGTTTCATTGTGCGTTATTAACCACTGCAATATATACATCTTTGTAGGATACCACGCTAACTGACATTGGGCGGATAAGTAGTTTTTTTTTTCTGTGCAAAGAAAAAGACATGAAACAAATGAAATTCAAAATAATGACATCAGCTGGCGATTCATCCTTTCTCTTATAGAACAATGCACAGGTTAACTGTAATTTGTGTGAATAACTGGAGTGTACATCCAAAGTGTTTTTGATATAAAATTCAAATCAATTGGAGTAACTTGTCAGAATGTAACGTTGCGTGTCAGAATAAATTCCTCTTTTGCTGACAGTGGCGTATGATATTGAGGGGCCTTGGGCCAGTGGCATCTTTGAGCCAAGAGAGGAAAGTCAGTCTCTGTCGTCCTCTTGACCTACGTCCCTGAACAGCACCAGTGAGGGCGACTTTCTCAAGAGTATTCTTGCGAGGGATGAGGGATGCGACCACCATAGGAACATTTTCTAGCCTCACAGCCGACGATCATCACCATCATACGATCGTCAGCATAATAATTTTTGAGATTGATCCGTGTTTTCGTTTATTTATCTTTTTATTCTGATCATGGAATTTACATACATCCTGCGTGACGTAACCTTTAATTTATTTTAAATTAAAGCACAAGAAATCTACTACTTTGAGTGATTGTCTAATTTCTGTCCAATTTTTCCACGAGAATAAAAAAAGTGTAATTTGATTGTTTGGACATAAACACCAGCCACAATTATTTGAAACGGTCACTTCATCCCAATAAACACACAGCTAAACAACACCAAACGCATCTAATTACCAAAAGTGTAAAGGAATCTACCCGTTGTATCGGAATCCCACTGCATTTGCCAAATTTGTTTGTAAAAATGAAACATGTGATTAACTAGTTCTTGTCTGCTTCTAGGGACTGCTATGTCAATATTTTCCTTTAGGGCAGCTTTTCTTAGCCAAATAGACTACATGCTCATTTCCGGCTATACCACAATGAGCAGGAACCCATTCAAAGTGAACCTTGATACCAAAAGTATTCAAATATGTTATTTTTTCTGATATTTCCCTTATGATAAAGGATTCTCTCAAATTATGTATTGCCTTGATAGCGGAAATCGAGTCACATAAGATGACTACAGACAGGAAGAGGGCCTAAGTCGATGTCCCTCCCCCCCCCCCCACATCCTCGCCCACACCTCTTTCCCCCACCATATCGCTGTACCTCATGTGCCCTCATTACTATGTAAATACCTCTGTCTTCTTCTTTTACTCGTCCATGCATCATCCTCTTTATTTCATCCTCCTCACACTCTCAAGCCTATACATACATGCTGTATTTATTTCACACAAAGCTCCTCCTTACACACTAGCGGTTCCAGCCATATCTTAATAATTGTATACAACCTCTTTTGTGTTCCTCAGGCAAACTTTTATCTGGCAAGCGCTACCGGCACAGTAGCGCACATGTACGAATAACGTACATACTCTACGCCCATATCTTAAACACCTGAATCAACCATTGCATTTCATGGAAATGAATTGACACGTACAACGAACCTTCAGTGCATATGCAATATATTTAATGACACGACATTCATTCATATGCAGGAGTGATTATCAGAGATGTTTCATAATTGTCCAAATAAGTAAAATTGTATCTATTTCCTTTTAGTTGAAGTTTTTGTTGTAATGGAAGAATGATACAAGTTTTCCTAAAGAATATCCTATGAAACTTTGTAATGAAACTTATAACATGGACTGAGCATTTCTGCCCTACTTTCATAAAAGGAAGCAACTAACAAAAGAGACATTTCTTGTAAATGAGCAAAACGTGTCTGTAACTTGCATTGGCAGCAGTGCAGCACCACATTATGTAAGATTTGATATCTCGCAGCAAGATTTTTTTTCTCATGATTTTCATGTATTAGATAATTTATTTTGCTTGTTCAGTTGGCTAAATGATCAGAAAAGATGGAGTGGAAAGACTCTCCCACATGTATGAAACAAAATAACTTATTTAAAATTGTTTTTCCCAACTAAAAGAACTTTGACCACAATGCTCTTTAAAAGGTGTCACAGATATAACCACTGATGGTAGTTTTGATCAGTGGTAATTTATGCAACATTACTGTGAACTATTCAACCAGATTGATTGCCAGTGAATGTAGGCCTACCCAGGCCTTTTTTTTTTGTTCATAAGAATCACTTATATAATTTTATGTTGGGATTGTACAGTAAAGATAAACTCGAGTTTAATGAAAGATGAACCGACAAAAAATCGGTTACTGTTCGATATTACGAAGGTTCGTTATTCTGAAGGTTCGTAATTCCGAGACACGTAAATTGCCTATACCTCGATGCTCGTTAGTCCGAAAAGGAAAAAGGGTTCGTTAATCCTAGCATTTGTGGGTAACGTTCGTAATAATGAAACTTCGGAATAACGAGTACTTCCCCAAAAATCATGGAAATAGAAAAACTACAATTCTGAGCATTGTACATCTTTCCTTAATGGTTACGTTTAGAAGTCAGTTAAGACAAGGATGTTTAAGCACATGGATATACATCGCTTTGAACAATGTTTGATGCCGCCACTTAATATTCATGACTCGCAGCTGCTCTCAACAACATGAACAATATGATGCATGGCGATTGCGTCACGTTCACCTGGATTTCATAATAGGTCATACGCATTCCTATACATGCATACATTTCAGCTTTCGCTGCTGAACTTTTTTTTGTCACTAAGTGCTTGCTATGTAGTTAAAAAGGACGAGCGAATACGAAATTTGATACTTTTTGAGATGGAAATACTAGCTTAGCCGCGGCTGGACACGTTTTTCATGTTGCTTGTCTGAAAGGAAAACATCTGAAAGTAACGTTTCATGCAATTTTTTAAGCAGGTATAAAGCGGAACATTGCAAAATTGAGACTTTTATAATGCAACTTGAGATCACGTTTAGAGCTTTTTTGCCATATTGTAACACTATTCCTTGATTTAATCTTTACTGATGCATCGTAGGTATTACATGTCACAACTGTGCAAGCATATGGGGTGAGGATATTTCCTCAAATTCTTCTGCGCATCCGATTTTGTTTATACGTCAAATGCAGGCAAAACTCGTCCAGAGAATCGGCGGCATTGAACATCGAGATCAAAGAGAAAATCTTTGTGAAGCGTTCTTTTGTGACTAGAAGGAGAGTACAATGAATCTGCATTAATTAAACGGCAGCTGGATATCCATGTGCTCAAACATCCTTGGTTAAAGTAGTTGAAGTGGTTCACGCATAACCTCTATGGATAAGTCAAAGAGAGGTAAAATAGACGAAACCCACAAATCAACGATGTGCTGTATAGAATGTTAAGTAAGTCCGTGTATATTAAGATCATACCTATGTCAAAATAAAATTTGATTATATTATTAAAGAGCACAGCAATAAAAAAGCACTTTGAATAAAACCATTTAAACTCTAGTTTATGAAGAAAGGAGTATGATATACAAGGTTAAATCGTCTTGTTTGTTCGTGAGGCTAAATCATTGTCTTGGGGTCAATCTTCAGAGATGAGTTTTTTGCATCTCATCAGTGCTTTGGGGCCATGGGTTCTCGTAGCTGTTCAGCTCACGCACAGTCGACCTGAAAAGAAGTCAGAAAGAAAGATATATATTGATTCATGTTTTCTACTTACAGGTCCATTACGAATGAACACTGATCAACACGAGACACAATATATCGCCGGGATATTGAAAGACAAGGGCCGCTGAAAGGAATTCAATCCATGGTTCTCGGGCGTACTACCCTACTGAATTAATGAATTGATTAATTGATATCTATATTTACGATGTACAATACCTATACAGCCCAAAGGTGTTTTAGGTATTATGACGGGAGGTTCCTTGTCATTGAAAAGCTTAAAATTAGAACCTTTGGGGCGATAAGGGTTCAATTTAATGTAACCTGTAGGATTACACAGGTAGATGTCAGATATTATTCCCTATACGGCTGATATGTTTTATTGGTTCGTGACTTCCTCAATGAAGCATACGCGTTAACGATGTGTTCCCAATATATCAGGTGTCGATCACTCCACCATTCTCCAGTTCAAAGATTAGAGCTCTATAAAAGTATAGTGTGTAAAACAACTGAATGATAAAATACTGAATACTCACTCGGCTGCGTTTGGAGGAAGGAACCCGTAGTCGTTCTCAAGAGGTGAAGGTCGATCGTAGTCTTCGAAGACGGGCAGGGTGTCGTTTAGCTGAGAATTTGGGAATCCACGCTTACGCTCTTTTTCCGCCAACTCAGCATCGTATTGGGCGCTATATATAGGAAAAATGTGTATTAATGTTAACAGTAAAGGTCAAGAGTACCAAAAAGTATTCAATCTTTTTCAAACTACGAGGCGACAGGGAAGAAATTTGTAAAGTTTATTAAAATGAATAAATTCCTTGCTAAGGTAAACAAAGAAAACTCACTGACGAAAGAGAAAAACAACACATAGAGTGGACGAAGGAAGAAAGGAGAGAAATACAGAGACAGAGATATAAAGAAAGACGTGAGAGGGAAGAAGGATTATACAAAAGAAGCTGAATGAAAGGATTGGGAAATAAGATTTGATGAGGTGTGGAGTGGGGAAGAGGGAGGATAAGAACACATTGATTTACTTTATATTCTGATAGAAGCTCGATTAGTTATGATGTTGTCTTAACTCGAAGGAGGTAATACAAAATGGAAACAAAACGAGGAAGGAGGAAAAAAAGATGAGACAAAAAAGGACAGGAACATACAAAATGTACACCAAAGCCTACAACAATATGACATGACTAACATGACTAATGCGTAGTCTCGTGTTATGTTATGTGCAAAAAAGCCTAACCACATACACAAACATGCACTTACATGTACATAAACGCAGAGCCCAACAGCCTTGTAGGTTTTGGAAGTTCACAGTTCACCCTTAATCAAGCTTTTTATTAATCCTTTCTATCGCCAACAAGTACTGCTCTCAAAACTTGTGTGATACTTGGTAAAAAAAATGCACGTCTAGGGTTGAAAGAGTTCAACGGCTTCAAATCATATAATACAAACGAGAGCCGTCATTCAATCACGAAGTGCACCCCATTGTTGTAATCACGTGTTTTTGTGGAGTAAGTCTTTGTGTAACATGTGCCATTGTTGGCTGCTGGTGTGGGGAATACCAGTACATCTCTTTTCATACCCCACAATCCGCCTACTGTGATATTGTGAATCACGCATAGAGGGCATGGGGGAGGTAACTATTTGCAGGTTCTGTATGTTGCATGCCAGGGCTTGTGATTATGAATGAAGATCAAATATTGACACGCAGTAGATAGATTTCGATCAAAATCATGAAGTTTTCGCTCCAGTCGCTCCAAAAAAAGAGCGAGCTTGTGAACATCCATCCGCATAAGAACTGTAAGGAATCGTTTCCATCCACTATGAGAACTTGTTTCAGTGACTGTACCGCGAAGTGCAATACATGGAATGATCAGCCTGAATTAAGTTAAAGTAGCCTCAATAGCTCAAAATGCTAGTAAATATTGCACTAGGTTTATTCTTTGAGCTTTTAACGAGCTAGAAATATCTTGCGTGGTTAAGTCGCTGCCCTGTAACTAGATTGCATTTTCAAATCCTTGTGGATTTTTTTCTGACATTTTGTTCATTCATTTACATGATGGACCAAGCTATCCTTACTACTACTGGATGTATGCCTAAAGTATATTTTCAACGTTGAAATTTCCCCTGAAAGCTCTTTCACTATAATCTAGCCGAATGGTTATTACGGCGGACTTTTCATGAATGTCAATGAATCAGATTGAATGAGACTTTTAGGTATTTGTGAAGATTTTATTGTACATGTACTTCATCTGTGAACTAAAAATAGCTTTCGTGGCTATGTTGAAGCCCAGTAAGCTATAGATTGCAGGTTTAAATCTGTCTGGTTCCAATATTTTTTGTGAGTCTTGTTTCTCATTCATTTACAGGATGGAGCAAATCAGTCATTCTAACAAATAATTTTGTTGTGCGTTTTTTCTTGACAGTAATTCAGATTGAACGATAACAGTGTAAATGCGTGTTTATGTTAGTCCACCCCCTGGACTGTATTTAGCAATCCGCCGATAACGAACGTTTTTGGCGCATCACATACAAAAAAAAATTCTCGAGCGTACAGATTCGTGGAGTCGCGCAATCAGTGGTCTGGCGCGGTGTGCGTACTATGTGAATCAGTGGCGTAATGTGTGTGGGAGAAGAGGCGGACGATAAAATACGGCCAGTATCTGGACTAGTTTATGTCTGTAGGTGTGTACGTATGTGTATGTGTATTTGTGTGTAGATACGTGTGTGTGTGGGTGTGTTGTGTGATTGGAATGCCCTCCCCCCATCCGAGACTACATGCCAGGGACGCGTGTGAAGAAGATGCCCCCTCTCCCATCTCCACTATCCAAGATTCTACATGCCACCCCTATTGAGAGCACAAGATTTTCTCCTCACCTCTTGTTCTTCCTGCAAGCGGCGGATGACACGAAGAGCAGCAGGAAGAAGAGTGCGATGAGGCCGAGGGACACGATCAGGAGAACGTACCAGGGACTCAGACCGATGTCGCGTCCCAGAAACGTGTTCGACGACGTCTGCGCTGCTGCGTTATCTACAATGCAGATCAATTTCAGAGCAGAGCATCAATTTCTGCTTCCTGTTTCCAAAGCCATCACTCGAAAAAAAAAACTCGAAAGAAATGGTTGAAAAAAATATGTCACATACGGTGTAAGAAATGGAAGATTGAGGGTAAAGAGCATTATTGTATGAGAAAAATGGGTAACTTTAAACTCTTATAGAAGCTCGACTATTACTTATATTGTCTTAACTTAAAGATTGGGGTAATACATAACCCAAAACAGACAAAGTAGAAAAATGAAGATGAGACAAAACAGAACAGAACACTCACACCATGTATCAAAGCCCACACCCATATGACTTAATGTATCACGACTAATGCAAGGCCCCATGTTATGACAACATTCGTTTATGTATAAAAATGCGTTCCCGCCAATATACAAGCACTCTTACACAGGTGCAAACATACTACACAACGTTCTCCTAGCTTTCGGGAGTTCACAGTTCACAACTACTTCACCTTTTCATTAACCCTTTCCGTCGCAAACAAGCTACGGCTCTCTAGGCTCTGTGCACATACCTGGTGAAAATGCAAGTCGAGTGCAGGAAGACATAAATATCTTTAAATCAAATGATATCGAGTAGAACCGTATTTCTTTCACGGAGCGCGCCTCTTTGTCGTAACAAAGCGGTTTTCAAGAGTGAACTCTTTTTGTGGACTTTGCCATTGTTGACTGCCGGTGTGGAAAATAACAATATTTTTTTTTTCATACTTTACAATCCGCCCACTGGAATAATGTGAATCACGCAGAGAGGGAGGTAAATCTGTGCAGGCTTTGTATTCGTATGCCAGGGCTGGTGATTATGAATCAAAATCAAATATTTTCGTGGACTTGTAGTTTTGATTGGAAATTTAGTAACCCGTAAAAAATGGTAATTGTTATTAGAATAAGTTTGATATGTACAGTTTGGCTTATTTGAATATTATTTCCCCAAGTGCATTTCCCGTAATAGTCCATGTCAAACTCAATGGATATCTCGCTTTCGTCTAACTATAAAATATTAATAAATCTAAGATGTTTAAGCGTTGTAGGAAAAATCTGACTGGGGAATGATTTTTGCTACATGGACGAACAGAGAAGACATTTAGAAACACAAGATTCTGCAATAGATGCGAAGAGACATATCTTAATCACAATTCAACAACATTCCCATCAGCTGTTTAGTACTTTGAGTCTTCCATATCTAAACAAGCGGCTAACGCAACTTGTATCCGCGTTGCGTTTCAGACAGTGGTTCCTTGAAATGATGAACATGTGTGTAGCTGTTTTAATCATTGTTTTATTTTATTCCTGCTAGTTGCATACGTTTGGTCACGTGATGGCGCTCTTCCGGAAAGAATGTTTGTCTTTTCTTGATATCATTCATTTATTTATGATTACCTCTCATGGTCAATGACCGAATCGAGGTATTTCATAAAGCTGTGGATGATATATCGACTGCTCCCTCTGGTGATCATATTGTGAAATATATATTATCCCTTTACTGTATCTTAGTAAATACTTAAAGACAGCCCGTCCCTTCTTCAGATCACCACAAAACCATCGAAACATTGGCAAAACATATAGAGAAGTGCTAGCAAGCTGTATATTCATAATTTGAAACTGATACGTAGTGTAAAATTCAAATAATGCACGTAAACAACGTCTGATTAATAGTCTTTACCTCGGGCTCTTAGCAGTTTGTGTTGAAATATCTGCTTTATTGATTAATTTGTTTATTAAATTATAAGACGCATTATTAAAAAAAAATTGTTCTATAGAAGTAATCATCTCCAAAGTTTGGTAATTCCTCATAAAATTAGGAATTCACACATGCATAATAACCACATAGATACTGTAACAAAGATTAATCCTTTTTTCGTAGTACGAAAAAAGTCGGTTTGAAATTTAACGGCTGAAATTTTTACATATACAGAAAGCTGTAACATGCTATATTCTTAGAAATGGTCTTGAATCACCCTTTCTTCAATTTACGATCGTGATAGACGATTTGAAATTTTAAGCTTGCAAAAGGGACGGACAATCTTTAAGAAGAGCAATGGTATTAACAATAAAAATAGTCAACATGCTGAAAATACGACATGGCCCCTTCTCTCTGTCTCTCTCTCTCTCTGTCTCTCTGTTTTTTTTATGTCTGTGCCTGCCCGAATCCAAAATCTGTCATATTTCCGTATGAGTGTTGCACCAATGTGTCTGAGTATTTTACTAATTATGTCAATTGGTTTCAAAGAAAATTTACTGATCTCTACGATGCATTCCACACACGCATCGAGACACACTCCACTCACGTAGGCCTACACATACTGTACACACGAACACACCTAACGTTTCTCAAAAATTATGCCATAAGATAACTTTAACACCAGAGGAGCCTCCCTAATTGTTTTGTTTTCCTAAATTGCCGAAGTGTAGTATTCATTTACAATGGAAGAGCATTTTTTTTTCATAACATGTCAATTCAATATGGGGGATATCAACTTCTATGAAACATTTTACATGTAGGCCTATATATTTTCTCCATGCATACATAACCATGAAAAATCAATGCACATCCAAACCTGCTGCATAACTCGATGAGGAAAGCAAACTCACTGCATTTATTGTCCAAGGAAAGTATTTAAGTATATCTGTGCATTTACACAATTACACAGAAATCTACATCTTACACAGATATATATTCTTCATATTGTCGAGACGTTCTGAACAGAGAACTACACTTTGAAAAGCGGTTGCTTTTATTAAAAGCGCATCTAAACTTTGCATATTCACCATTTTGTACCAGCAAATTTGTAAATACCACAGTGAAAAAGGTTGCCTGCATGCTGTTCAATATACATACCTTCATTATACGTACGGAAACATAACTGATAGTTCAATAATTTGTAGAGTATATGAAATTGATTAAGAGTAATCGTCCGAGTATCACTGCTTTTTTTGTTTTACTTGGGTTAAGTCTTTGTGTGCCAAACGTTCATTTTGTCACCTCTAATGCATACAGGTCCCATTAAGCCTGTATGTGCGAATGCCCCAATTTTGTACCATTGACACACATAGAGCTACTGTTTGTACGGCAAAGAAAGAGTTAAGCTAGGTTATCTGGCACAGATCATGGTTAATACTCGCGCTTTCTAAAATGTACATGACGGAAATACATTTTCCATTAACATGATTATGTTTCTAACTGCTTTACATTCGAGTTTACCTTTAAACCAGGAAACTGACTTTAGTTTACAGGTGCTGTCATGTCTATGTACGAATACAAGTAGTACCACCATTGCATAGCATTAAAGATATTCACATAGCTATTGAAAAACAAACAAAATGTACACATCAAAAGAACAAAAAAGACATCTATGAATGCAAGAAAAATCATAAAACTAAGGATGAAATAAACAATTGGGAAAAATTTTCCAGATTATCATCAAAATTCATGTTATAATGACAATGTCAGGTATCATATATGATCTCGAATAAATGAAGAAGAACAAAACACTTACAACTAGGTCATTTACTGCTCTTGGGTATATACACATTTATTAAACAGTTATTACATATTCGATACGTTAAAATCCTCGCATTTATATAAATTTTATGACATGCAACCTGACGTGTGCCATGCTTCATGAATAGTGACCCACATTTTCTATTATGATTAGCGGTCCCTTGGTGGGAAGTGACAAGTTATGAATAGCGAGTAGGCCAAAATATATGTTTATAGGGCGGTGTTCTTTTGTTGTAAATAAACAACATATCGAATGGAAAAGTTTAGTGTTTTAGTTTATAGTGTAAATATGATAATTAAATCATTTTGTGGAATTAGGAAAATGAATGATGATAAGTGACTAACCGATCAATCACTCACTTCAATATTCGATACAAGTTCGGGAATGATATAACATTCATTATCAAACAAGAGAAATTGGGGTGGGGTGGGGGGGGGGTGGGGATCTACACCTTGGTGTCGCCTTCCCGTTCTGTTATGATAGTCCCCATGATGCTGTGATCGCCTTTGTCCTGCGTGTAGAATTCTCCAGAGGTACCCGAGCTGGTCAACCCTCCCGTGCTCTCCCCCGTGACGCTGTACTTCCGCTTGACCATGGCCCAGACGCTGGAGACCCAGGTGCCCGAAGCCGAGGAGAACCCCTGTGAGGAACTGGAGGTGGAGGCATTGGTGACAGGCCCCGACAACCCATCCTGACCGTCGGCGCAGAACGAGCAGGTCAGTCCCCACTGTTTGCGGATGACTGGGTTCCGCACGCAGTGTAGCAGGAATATGACCAGCCCTTGGAAGGAGTTGAAGATGATGAAGAGCGCCTGCGCCACCTGCAAGGAGAACGGTATCATTAACCGTTTCTGTGCCAGACACAATTCTGCTCTATTAGAGTTGTGTGTATTACTTGATTACTGGTAAATGCGCTCATGCCGCTTAAAAGATTTAAAAAAAACATACGTATATTTTGTTAAAATGATATGTTTTATTGTTATATGATCAACAACAATAACAACATGTACAAATAAAATACAGGGAAGAAAAATAAAAGACAGTGTCATGAAAAGACATACGATGTCTACGATGTCTAGGCTGGACTGCCATGACTCGAAATGAATAACAGATCAAACGAATCAATACGACCAAACAACTAACATCCATCACTTTGCACAAATATTGACCACATATTTATTTTTTAAATTTCTAAAACCCTTCTTTAATTTAATATTTGTACTGATGCATCTCTGTTGTTAATACGATGTAGACTGGCAGAATGGGAAGCCCTAGGTATTTTTTTTTTGTAGTTGTCCAGGCCCGGAGATTCATTTACATTAAAAAGGTAGATCGTCCATAAAACTGTTCCCAAAGATTAGTTATGGACAAAATACACAATCATCACTCTCGCGCTAAACTAAGGGTCTCGTAAAGGCACACTGGCGATCAAGTCGATACCCATGGTCGACTTATTTCAATATCACGAGTCGATACTTACTCGACTTAACGCTTCAATCAGGAGGAGGTATCCTGCAATCCAGGTCAGACCAAGAAACACCAGGATAGTGATGGCGTTCTGGATGCGCTCGATCGTGTCACGTCTTTCTTCCTTTGCATCCTTCTTCAGCTTACCTGCCACCTTGGTGGACAGGATGAGTTGCGAACGACGAGGATAAAGATGATGACGTTGGCAACAAGGATGACGGTCATCGGGAGGCCACCGATACGAGACCAAAGAAGATTTTACATGATTATATTCGAGGATAATAAAACAAATATAATTTAAGGTCCAGGTGTTAAACCTAGTGGAGGCCATTTTCCTTTGCAGAATGCACCCACAGAGATGTGAAACTCTGTTGGCAAGCAGATAACAAAATGATTTGAGCCATGTTGTCAGTCAGATATCACAATCATGCAGTATAAGTCCACATGTTCCTGAGATAACGACTGTGGATCGCCACATCTCACAGCCGCCACAATTAGTGTAGTAAGTTTAAAGCCGCTGGCAACTGAGCCCTTGTGGCGTGAAATCGTTTAAGGGGGGGGGGGGGGGGGTCGCTGGATTGGCGCCGGTCATATCAGCTCCACCCCAATGCTCAAAATGTTCGGGCCGAAAATTTTGAGGATTTGTGATTTAATCACTAAGATCTCCAAATTACGATCATTTGAGTTCAAATAACTTTCAGCAAGTTTCTAAAATGGACAATACATGAATTTAAGACCATTGGCAAGAAGATTGCTCACGATCACCTTTTTGAATGCTTCTTGTCTTCCCAGTGCAGTATATTCCCTTTAAAGTAAGTTTGTAGTTTATTATTGGGAGGGGAATTCAGATGCAGTGATTAATTCATTGTCCGTGTATTTTTTTGTTACGATATCTTTTTTTGACCTGCAAAAGCGACATCCTATTTTTGAACACTGAATATTACGTAGTGGCCAGAAACACATGGGAATTTGATATTTCCCTTTTTTATTAGACTTTAAACTTATGCAGAGAAGAGATTTAGATATTGCTCTTTATTAACGAGTGGTTGTGTGATTTTTGAGAAGGTGTTAGGTGTAGGCCTTACAATAATTAATGTTGATTTTACGGCCTTCATGCAAATATGCGTAAGAAAATGACACTCTAGAAAAAAAAACAGAAGAGAATATGAAACAGTATAACACTAGGGAGAGAGCGAGAGCGAGAAGGGGGGGGGGGTGGAAAAGTGCTTAAATGGGGGAAAAATAAAAGAAAAAGAGGAAAAGGAAAGGGAAAGAGAAACATAAAGGGTAAAATCATGTGATGTATTAAAACAGTTATATAACTGAAGCATTCATTTTCATCCCGCTCACAAGCAAAACAGGAAATTTAATTTGATGTATACATTAGTATATTGTGCAAGATTAACGATTTCACTTCCATGGTTAAGCAAGGTACAAAACCAAAAACAGAGAAATTACTAAGTAATATAAGGCATGAACGAAAGAAAAGGGGGGAAAATGCTTTCCGTCTTAAATACTGCTGTGTACATCTTAATCACATGCTTGTAAAAGATAAATTATAAAAATATGATATGCAATCCATTTACCCATATATGTATATATGCAATTATGTAAGTCATGCATGCATGCAATAAATTACAATAGAGTTGGCAATCTCAAGATCTACACAAGTAAAACATTTTTTGGCCTGCTTCGAGAGCATACTTTTTTGTGGTTCAGAGACATGGACCATGAAGAACGCACTGCAGGACCGGCTCGATGGGACATATACTCGGTTACTCATGAGGTACAAAATATTAGTTAGAGGGAGTACAAAACAAAACTAGAGATCTACGGAAACACACCAACTATCTCTACCACTGTTGCTCGCCGAACGAGATTCGCTGGTGACTGCTTTCGGGCAAAAGACCAAGTAATCTCAGATGTGATCTGCCTGAGACTCTCATGCCACACCAGATGGAGGAGATGTCTTAATTACATGGACTGCAGTTCAAGGGACATCCAGTGTGAAACTGGGGAGTTGCAGACATTGATGATAATTAAAGATTCATGGCATTGCATTGTAAACTCAATCGCGAATGCGTCCGCATGGAAGTAGTACTAGTAGTAAGTTATGGAATAAACCAGCACAATAAACATCAATTTTTACACGTTTCAAATTCGTTTACATTTTTTTCTTCTTTAAAAGATAAGGAAATTCAAAAGGCCCATGCCATAAATACAAAATGTGAACGTAAGTTTTCATTGTTTGATTTGCCAGGTATGAAATATCTCTCATGTCATGATTTTTGCAAGGGCAGAAGGTTTGGCTTTAAAATACTACAGATAGAACTTATAGGTCAGTCTGGTATTTAAACATTACTTCACCAGTTATTACACTTTGTATGAAACATAAACACGGATGTTCCCAGAAACACTTTTATTGCTTCATATTATCGTTTGCGCTTTACTGAGATGGATTCATGACGGGAGAGACGGCCATTTGCCATCCCTATCCTCATGACCATGACTATCACAGCCACTACCAGTTATCATCTGCATGGCATATGATTATTAAACTTACGATTCTTGTCATGTACTATTAATTTCCAAAGAAGCAATCTTGATATACATGTATATTCTAAATCATTTAAGCTTCGGTATTAACCACAAACATATACAGACAATATCCTGGCCTTTGCCCACGCCTGCATTTAAGAATTTCGCATCTTTATAAATGATTCAAACATGGCGATGTGTTGGATATATATACACCGTACTAATTTCAATTCAGTACTGAAGCTCTTTTCAAACATTTTGTCTATACGTATTAAATCAAATTATTACATTCATTTCTCATTTCATTTGAAACCCCTTTGAACTGAGGAGACACAAACACTGACAAAATGTTTTAAAGAGGCGCCCATATCCATCGGAAATTAATTTAAAACGTGTATTATCACAATTTTAAATTAGCAACAACATGACACACAAATGTATAATGACACATTTGACATAGACATTTAATGGGAACAATGTATGTACTAGCCATTCCGTCCGGGCAGAAACAGAGCAATACGTTTTGTGGAAAATCTCATGAATGTGATGTTATAGAAGAGTTGTACCGGAAATATTTTATGAATAGTTTGTTATCCTATTTATTCATTTGTCAGTATTTTAACATTTTGACATTTAGCACGACATGGCTTACATAATTATATACGGACAAATATTATGTACAGTTTAGTGACAAATATACATTTGTATGTATTTTGGATTATTTCATGGGAGTGATAACAAACAAAATAGAATTGGTATTTGTATTAGGTCTATTTTATCTTGGCACAAAGTGTAACTAAATAATTATTCTTTAAAAGCCACAATACAATCCGATGTTCCAGTGAACAAACGAGTAATTACAACAAACCGCAAATTTGATATTTATCATAGATTTGAACAGTTACTACCTTAATTGTCACTAAATAATTGTTTTTCAAGAACCACCATACAATTTGTTTTTTCCAGTGAACAAACACGTGATTCAAACACATAGATTTCATTGCTTAGTGTTACCGTTGTTGCTTTACTCAATGTATCGTAGAAAAACATGCAAAGAACAATTAAAGAATAAATTTTAAGATATTTTCCCAACTAGCACGGATATTGCTGAATACATCATATTGATACACCAAAAATACCAAAAAAGACCATAAAACAAGTCTTTCTTATCGGATTTTAAACGCAAAAGCATTTGTGTTTACCACAAATTAACATTCCCCAGGTGTGAAATAAGTGATGCTCGTGGGTTTATCGTTATTTTCTCGGGGACTGTGGAATATGGAGGTGGAATAGCCAATGCTTCGCTTAGTGTTACCGTTGTTGCTTTACTCAATGTATCGTAGAAAAACATGCAAAGAACAATTAAAGAATAAATTTTAAGATATTTTCCCAACTAGCACGGATATTGCTGAATACATCATATCGATACACCAAAATACAAAAAAAGACCATAAAAACAGTCTTTCTTATCGGATTTTAAACGCTCAAGCATTTGTGTATACCACAAATTAACATTCCCCAGGTGTGAAATAAGTGATGCTCGTTGGTTCATCGTTATTTTCTCGGGGACTGTGGCATATGGAGGTGGAATAGCCAATGCTTTGATCCTCCTCGGTAGCCCTTCCAAGAGGAGGCGGGCGATTGAAATTGGTAACATAGAACGCATTATCGGCACCTTTCTTCTCGTGATGGACAGATTGGTCTCCGTCGACTGCGGTGTGTGAAAAGCGATGAGCCTCGTTGTCCATCTCTATCTCTTCGTACGCCGTGTCGGCCTCAAAAGATGCATTTTGTTGCGAATTCAAGGACGTATTCCTATCAAGAAAGAACATTTATTTCGTCAGTGCACCTTGTCCCATTTTAGGCATATTTAAGATCATGCGCGTATCCAGGATTTTTTTTTTTTTTTTTGTGTGTGTGTGGGGGGGGGGGGGGGTGGGAAGGAGGGGGGGATGGGATTCTAGCTGATTTTTTTTTTATCCCGCCGAGTCTCAGGAAGTTGATGAGCAGGGGGGGGGGGGGTCGCGCTGCAAAATTTCTTTCGTCATACATTATTAGGTATGGGTGCGGTTCGTCTGCAAGACCGACCTCTTGGGAGACAAGCAAACACACACAAAAAATGAGAGAAATAAGGGGGGGGGGGACCCCCGAAACCCACCCCCTGCATACGCGCGTGTTTTTAATAATATCCAAATATGCTCGAACATGAAATCGACAGAAGTACTCAAACTGTATTAATGTCTTTCTGATAATAAGGAGGTGGTTCGTGCAAGATAGTTTGGAAGATGTGTCCGTAGATAAAGAAGGCTTGCGGTGAAGTATGGACTTAACATTTTTAATATACAGCCTTGCGTATTATATGCTGTGGTTAAGTTTAAACATGAACCATCAACATATCTTGAATACAAAGACATTATACAGTCGACTCGCAAATTCAATTCTCTCTACGCCTTATGTGTCCACAAAGAAACCACAAAAGTCATTGTTACACAGACATAAATAATTGTTAAAATATATATACCTGTGTTTATGAAACTTTAGTCCAACGATGACTAAAATGACTATGATCACCATTGTCACGACCACGGTAACAACGATGAGCCAGATATCTGAAAAATGTATGAATTTTGTTCCAAAATAAGTTACGTCTAAATTATACTTGTTTCATGAATCTAATAATTTCTAATAACCTCATTCTCTTCAATACACCTAATATTACGTGAGATACACTCCAGTAAGTAAAGATAACCTGTCTGTCACACCGTTGCCATACCTAGTATTGTCAGGATATCAAATTAACGAATTTCAAAGTCAATCCACTGATGTGTACATGACCTGGGTACTGTAAGCGCTGACAATCGCAGCTGCAGATCAATTGAAACAAATATTGTTAGGTGATACATTTACAGTTTCCTGTTTTTATTTATCGGTACAATATTCTCTCGTCACCGGCACCGCAGAGGTGTAAATAAACGTTTTCTACATGAAAATGTCCTTTTCTGCAGTCCTGGAACAACCGAAATATGATTTATACGAAAATAGGTTTCGCATTACACGTGCATTCAAACAAAAGCTCGCAGACAACAAAGGCAACACGGCAAAGGCCCCCTGCCTTCCACAATCGACTGATAACTTGATAATTGTGAAATTCGTATTCCTTTCTGATAAAACTTACTTATTGCACAAGTTGTCCCAATGAATCCAGGCGGGCAGTCACAGATGAAGCCGTCTGCTTGATCGAGGCAGTGCCCAGAATTTTTACACGGGCTGCTCACACATGCATGGTTCTCTACAAATACACACAAACACCATATTACGGACTAGACATTATAAGATCTGCCTTATAGTAACATGTGTGTCCTATTATCCGTTCTAAAACATGTTCTTCATAATGAGCGAAATAACGATTAACGTTCACAGTGTTCTGAATTTATTTACTTTTCAATTCACTTGAAAGTCTATTTACAAACCAAAGAGAGATATGGGTGTGATCTGATTAACTTGAAATGAAACTTGCATGCAATCACAATCTGGGAAGATGTGTGTGTAAGGGCGCAAGGAGGATTTAAACTATTATCAATGCTATCATACTGGAACGATATAGCTGAAATACTTAAAGGGCATATAATGTACTGTGAAGGCAAAAAAGCCTTCAAAATGTAATTGTTAGCAATCTTCTTGTCAATGGTCTTAAATTCATGTATTGTCCATTTTAGATGCGTGCTGAAAGTTATTTGCCCTCAAATTCTGTACATTTGGAGTAATGAGTGATTAAATCACAAATCCTCAAAATGTTCGGGCCGAACATTTTGAGGATTTAACCATTATTCATTAATTACTCCAAAATAATGAGAATCATTTGAGGGCAAATAACTTTCAGCAAGCTTCTAAAATGGACAATACATGAATGTAAGACCATTCGCAAGAATGTCAATGGTCAATGGTCTTAAATTCGTGTATTGTCCATTTTAGATGCGTGCTGAAAGTTATTTGCCCTCAAATTATGTAAATTTGGAGTAATGAGTGATTAAATCACAAATCCTCATAATGTTCGGCCCGAACATTTTGAGGATTTAATCATTAATCATTAATTACTCCAAAATAATGTGAATCATTTGAGGGCAAATAACTTTCAGCAAGCTTCTAAAATGGACAATACATGAATGTAAGACCATTCGCAAGAAGATTGCTAATAATTACCTTTTGAAGGCTTTTTTGTACAGTACAGTATATGCCCTTTAAACATGATAAACAGGAGCCCTGTCATACTCAACAAAATGTACTTCTATAATAGTACCAATAAAAAAGAGAAACAATTTATGAAATATTAAGGTGACATATAACCAGAGTTGTGAACCCACTTCGACATGAGATCGGTGTGCACGTGTTCAGCTCATCGTTTGTTGGTACACCACTAAGCTCGAAGTCTGGTGTTGCAAAAAAACCTTTTCCAAGGTATACGCAGAAATGGGTGATCTCAGAGCATGTTGGTCCATCACTAAGCTGCCAATTGACAGACAAACCGCTGAAAGTCACGGTTGCTCCTGGAGCAATTCCGGCACTGCTTTGGGTCGCGCTTAGAGCAGCGAAACCTTCCTCCAATCTTGATCCTTGCCCATCGGACTGGGCGCTACCATAGGCAGCTACACTCCACAAATCTGAACCTAGCGCAGCACCTCCCGCGCTGCTAGACGTGAATATGACATAAAAGTTAACGGATTGTCCAGTTCCCTCAAGCAGATCTCCGGATGTGACAGCTACAGTCACATCAGCAATTTCGACTCCTGAAAAATGAAAGTGAAAACATGTTGGAATTTACGCATTATATGTGCTCCCTTGCGTTCTGCTTCATATGAAATATTATTTGATACCATTTGCACATTCTTGTTACCTGAAAAACAAACAAGGAGAAGTGTTTTTTAAGTGCATTGAGAGAAAGATATCAACCTAGAAAATGAATGAAGATAAATAAACGTGATAAACTTTAAGAACAAAAAAAAATAATAGTGAATCCTTATTGGTTACCTCTGCAGATAACAGGTGCACATGCGACAAGGACAGACTCATCTGGCACCCCAGTTAGTGTGAAGTTCGGGCTTGCACCACCAACGTTCTTTGATATTTCGGCGCAGATGAATGGAATATCATCACACGTGGTAACACCGTCAGCAAGGTTCAGCTGGGTAGACAGGTCAGAAAGTATGCTCTGGGTTCCCGCGCTGATTCCGGTGCTTCCATGCGCAGAATCAAGGACCACGCTCGTCTCCAGAACACGGGTCGAAGTTCCGTCTGAGTTTCTGCTACCGAACGCAACGACGTTCCAGAGGTCGGTGCCAGATACACTGCCGCCATCACTGTCGGAGTCAATGAGCAGGTTAAACGTGACGGGGGCTGAAATACCCGCACGAAGGTCTCCGGATGAAACCTCCAACGTCGTTAGAACGACCTTCACACCTACATTATCTGGAAGGGCATATAATCATGACAATAGTGGTAGGAACTATTCTGAGGCTTGCACTTTGCTACACACAAATAGCAGTATGTACTTGTTGTGCTTACTGTATATTTCATCCATCCTCTTAAAGGTATTTGATGGGGCAAATAAGGGATAATCCTAGAATAGAGTATTTGAAAAGTGGTCATTGGTTTAAAAACTTAGAATCTGTCGGGCTGAACAAAGAAAGTAAAGAAAGATTTGAAATAGCACACTATTTTGACAGAATTTTTACAATTTTTTTAAATGGGGTCAACTGTTGCGTACGTCGACATTCTTGGCAGCTTTAATATAAGTTATGATTATCTTGACAAATGGGAGATATCATTGTTACACTTGGAGAGAAACTTTGTCTGAAATGCTGACTACAAAGTACGTATAGCACGTTTTTATACATCATTTTTAATAATGTAGTACTCTTATACTTGGAATGTTACAAAATAATTCGTAGTGGCCTATATATATTTTTTTTTTTTACAAAATTGGGTAAAGTCTTCCTAGTGGAACCATTTACATTCAGATCTATTTATCCATTTCCCTTCCGATAAGAATGCAAGTTAAGTTATGATTATGTTGACAAATGAGAAATATCACTGTTACTTTTTGAGAGAAGCTCTGTTTAAAATGCTGTCAACACATTACGTATAACACTTTCATACTTCATTTCAATGGGATACATTTGTATTTTGAATGTTACAAAGTAGTTCAAAATGTCTTACTTGTGTCTCATATACATATATATATATTATATGTTTATTACAACTGAATAAGAAGAAATCAAGTAAATTGACTCATAATAACATTATAAGCTCTGAAACAATTATGTATTTACGTCGACTTTCTACACAACACATCACTTCCTATCACTTTCCCAACAAATGAAGGCATTACCTGACATCACGTCAAAGGTACCAAATTCACTGCGTGAAAATTGGCGATCAACGACTTCTAGATTCAGTGAAGTTTAATCAGTTATTGTAATATTTTCATTTCGTTTTGTTGCATTTGAGTCTCATATCCATGTTAATTAGGATAAAAGCTTTCTAATGATGTAAAGATCTCAATTTTTGTGATCCTGCTCATATGTCTACTTTAAACCTGCAAAAACCTACAAAAAAGAAATGTCGCAGGTCCATGCATACATGTACTATACATGTAAAATTCAACAATTGTGCACCACAAGACTGGAAAGAACTCCGTGAAAAGATTTTAAGTACCTTAAGTGTCAGAAGGTATTTTTATAATGTTTGAAGTCGTATACATTATTTGAAAGTAGTATAATCGAGATGACCTCGGGAAATTTAACTATCATTCTAAACCAGTTTAAAGGGCATATATATCTTTTAAACACTTTGAAAAAGGTTTCAAGCGTCTCTGAATCCTTATAAGTCCTATAGACGAGAATGACAACACAATGATCAGGAATAGTCTTCTAATCTAAATAAAGCAAAGTTACATCAAATCAGCTCGACACTCGGCATTTATATAACAACTAGAAAGAAAAATCCCGGAAGATGTACGACACTGGTTATCGCGACTACCGTTAACCGTGACCATAAACTTGAATGGCCGGCGACTAATTTAACAAAACACTAGTGGAAGCAGTCACCCGAAATACATTTTGTGCACGTAGTTTTCTTGGAATGATATGTCATATGCAATATTTGAAATCGGATTGCTTATAAACTCTCTGCAGTTTGAAGACACCATGATACCCTTTTTTAGTTGACGTCCTCATAATGAGTAGCACTGTTTGAGTCACATGAGTTAGATAAAAAAATAAAAGTCAACTGTGCCAGTGGGAACTGCAACAAGCAATCTGTAGATTTTTTATGTAAGATATCGAGTTATCGATATTTTTCCAGAGTTATTGTTCCAAAAATCATTCCAAACACAAGTTATTCTATTTTATGATCTCAACAGACTTAATACGACGTATCATTAATGTATTCAAAGCTCAATGAATAAGAAGTAAATTGTTATGAGATATTGTTGGTAACCCTGCAAAGGTCGTCAAGTATATTTTTACATGTTTATACAACAATGTTTGCCTCACTGGCACTGGTATTTCGAAACTGTATTAAGTGCAATAAATACACAATTTTTTTTTTTGAATGTACAGTTCGGAAACTACTACACCCTGACTTTTATCATTGGCTTCTCTCCTTTCCCTGTCTTGGTTTAAGCTTGTTCTGGTTGATGTGTAGTAGAAGGAGTCAACACTTAAGTCGGCACTTGTTGCTTTCTGTACTACACGTTAACTATGATAGGCATCCGGTACTCTTCCTGCCGGAGATGCAGCCATGCATTATACCATCTAGGGTTCGCTAGTTTGCGTTTAATTTCATCAGCCAAACCACTACCTCGCCCAGCGGCTTGAACTAGCCTTCTGACACTGCTTGGATTTGGAACATCGTATTGGCAAAACAAACCGGTTGATGTGAATTCGAGGAAGGGGGACACTCTGAACTACCCTTCGGAAAAACGTGTTGACATTTTGTAGTGTAAAACGACTCATTGGCGAAATCTGAAGGACAGAATTAATAATGACATATTGTATTTCTTGTGGAAGCAACTCTCTGCTCTCTTCCTTATAGTCAGTATCCGTAACTGTCGGTTGTCGTCGCTCTTTTGTCTCTGATGTTCGTCTTTCATCATCGCTAGACCGGTCTTGATTTGCATCATTAATTCTACACGATTCATCATCAGTAGTATCAAACACACATGCCTCATTTTCTGGGTCACTTTGCAACTGTTGTTCTTCATCTATAAGTTGGTCATTTGTTTCTGTTCTTAGTCTATCATCGTCGCACTCTTCCTCATAGCCAGAATGGTCTTGACCTTGATTAAGTTCCCCTTCGTCATTCAATGTACTTTCATGACTGATTGTGTCTGTGTCTGCCGGGTGCTGTTGAGCATCTATCTCCACTTGACACCCTTGAAGAAGTTTGCGCCTTGTACTCTTGTTGACTTCGACGCTAACGTAATGTTCACCCTTTCCTTCTGGGAAATGACCCAATGTCAGCATAAACATCTGATCAAGTATTCGCCACTAGGACCGTGTACTCTGGTCCGGCTGCTGAAACTATCAAGATTTGGATGTTGTACAATCTTGTTAGAGCAAGAAGAGTTGTATGGTCACCGTATGTACTACTCTTGGCCATCTCTTCAGTGTACCTTTCGTAGTTTCCTGGATCGAAATCCTTGTACAGATCGGGATTCTCGCGGAGGTGCTCAACTGCTTCATTTCGAAGCATCTGCGACGTCCTATAAATTCGAACCAAAGACAACTGGTGAGACAGTGAATCAAACTGGCAACTCTAGAAAGAGTCCACAGGATAACTCTCTCTTTCGTTCATATGTTACAGTTCTCTTCGCAGCATGTTCCTCATGGTGCCCCGTGATGCCTGTCATGTTAGATACCGATATCCACTCTTTGCACATTTTCCCATCAGGTTGTTGATACTTGACCTTGTTTTGGTTCTACCCCAAGTTTCTGTCCTCAATTAGACCTTTCAGTGCATATCTCTACAGAGGAATTCTTTTACCGCGACATCTCGATGGGTACCTTCTGAGTACCTACTCACCTTTGCGATACACGGCTGTTCGGCTCCGTTTACTCTTCTTCAACAGTTGTTCATTTGCGCGCATGGACGCTTCTTTCACCTGTTGTAGCGTTTATCTCAGCGGGAGACCTGTCGCCGAGCACCATCTTGGGCACGTCATTGATAGCCTCTTGAATTTCGTGCAAGTTGCTCGCCCAATTGAAACCCAAGCGCTGTCGGATCCGAAAATTGATCTTATTTCTGCCTTTCCTGTGTGAGCGTTCACACTTCCCCTGGGACTGTGGATGGTATGCACTGTTCCTGATGATCTTGATACCTCTTTTCTTTAGGAGCTTTTGTACCCTCTAAAGTCATTGCCCCGATCGCATTGAATGATTCCTGGGACACCGTGATCACAGAACAGTCTATTTAGGGCCTTGGCGACATTGTCACTTGTTTTCTGGGTAATCGGCCTGAGGAGATGAAAACGCGAAAACGTATCTATCACAGATAAGATGTACCTATGTGCCTTTCCGTTGTGCAATACCTTGTTCTTGTTCATGTCTATTAAGTCTATCTGCCATCTTTCGTTCACTTTCTTTGAATTTAGCGGTTTCGGGGGAACCTAATTGTTTTTGAAAGAGGGACGGTCATGTTGGTACTGGTTCGATTTACTCAAAACTTTTACTACGTCCCTCAAAGGGACACCTGCTTGTTTTTGGTTTACTTGCTTCCAATTGGCTATACTGCCACTTCCAAGATTCTTGTTCAGCATCTGCCTAATGGCCTCTGGTGCTGTTGATGTCGTTAGGACCTTTCTCTCTTGAAAATAAAGTTCTCCATCATGAACATGTGGGTCAATTTTTCGCCTTTGATGTTGTCGAAGAACATTTTTCTGTAGTTGCGTCTGTTGTGCTTTAGGCACTTGAAAAGTTCCTTGAACCATCATAACAAGAGTCTTGTAACTTTCCTCATTAAGTTTACACAGGAACTGGTTTTTGTATCGCTCTTGATGGCGCCATGCTGATCCTGTAGATCCTGTAGATCGAAAAATTATGTCTCTCTCTAATAAATTGAAGGCGTATGGGAACACATCCCAGATAGCAACATATCCGGGGTCCATATGGGTCACCGAAAAGTCATGTTTTCACCGACAGTTGCCATGGGAATGGTCAGTGACCAGTGCTGTCAACCAAACACACCCAAGGATTCCATTAAATCGTCAGTATTGACTAATTGTCAGCTCTGACTGAATTCATGAAACAACCCCAGGGCCCTGTTTCATAAAAGTTGCAATGATAGCAACTTGCAACGTAAGCCGGGACTGAAATGAAAGGGTTGTAAAACATGATTAATGCGCAGATCCGTGGCCTAGGTGTGCCTAGTCCACGTCCTGGACAATTTTTACGCAACCCCCGGCCCCGCGCCCACACATAACCAACACACACACACGCCCTCTACTGATTCGCCTAACCCAGTGATTCACTTTCCCCGAATGTGACTATTCAGGGTGTGTGCGCGTGCGTATGCGTGTTTCGGGATGTAGTGTGTGTTTGGTAGTCGTATCGTACAGAATAACAACAGTCCAGGAGTTGGACTATAGGGTGTGCCAGCACGCGGCTCGGTCCACCTGCCAATCTTTGGGTCTATCTTTAGACCAGGGTCCTGATTCATAAAAGTTGTTATGCTAGCAACTTGCCACTGGAATGGCAGCTACCATGACAAACATGAAAATCCTGCTTCCTGATTGGCTATCACACAGGAATATATCATTCCAGCGGCAAGTTGCTTTCATAACAATTTTTATGAAACATGACCCTAGTCTGAAGATAGACCCAAAGATTGGCAGGTGGACCGAGCCGCGTGCTGACACACCTAGGCCACGGATCACAGTTGATTAGTCTATGTCTTTTTATGCGACTGTAAGCCTAACGTTACCACAAATGCTTATTAGAGCGAATTTTTTGGGGGAAATGTAAAAAGTACTTACTTCTTGTTATTTGTGCATTGTACCGTTACGTTCCTCTACCTCGATGAGAGAAATTTACTCATCCACCTTATTTTTATTACTGGATATTTGGATAAGTCAGTGGTAAGAACCGAGTTGGGATCTAACGTAGGTCTTGTTACAGATGTACGAACCGGCCACAGACTAGACCCGGCGGGTGTTTCACCAAGCTGTTCGTAAGTTACGAACGACTTTACGAACGACTGGTTATCCCCTCTTGTGCTAAATACGATACCACACTTTGTGCATCGAGAATCTGATTTAGCGCAAGAAGGGATCACCAGTCGTTCGTAACTTACGAACAGTTTGGTGACCCCCCCCCCCCCCGGTCTAACTGGGAGAGTAAAATGAAATAGACCGATCAGAGTCCTTGTAGCCATATTTTACCAAATATCTATTCTGATTCCTTGCTGACCTTACTCTTTAGACCTACATTATTCATACACAACAATACCAACGACCCAAAACATTTTAATAGTTATGATATAAATCATGCTAATTAAAATGGGAAATCTTTCAAATTTGATCAGCATCTACGGCGTGGGTCAAGGTCTTGAGCGTGTAGTATTTGCACGTGTTTATACACCGAGTCGGCAATGATTGATTTAAATATAGCACCAGTGTCTACGTATTGGGTGGGTGGGGGAGTGGCAAGAAAGAGAGAGAGAGAGAGAGAGAGAGAGAGAGAGACGGGGAGGGAGGAGACAGCGCAAGAGATCAAGCACCTTCAAAGGTGATAAATGTTTCGCTCTATTTTGCTCTATATCTGTGCTATTCCATCAACCCAGACTTCAGCTGACACACACACACACACACACACACACGCACACACACACATTCACTCACACAAACGCACACATTTTTTTTCAGAAATTTTTATTCAATTCCATTCAAATTATACATGACAAAAAATAAACCGCAATTCCACTTGGTATTGCGGTTATAAATTAACAAAAAGTTACAGATTTGATCACATATTTGATCACAATAAACAAAAATATATTATTTTCTTTGTACCATTGTCACAAAGTGAATTAACTTAGATAATTCATATATGTTTAATATTTTAAATTAATATGAACGAATAGAAGGAATAATAAAATAAAGGAATGGAATCATATATATATATATATTTTCGACCAACAAGTGCCCCTGCTGACCTCATATCCCTACATCTGCCCTGTCCCCTCTACCTACCTATTCCTCCCTTGTGTCTGTCCCCCCTCCCACCCTTCTTATACACATACATCCCCCCCACACACACACACAAGCACACACACAACACAACCACACACGCATTGTTCCTACTCACATTCTGACTTTATAGAGGAAAAGCATGCATACAGAACTTCCGACACAAATGAAATACCTCTACTGCGTAATAAAAGGTTAAGCTTGATATGTGAGAATAACAACCACGATGGCACGCAAAATGTACAGGAACTGGCATATGCAAAGTACACCTGACCTACAAACATTATCAAGCTACATGCTCAAACAATGCACTACAAACAATATAGCAGTAATTCCACCGGCTCTGCACAAATACTTAATTTTGTTTTAAGTGTCCCCATTTTCTTAGATGCAACTCTAGCCTTCCCGTTTTACTCACAATTTTCTTTTCCTCCTCTATATTATTCAAAACAATTTTCTGTAGTTGCATATCAGAAGGTAACTTACCTTCACTTCTGGATTTAAAAATTGTATATTTTAACAACATTATTAGTGTGTTTATACACTTAATTCTATATGAGTTACCAGACATTCCCCAAAATAACTCCTGCCATTCAATATTTTTCAATTCCTCCAATTCAAAATGTTCAATAATTGACTGCCATAACGGTCTGACTTTAACACAGTTTAGAAATAAATGTGAATAAGTTTCTACTTCTTGTCGACAAAATGAACACAAATTGTCTAGAACAAAACCAAATTTAAAAAGCTGCTCCTTTGTATAGATGACTCCGTGTAATAACATAAATTGGAATTCCCTGTGTTTCCTTAATATTGTTGTACTCCGTGGCCTATTAAAGATATCCCTCATTTCTTTTTCATCAAAATCAAAGTTAGAAACACCATCTTTTATTATCAAATTATACGATTGTTGTAAATCTTTAACGAAATATTCATACACTTTCCTTGAATTCAAGCTCTGAAGGTTTGTTTTCTGTCCAGAAATTTCTAATTTTATATCAAAGGCTACAAGATCCACCTTCTGAAATTTCATAGACGCTGCAGTATCCTTCCACATTGTGGGTAAAGCATGAAAAAAATCATTTATCAGAAGCAAACCATTTGAACCAATACCAAGACTTTGAAAATATGTCAAAGACCTCATATGACCTCTATCTAGTATTTGGTTTACATGACATATGCCTGCATCATATAAATCACTATCAAATATCATTTTATTTTTAATGCATATATTTCTATTATTATAAACAATTGGATTCATAACCTCATTCTCAAAGTTTCTACACTTGTCCATATCTTCCCATGCTTTCACCACCTCTAAATAAAATTGAGGGGCTGTCAGACTTAATTTAGAAGATTCATAGTTACATAGAAAAAGAAATCGTCCTCCTACTGATCTAAAACAGTAATCGAAAAAATTCTTCCATCCATTGTTTTTTTCCCCATATAAGAGACACTTTAACCACATTATACGTTGTGTCTTAACAAAAAGTTTTAAATTCACCATTCTTAGCCCCCCATATGCATAGTCCCGATACATTATTTTCCTCTTTATCCGATCTTTTCCAGACCATAAAAATTCAAATATAATTTTGTCCATTTCTAAAAATACCCATTGAGGGACAACTATAAGGGATGAGACATAGTTTAATTTTGACAGTGCATAAGTTTTTAATAATTGAATTTTACCCATTAGTGTCAAGTCCCTTTCCTTCCACCACCCAAGCAGCCTTTTGATTTTGCTTAAAATTTCTTTAAAATTCAACTCTTCTTTTATCTGAACATTTAATGAAAAATAAACACCTAAGATTTTAACTTCCTGCACCAAATTCCCAAACAAAGGTATTTCTGGTCTCTCAATTTCCTTGCCAAGCCACAAAAAATTTGTCTTTCTTTTATTAACTTTAAGTCCACTAATTTACCCAAATTCATCGAATATATAATGTAACCTATTAATGGACAGTTTATCTTTCACAAAAAGAGAAATATCATCTGCATACAGTACCTGTCTAATTTCATGACTCCCAAACTGAACACCTTTTAGACTACTATCTTTCCTAATTGCACGAGCCAAAATTTCAATAGCCAACAAAAACAAATAAGGTGACAAAGGGTCCCCCTATCGTACACCTCGTTTAATATCAAAGTACCCTGTTGAATGTACACCATTCATAATACAACTGCTAATATTTGCATAAAGTACTTTGACCCAAGAACAGAATGAATTGCCAAATCCAAACAATTTTAGGACATTAAATAAAAATTAATGAGCAACTGAGTCAAATGCTTTTTCAAAGTCCACTGTAACTAAAAAGCCAATTGATTGATTTAATGAATAAAATAACAAATCATCTATTATTCTTACGGCTTCTCCAATATTCCTATTTTTAATGTAACCTACTTGATCTAAGTGGATTATTTCGCACAATACTTCTTTTAATCTCTTTGCTAAAAACTTTAGACAAAATCTTATAGTCCACGTTCAACAGTGTAATTGGTCTATAATTCTGAATATACAAAACATCCTTTCCCTCTTTCTCTAATAATGTAATGACACCTTGTTTTTGTGATGTTGACAATTCCCCTCTATTGTATGCTTCATTCAATGCTTCTACTAGAGTTTCCCCCAAAACTGGTCAAAAAGTACAGTAGAATTCTACTGTAAATCCATCATTCCCTGGAGATTTATTAAGTTTCATTTCTTTTAAAACAGTAAAACATTCATTCCTGGTGACTTTACCGTCACATATATCCTGACTTTCTTTACTCAATTTAGGAATATCCATAAGAAAAAAAGAATGTTTATCATCAATTATTTCACTAGTCGAATACAAATTTTCATAAAAAGATTTAATTATTTTCAATATTTCATTTGTTTCTTTTGTAAGTTGTTCATCTCGATCATAAATTTCTATTATAACACTTTTCCTCTTATTAGTCTTTAGTAACTGTTCAAAATATTGTGTTTTAACTTCTCCTTCCTCATACCATTCAGCTCTCGATCGAATTTTTAAACCTTGTCGTGAATATTCATGAATTTTGTTTAACATAAATTTCTTCTCCTCAATTTCATTTACTATGGACTTTAAGGGTGTAACTATTAACTGATTTTCTAAGCAAATAATTTCCCTTTCTAACTTTTCAACTTCCATCCTTCTTAACTTTGCCTTTTCTTTTGAATATATAATAATAAATTCTCTCATTTTCATTTTAAAAAAATCCCATAAAAGTAATTTATCAGCTATTTTGGGTATCCACTGTTCCTTCAATTCAATTATTTTATTAGTAAACCTATCTACAAATTCTTTATCTAAACACAAACTATTATTAAATTTCCAATAAGATTTGCCAAAATGAAAGGTGTCCTTAAATTGCCCCAATTGCAACAGAATACATGAATGATCCGGAGTAATGGACGTATTATCAACAAACTGTTTCAAATTATACAAACCAAACCAATAATCCAAACGACTTTGAATAATAGGCCATTTTTGTCTAAAAGTAAACTGCTTCTTGTTTGGGTTCCTTTTTCTCCATATATCATCTAACTTAAATTTATAAAGAAAGTCTTCAAATTTCTCATCAAATCTAGTTTTTAATACAGTTTTGGGGCCCATATAATCTAACTCTCCATTCATTATTGTATTAAAATCTCCTCCCAAAATAACTAACATATCAGAATGATATAACTTTAAAATACAAGCATCTAGCTTTTCTAAAAACTCTTTTTGCATTTTTTCTTTATCTCGCGTAGGGAAGTAACAATTACCCAACAACAGAGGGTTTCCTTGACATTCTCCTTTCAATAGAATATATCTTCCCTCATCATCATTAATAACATTATCAAATTTAAACATTGAATTTGAAGAGATTAAAACCATAACACCCTTACTATGATTTGATCCATGACTAAAAATAATTTGCCCATCCCATTCTAATTTCCACCTTTCTTCTACCTCAACTGTACTGTAAGTTTCCTGTAGGAACACTATATCACTCCCTTTACTTTTACACCAATTAAAAATATTTCTTCTTTTCACCTTGTCTCTTATGCCTCTCACATTTAAAGACAAAAAAGTTAATTGTGACTTTCTATTCATTTATTCCATAGAACCTTAGACCGGATACTACACACATCATGAATACCCTTGATAAGGGACCCAGATTTAAAAGCAAGACATGCTTCAGTTCTCGCATGTTCTGCTCATGCCCTACCCATGGTATTCTACAATTAAGTGAGAGTTTATCAAAAACAGGTGTACTTGGTATTACATTAGAACATAGATTACCCCTTATACACAAAAATCTACTCCTTTTGAAAGCCTCAAAACATGTATATTGACCAATTAGTCTGCAGCTTGTATGTATGCTAAACCATGTCGCATAACAATAGCTGTCAGAATGCGAGCAGGAACAACTACTCCCTACACAACAGCAAACCAAATACATCCATACACTCCCTACACAACAACATTCACTCCATACACAACATTCCAGACACATCCACACACCCCCTACGCAACATACCAAACACATCCATACACCCCCTACACAACAACAATCACTCCATACACAACAACATACCAAACACATCCATACAAACACACACAACCTTAAAAATGACATTATGATTCCTTACACAAGACCCCAGTATG
Organism: Arbacia lixula; assembly: GCA_963669155.1. NCBI lineage: Eukaryota > Metazoa > Echinodermata > Echinoidea > Arbacioida > Arbaciidae > Arbacia > Arbacia lixula. Next base: position 13,706,813 of record OZ022579.1, read on the forward strand.
TGCATACCCTCTCCCATATCCCAAATCACTCCCACTAATCTTTCTCCTAGACTACAATAGCTCCCTGCAACCGCCCAAACCTACCAAAATCATTATGGCTTGGCTCTGGCCACCATCACATTACTAAAATATGACGACATTATATGACATTAAAGTCTTTATGCACCCCAGCACTACAACCCCCCCCCCCCCCTTACAGACTGACATAGGGCAGGAAGAATCAATGAGCAAATTACATTTTCCATAGGACTTCAAAAAGGTATTAACCACAAGTGCCCGATATCAATTAATCCTCACCCTAATGAAATAATTATCTTTCTCAAATATGTCTATATAAAATAAACGAACAAATTATGTAATCCCTACTCATTTGCACTAGTTACTGTCAGACTACCAAGTGATTAGATTATTCAAAGAAGAAGAAGAAAAAAAACTTACGATAATACACAACACACTAATATCAGAAAGATACCCTGATTAATGAGATTAGATGTAGTTTACCACCTCATGCCTAATTATAGCACATTTTGACTTCATTACATGTGTGTGTGTGTTCCACACCCTCTTTTTAAATCAATTAAAATGATGTCTACTGGAATACAAATGGAACATCCCAGTTCAAGAATGAATTCATGTACCACATGTAGCACATAGCCTGTGCATTCCCCCTAGTGCATAACAAAAGAAACCCGGTGCCCTCAAATTGTGCAATCACTGCAAAGGCAATGATTTATATGTAAATGAGTAACATGCCTACAGGCATGTAAATGTCTAGAATCTGATGCATGCATGCAAGGTCTTTGGAATGACCATTTACAATGTTCTTAACACAATAAGAGCATGTCCATTTACAATGTAATTAACACAATAAGAGCAAGCCATTGCTTCCAGCTTTCAGCTGTATTGCATACCTTTCTTTAAAGTCCTGCCCAACAGTGTAACACACACACAAACATGCAGCTCTATTCATAAAACTGCTATAACAGAGCTCCATTAATTACAGTTTGCCATGTATAAGGATATATACCTTGTACATACATGTATATAATGTATGTAAAATTGAAATGTGTAACATGCTTTGTTAGTATCATGATACTTTATACATGTACACTGTACTTCTCTTTCTGATTGAGATTAAAATATGCCTATTCCCCATTAAAATCAGACTAAATCCCAAAAGATGCATTTACAGTCATTTAACTCCTTTATTCTCTCCTGTCGCAGTTGTTTCTAATGTTCTTACACAAATTGGGCTTTTTCCTTCCAAGCTAATACTAAACAAAACAAAGAAAAAAAATAAATTTTCATAATAGGTCTTTTAGTTAACCTGAATGATATATTAGAACCTATTCCATTGTAAAACCCATTCCAAAACTTTATAACATTGTAAGTGTATCATTTTAGTACCCAAATGTACATGTTATTGTACATTATGCAAAATGATCTAATCTGACTGTCCAATACCAATTGTAAACATCTTTGCCTGAGCCTACATGTATGTATGTAGATTAAACTCAGTATATATATGTACTATTTTCACTGATTCGTCAGTTTGTGTGACCGCCGACCACTGAGACGTGTTGTATCCACATATGTAACAATGTAAAGCGATGCCATGCATCGCCAAGAAAAGATGACGATAACGATGAGTATTTATAATGAGCTATATACACATTATGTACATGCTCAAAGTGCTTGACTTTTTGAGTTGTATTTTTTTACTTAAAAAAACGGAATTAGTTGATAGGATGTTAGTTTTGAAGATTTGTTTTTAAATTTCAATTACGAGGAAAGACTACGCTCTAAACATTTGATTTATCACAGTCGGGGTCTTAGTTTGGAAGATGTTGACATTATTCCACAGGAATAAGATGATGATGGTCTTATTTTTTAATGTTTCAAAAATGAATTAAATGGGTCTGGGGAAAAGACTACGCACTTATTTGTGAAATAACAGGGTTTGAAGGAAAGACTACTAGGCTCGATCCTCATGTTATTCCATGAGAATCTGATGATGTACGTGGCCTGAGTTTGTAAGGTTCAAAAATTAATCAAATGGGTCTGGATAAAACACTACGCTCTAACTTTGAAAATAACCGGGTCTGGAGGAAAGACTAGAAACTATCATGTTATTCCACAGGAATAACATGAAGGGGTGTTTGTTTTGAAGATTTAGAAAGTTAATTAATTGGGTCTGCAGAAAAGACTACGCTGTTACTTTTGAAATAACCGGGTCTGGAGGAAAGACTATAATCAATTTTTCCACAGGAATAAGATGATGGGGCCTTGGTTTTGAAGATTTGGAAAGTTCATTAATTGGGTCTGCAGAAAAGACTACGCTCTAACTTTTAAACTAACTGGGTCTGGATAAAAGACTAGAAACGATTCTTATCGTATTCCACAGGAATAAGATGATTGGGCCTCAGTTTTGAAGATTTAGAAAATTAATTAAATGGGTCTGCAGAAAAGACTATGCTCTTAATTTTGAAATAATCGGGTCTGGGTGAAGGACTAGGCTTGATTCTCATGTTATTTCATAAGAATAAAATGACGGGGTCTTGATTTTGAAGAATTGAAAAAAATGAAACAATTGGGTCTGGAGAAAAGACTACACCCTTACTTTTGAAATTACCAGGTCTGGAGGAAAGACTAGACTCAATTTTCATGATATTCTACAGGAGTGAGATGATGGGGCCTTGGTTTTGAAGATTAAAAAAAATGAATGAAACGGGTCTGGAGAAAAGCCTACGCTCTCATTTTTTAAATAATCGGGTTTAGAGGAAAGACTAGACTCGATACTCGGGTTATCCCTCAGGAATGAGATGATTGGGTCTTGGTTTTGAAAATTAAAAAAATGAAAAAATTGGGTCTGGAAAAAGACTACACTCTCTTTTTTTTTAATTATCGGGTCTGGAGGAGAGACTAGGCTCGATACTCATGTTATGCCACAAAAATAAGACGATCGGGCCTTGGTTTTGAAGATTCCAAAAATGAAATAATTGGGTCTGGAAAAAAGACTAGACTTCATTCCCACGTTATTCCACAGAGAGAAGGTGATCGGGCCTATAATTGGGTCTGGAATAAAGACCTCGCGCTATACCGATGCATCAGTACAGGGTTTCAGTTTTGAAGAAATCCGACAAAATATCCCCTAAAAATTATTACATTTGTGGGTAAAGTGATTATTACATTTGTGGGTGGCTCAAAATTATTACATTTGTGGGTAAAGTGCATTACTACATTTGTGGGTAAAGTGTTATTACATTTGTGGGCGTTATTACATTTGTGGGTGTAACAGACCTCCCTCAATCAAAGAAGCAAACATGTCAAATATTCTATTGTGCTATCAATGTACGCAACTGGTGTAGGAATAAATTACTGTTCATGCCGACTCCAGTTCTAATACCTTCCTGGTCTCTCAAAGCTGTGTTGCTCATTACATTATTTTGCAATTTTCAAGAAAACTGTTGGCAACATCACTCAAGATCTTGCACTCAGCTTTCCTTTAAAGGACCGAGGAATAATGAATTTACGGAGATTAAAGATATCTTTCTTATTTACAAACCTGACTTATGCCTTCGCTTTCGGGATTTTTCTGTGATTGTGGGATTCAAGCATTATTATTAACTAGAGCAATTCGACTGACGCGCAGTCGATAAATGAACCTCCGCCTCTTTACTAGCTCCATTTAGATTTATTCTCAGAAAACCTGTTTGGTGGGCAATGAACCATTTAACTCCTATGTGAAATGAAAATATCATATTCTGTTTTTCTGTTTGGCAAAGTTAGGCAATGTTCATTGACCTTTGACTTCCAATCTAATCAGTCTGTCTAAAGCCATCCTTGTATCAAGTTTGTTTAAAATTAGCCAATTTGGGCGTAAAGTTCATTAACGTTTGACCTTTCAAAAATTTACCCACACTTTCACCAGTCTACCTCCATGAAGTGATACATCTCTGTATCATTTTTAGTTCAAATTGAACCATTAGTTTTGCATTCAATGTGAAAAATGTTAAATTTGGCACAATTTTTAGCCAATTTTGGCAAAGTTCATTGAAATTTGACCTCTGACCTTTGAGAATTTTCACCAAAAATATCATCAGTCTACTCCCAAGTAGTGATCCATCTTTGCACCATGATTGGTTGGTATTGCACAACTGGATCTTGATCTATTTAAAAAAATATAACTTTGGGGGCATTTTTTCGCTAATTTTTGGCAAATTTCATAACCTTTGACCTTTCAGGAATTTTACCCAAACTTCCATCAATCTACCTCCATGAAGTGATACCATTGGATTTAGGTTTATTGTGAAAAATGTTGATTTGGGGCCAATTTTAAGCAAATTGCAGCAAAGTTCATTGATCTTTGACCTCTGGCCTTCCAGGAATTTCACCCAAAAATATCACCGGTCTATTCCCAAGAAGTGATCCATTTTAGTACCACGTTTCATGAGAATTGCATTCTTGGATTTGGTTTTATGGTGAAAAATATAAAGTTTGGGGCAGTTTTAGCCAATTTTGGCAAAATTCATTGACCTTTGACCTCTGAACTTTCAGGAATTTTATCGAAAATGTCACCAGTCTATTCCCAAGTAGTGATCCATCTTTGTACCATGTTTCATGATAATTGGTTCCTTCATTGTGAAAAATGTCAATTTGGGTTAATTATTCACAAATTTCATCGACCTTTGACCTTTGACCTCAATGAGAATTGACCCCTAATTTACACACTTCATTGGTTTCATGCAATACACACGTGAACCAAGTTTGAAGCAAATCTGGTTAACGGTTCTCAAGATATTGCCGAAACTGATTCGGGACGGACGTACGGACGGACGTACGGACGGACGGACAACCCGAATACATAATGCCTCCGGCCACTTCGTGGCGGAGGCATAAAAATGTTTGCATACATCTTTTAATTGAAAAACTTGTTTATTCTCGTTTGCTGATATCGGTTATGCTCGCAAAAGTATTGATACCATTAACAGAACTGGACAAGAAAAATGAGATTCAAAGTTATATTCGTAATTGTTAAGCACCACAAAACAAATGTTGAGAACACAAACCTTTCGGCAGTGGCGAGCCTTAACTCAGAGGAAGAAGAATATTTCTTATCTTTCCATAGAATTATCCCTGGTGCAAATATATATTCTACAATCTGAGTTTCCAGTAGAGGTATGAGCACTGTCCATAGACACTGTTCCTCTTCCCTCAGATTCCGTGGCAGTGCACGCAGATTATATTTAATCCTCTTGTTACCTGAGAAGTGACGAACGTCAATTAAGTTTTATCGTGTATTAAAAAGCCTAACGGATTAAAATCAATAGACAGATATATGTATTTCTGTCACGCGATTTACTTACGAATTTCACATCTGTCTCCCTCATATCCATCCGGACAGGAACAGCCATACATGTCGATCAGATCGCTACACGTTGTGCCATTCAAACATGGATCACTCTGGCACTCGTTGATTTCTTTTCAGAAACGAAAAAGTATGATATCTTACTACACTTCATCTTTTACATCAAAGCGATAGCTGACGGGCAAGTTAACATCTCTTACTCCCTTTGATGTAACGAAAACTATTCAACTGTACAATTTATTATCAGCTACCTTGGGAAAGGGGTGAGAGAAGTCATCAGTATGTGATCAGCAAGTTAGATAATGACAAAGATCAATCTAATACGATCGTAAAGTGGTTACAAGACAATAACATTAACTAGAACTGTTGAAATGTGACGAACGAACGTTCAAAGGACTCATTAATCAAAACGACATGATAGGCAAGTGATATTCAGCGCATTGCGTTTGACTCAATTACCTGTAAAAAAACAAAGGAAAACTTAACAATGTTTAAATCATTACTACATCGGCTTGTAATCTTTGCCTTATTATTATTCAAAAGTGAACAACAAATAAATGCGCAGTATTAAGTGTTTTTTGTGGTCATGTGTACATGTCTGGGTGGCCAGTGAGCTAAGTCCAGTATTTTTGTGATTGTCTATGTACTTTCACAAAAATGGCTGCCTTTGTTTATTTTATATTATCATCATGATCATTTTGTCCTTTGTTTTGTCAGGAAATTAAGAAATATGTGTGATATGCTGTAAAGTAGGTTTCTCACGATACCCGACTCAAAAAATGACAATTTCTATCAATGTCTACACAATAAAGCAACCGGTAATACAACGAGGAGAATTCAAAAAATGTAACATTAAACTGCATTTCATTTTATGGCATTTGGGAACATTCATTTGTTTCGTAATTGTTATGATTGTCTATTTGAATATGATTAACTCCTTCACCATTACTATTACTGTTACTTTTTAGAAGTATATCAAGATACACAAGTATAAAATGCTAGGGATGTAAAATTTTGGAATGCAATATGCATATTTTATTGCTTACCCTCGCATTCGTAATTGAATTCTAAATCATTGCAAGTATAACCACTAGGGCACGGCTGATTATAGATGAGGCACTCATCTCCATCTGAAATGTGGACAAGGCAGAACATAAAAGTTAGGAGGATATTATAATCAAAGTTAATCATAACGGCCACCCTGACAGAGGTTCAGTTGGTTTTGATATAAAAGAAAACATGAAAGAAACACATAAGTGAATGTTTGACAATAAGGCGCGCTAGGAATAACAAAGTTGTGAACTTCAAAATCTTGATTTTGTAACATCACTTTTAAGCCGCTCTACTATAACCTGCGGACTATTTTGGGGGTGAAAAGTTCAATTTTCTCAAAAGGATATACACATTTTTACCTGTGCATTTAACGTACCATTAGACACATTTTTACACACACACCTCTAGAAAACAAAATATGTGCCTTCATCACAACCAGGAAAAGGGCAATCTATGTTATCATACAACACAAACATATGGGAGAGCACCACGCACGTGATGTCACAAAACTAAAACTTACACAATTCATAATGTGTGTATCCTTTGGCGGATTTTCTGCAAACCTACTATAGTATGTTGCCTACATCTTTTTTTCTTTTTACAATTTGCACAAGTTTAACTAAAGGATAAACTTTTCTTTTAACAGTATAGAGCGTTTGTAAAGTGCCCCCACTTTAGTTACACTATTTTACGTTAAATACACACCCACACGCACGCATATGTCGAGAACTTAAGAAAACAAGAACGTTTTGAATTCTAAATATCTACTCAGGAGCATGATTACCTTTGTACAAAATTGAACTTAGAGGAATGACCGAATCGTATCAAAATGGTATAGTTAACATTTGTGTCTGACTTGTACACATCAAATGGAGAGGGCAAAAGTGATATCATGTTTATTACAATGAAGCATGTGTTGGAATAGGTAAGCAATATTGGACAAGCATTAACCTGATCGTATACAGGAATAAGTTTAGTCGTCCTACTTGTAAGATCATCCGTTACTCACCAACCGCAAAGGTGAAGTTAAAGCCATTCTCGATCCCCATGACGTTGTTCCTGTCGGTGTAGAATTGGACCCAAACAATATCCGTGGTGAGGTCCAAAGGGAGCGGTGGCGGGATGTAGTGTTCTTCTAGAAGAAGCTCGCCGTCCTAAGATTACCAACATAAATAACGACCGATGAAGAGAGAAATAGATAGACATATATAAAAGCAGAGCGAGTGCGAAAAACGGCAGAAAGATAGGGGAGCGTGGCAGAGAGATAGAAATAGTGTGTGTGTGGAGGAGGGGAAAGGGGAGAGGGGGGGGGGGGGGAGAGGGGAGAGGGAGGAGAGGGGGGGGGGGTGAAAAGGACAGATGGAATGACAAATAACGGCAGATACAGATACCGAAAGACAAAAAACTACAGAAATACTAGTGTGTAGCAGTTGGTGCAATATAAATGCAAAATAAAATTGATTAAATAAAACTGTCTGCTGACACTAAAAAAATGTATGTATCAAAAGAAAACAGGAGACAGTTTGTCAAAAGTGGTTTGTTTGAAAATATGTACATATATTTTCTTAAAGACAATGTAAGCCTTTATAAACTAATAACATAGTTGAATGTTTGTTGACGACTACATGTACGAACGAAATTGCATTTGGTGTTGAAAACAGTGTGTTGCAATATTTCACCTCTGACTTAATCCTACATTCTGGAGTACAAATAATTACGTGACTGCATAATCATAGCAAACGGCATATGAATGTGAAGAGGAATAACCGTATTGTAGGGTCTATTTAATGGCAGCTAATGGGTGGAAAATGTATATTAATTGTACGACAAAGAGATGGGCAAGGAAGACAGAGCAAGGGAGGATGATACAGTAAGGAGGAGGCAGAAAAGAAGATTATGATTTAACCATATATCTCAATGAAAAAGGGACAAATGGAGGCATAAAATTATCATACATTAGCATCAGCCGACCACGTATGTCCGATTCCAATCAGAACCTCGTCCTTCTGTGCTTCGATATCGACCTCTGAAAAGGTTAATCGGACTGTGTAGGCGCCGGGAAAGTAGATGAACCACACGCATGTCAGGAGGACAGGATACTCGCCTGGATAATCAGGTGATGTGATCTCCCCCCTGGTGTCGTTGTAGAAGTTCTCAGAGCAACTCACGGTACCTAGTAAATTTTAAGCACAGTGGAATTCATACTAGTTAGTGGATCACCGTTTCGGTGGAGTGGACACTTGATATGGACACTTATCATCGTGTTACTTATAACTGTTGTCGACACCGCGCTATTGATGTCGTTACTTCTTACATCTTAACTGTCACAATATCAATGTTGTTGTATGCAGTGGATGCTACAACCTGTAATGTCACAGCGATGCGTTGTCACACCATTGCATAGTGAAGTTCTACACAATTAAAGTCATTGGTACGAAGTCACGATTGATATCGGAGAACAGCACTGAAGAAAGTGCTGCAGAACAAGTCTTGTCAATTGCTTTAAAGATCCAGGGGCCATATTAATGAAACCTTACTAGACTAGTTAGTTACTAAAATAAATGTAGCTGAATGCACTTTAGCAGCTAACTAGGCTTAGCAAGATTTCATGACTATGGCCCCAGGATACTATCGATGTTTGTTGGTAAATTGTAAGATCATTGAACTTTCAAAAAGAACCTAATTACCTTGAGTCCCTGTGTATTCAAATACTAATATGCACCAATAAAGCGAATGACAGTAATCATTCAGTAGCATTTTCTTGAAGGGTCTGAAAATAAATCATTGTTCCCTAACATCAATCATGAATTTGTAGCAAACACTCTAATACCACTTTAGGTGTTGGTGTGACACTATGCGTCGATGTGACACTACTGGTGGTAAGACAGAACATCCACTGTATGTTGAAGCGGCTAAAAAACAAACGGGAGTTTCGAGCGGCAGCGGTAACCTTTCCGGAATGGAGACGTGATCATTCATCGTGTTTACAATAATACAACACAGCAGTGTGGCTCAAAGTGTGATAAAACATGAAACATCACCCTAGATCAAAATTGTTTAAACATTTATTACACTTCATACTTTGGTACTCCACCGTGTCCATACTCTGGAAATGTAACACAGTCAAAACCGTCGTCACATTGTTAAATACGCTGTGATTCCCGGGGTTAAGGGATTCACACCGTTGTGTAAACTGTTCAAGAGTTCTGAAAAAAGCCCGAAGCAATCAACTTAGATACTTTAAAGGAAACAATTCATGTAGTTACATTAGATCGTGCAAGAAAGCCACTATAAGGAGTAAGGGGGAGGAGGAAACTAATGAGAAAACGTTCATATACAAGAAGGATATCGTTATGCTGGTATATTCAAAAAGATGTCGATATCAAGTAATGAATATACACAATATTGTTACCGTGTGGTCCTAGTTCGCAGAATTCTCCATAGTACCGGGCAACGCACTGGCACATCGGGGGCCCCGAAGTACGCTTCACACATGTACCCCCATTTTCACACAGGTCGGAAGTGCACTCTAAAGAAAAAAAAAAGAAGAGAAAGGGAATGCGGTGTTACGGTGATTCTGTTTGGTGTTGTCATCAACAATTGCATTCCAGATTGTATCATGCTATCATCATCATTAGTATTATCACATCGTCAACACACTCTGAAAGGAGGTATGGGTAGGATATTGCACCGATTGGGATATAGACACACAACGGTTAATCTATTAATATCTTTACACCAGCGGACGGCGAGTCATACATGTCATACCTATCTGGGTAAATATTATTTCGTTCTAAAATGTCTGAAGGAGAGACGAATTCGTATTCACTTTCCCTTTCTCATGAAGAATAGAATGGGTAATCCAAAGAATAAATTAAAAAGAGAAAATATGCCTAGAACATCTAAGCCACGCGGATGGCACATTCAGTCCATCTCTACGCGGGTGTGGAAAGGTGAAACCAGTGGTATAATTCTTTGCCAGGTCGGATAAACAGCCGATGTTGATTCAGTGGATCCAAACAATATCCCCTGATCATATTTAGGATATAGACTGATGATATCCTTGATCGCATCCATATGTGTTGGGCAATTGAACAAATGATAAATTCTAACTCCTTGATGCTGCCAAGGATAGAAGTCAATTCAATACATTGTGTACCATATGGTCCTTCCCTGTAAAGCACAAACATCAAGGGTCAGCGGAATAATGATGAGATGTTTTTGTTTCAGATAGGATCCTGAAACGGGCTTCGTACGTGTGAGTGTGTGTTTGTGTGTCCTTGTGTCTGTGTGTGTCTGTGATCAAAATGTTGAATTATGCTACGTCTCATCCATTTCTCGACCGATTTCAAATCTGATTGTTTTATGTGGTAAAGCTTAGTTGGCTTTACAAAACTTCTAGACAGAATTTTGAAATGAATTAATGATAATAAGTAATGCAAATGTATTAAAATTCTCACAAAGAAGCTTCTTTTCTTTCATATCTTGACCAATTACGATTATCATTGTTTTATTTGGTCAAGCTTATTTGGCTACACAAAACTTCTAGACAGAATTGTGAAATGTTACGCAGTTCACTAATTATAACAACAGCAGCAGTCGCAAAAAATAATCATCCTCGCTATTTTCAGTCTGGCTTTCACTTCGCTGGGAAGGGGGAAAGTTGCTATAAAGATATTCGTATGCCTGTCGAAGAATGAACGAATTGTTGTCCAGCAAGCTAGCTAGTAGCAGACGATAGAAGCGCGTGCAGTGAGCTACATGGGATTGATCGGGTCGCGCCCGGCTGCCCTTCCTTCTCTTTGATAGCAGTATCATGATACATTTCAGGTAAAGCTTCTTTTCGATTCAGCACGGGTATGTCGGTTCTAACTCAAAATGTCCATTTGAAATCCAGCTCCTTATCGACAAGTGTTTGGGTTTTCCTCATCTATAGCGTTGTTTGTATTCTTCTAACGGACGACATGCACGATATATACTAATGTACTTTTCATTCTCCTTAAGCACAACATTTTGAAGGCTTCCATGCGTCGGTGTGTCCTTACATAGGGTCCAAGTTTTAATGCCATACAGTAGACTGCTCGAAAAAGAGCACGATTGATTGTCATTATGAATACATATTTGAATCACGTAGTTTCCTAGCCTGGTCATTGGATTGAAATCTCTTTTTTGGCCTTCTTTATATTGTAATTTTACTCCTACATCCTTTTCACGTAATAACATGTAGGCCTAGATTTGAATTATCCAATGTTTTAAGTTGTCAAGTTTGTTTATATTTCATTCATCATAATTATAAATACAATAAATGAATATCTTGAAACAGAAAAAATGGACAATAAGTACATGAGAGTATTGAACGGATTTTCGGCAAACCTACCATAGTATGTTGCCTACATCTTTTTTTTTCTTTTTTTTTTTACAATTTGCACAAATCTAACTAAAGGGTGAACTTTCCTTAGAACAGTATAGAGCGTTTGTAAAGAGCCACCACTTCAGTTACACTATTTTACGTTAAATACACACCAACACGCACAGATATGTCGAGAACTTAAGAAAACAAGAACGTTTTGAATTTGGTTCTAAATATCTACTCAGGAGCATGATTACCTTTGTACAAAATTGAACTTAGAGGAATGACCAAATCGTATCAAAATGGTATTTGTGTCTGACTTGTTCACATCAAATGGAGAGGGCAATAGTGATGTCATGTTTATTACCATGAAGCATGTGTTGTAATAGGTAAGCAATATTGGACAAGCATTAACCTGATCGTATACAGGAACAAGTTTAGTGCTCCTACTTGTAAGATTATCGGTTACTCACCAACCGCAAAGGTGAGGTTAAAGCCATTCTCGATCCCCATGAGGTTGTTCCTGTCGGTGTAGAATTGGACCCAAACAATATCCGTGGTGAGGTCCAAAGGGGGCGGTGGCGGGATGTAGTGTTCGTCCAGAAGAAGCTCGCCGTCCTAAGATTACCAACATAAATAACGACCGATGAAGAGAGAAATAGATAGACATATATAAAAGCAGAGCGAGTGCGAAAAACGACAGAAAGATAGGGGAGCGTGGCAGAGAGATACAAAGGGATAAAAAAGTGTGTGTGTGTGGGGGGGGGGGGGGGGTAGGGAGAGCGGGGAGGGGGGGGGTGAAAGGAATAGATGGAATGACAAATAACGGCAGATACAGAGAACGAGAGACAAAAACTACAAAAATACCAGTGTATAGCAGTTGGTGCAAAATAAATGCAAAATAAAAATGATTGAATAAAACTTTCTGCTGACACTAAAAACATGTATGTATCAAAAGAAAACAGGAGACAGTTTGTCAAAAGTGGTTTGTTTGAAAATATGTACATGTATTTACTGATAGACAATGTAGGCCTGTATAAACTAATAAGATAGTTGAATGTTTGTTGACGACTATATGTACGAAAGAAATTGAGCATTTTGGTGTTGAAAACAGTGTATTGCAAAATTTCACCTCTGACTTAATCCTACATTCTGGAGTACAAATAATTACATGACTGCATAATCATAGCAAACGACAAATGAATGAGAAGAGGAATAACCATATTGTAGGATCTAGTTAATGACAGCTAATGGGTGGGAAATGTGTAATAATTGTACGACAAAGAGATGAGAAAGAGAGACATAGCAAGGGAGGATGAAAGAGTAAGGAGGAGGCAGGAAAGAAGGTTATGATTTAACCATATATCTCATTGAAAAAAGGACAAATGGAGGCATAAAATTATCATACATTAGCATCAGCCGACCACGTATGTCCGATTCCAATCAGAACCTCGTCCTTCTGTGCTTCGATATCGACCTCTGAAAAGGTTAATCGGATTGTGTAGTTGCGGGGAAAGTAGATGAACCACACGCATGTCAGGAGGACAGGATACTCGCCTGGATAATCAGGTGATGTGATCTCCCCCCTGGTGTCGTTGTAGAAGTTCTCAGAGCAACTCACGGTACCTATAGTAAATTTTAAGCACAGTGGATTCATACTAGTTAGGGGGCACCGTTTCGGTGGAGTGTCAGAAGCCTTGATATAGACACTTATCATCGTGTTAGTTATAACCGCTGTCGACACCGCGCTATAGTACTATTGATGTAGCTACTTCTTACATCGCAACTGTCACAACATCAATGTTGTATGCAGTGGATGCTACAACCTTTAATTTCACAGCGACGCATTGTCACACTATTGCATAGTGAAGTACTACACAGTTAAAGTCATTGGTACGAGGTCACGATTGATATCGGAGAACAATTAATTGCTTTAAAGATCCAGGGGCCATATTAATGACACCTTACTAGACAAGATTTCATGAATATGGCCCCATGATACTATCGATGTTGGTTGGTAAATTGTAAGATCATTGAACTTTCAAAAGAACCTAATTACCTTGAGTCCCCGTGTATTCAATATACTAATATGCACCAATAAAGCGAATAACAATAATCATTCTGTAGCATTTTCTTCTGGTTCTTACAAATAAACCATTGTTCCCTAACATGAATCATGAATTCGTAGCAAACACTCTAATACCACTTTATGTGTTGGTGTGACACTATGCGTCGATGTGACACTACTGGTGGTAACATAAGACAGAACATCAACTGTATATTGAAGCGGCTAAAAAACAAACGGGAGTTTCGAGCGGCAGCGGTATACCTTTCCGGAATGGAGACGTGATCATTCATCGTGTTTACAATAATACAACAGAGCAGTGTGTCTCGAAGTGTGATAAAACATGGAACATCACCCTAGATCAAAATTGTTTAAACATTTATCACACTTCCTACTTGGGTACTCCACCGTGTCCATACTCTGGAAATGTAACACAGTCAAAACCGTCGTCACATTGTTAAATACGCTGTGATTCCCGGGGTTAAGGGATTCACACCGTTGTGTAGACTGTTCAAGAGTTCTGAAAAAAGCCCAAAGCAATCAACTTAGATACTTTGAAGGAAACAATTCATGCAGTTACATTAATTGATCGTGCAAGAAGGCCACTGTAAGGAGTAAGGGATGGGGGAAACTAATCAGGAAATGTTCATGTACAAGGAGGATATCGTTATGCTGGTATATTAAAAAAGATGTCGATATCAAGTAATGAATATACACAACATTGTTACCGTGTGGTCCTAGTTCGCAGAATTCTCCATAGTACCGGGCAACGCACTGGCACATCGGGGGCCCCGAAGTACGCTTCACACATGTACCCCCATTTTCACACAGGTCGGAAGTGCACTCTAAAGAAAAAAAAAAGAAGAGAAAGGGAATGCGGTGTTACGGTGATTCTGTTTGGTGTTGTCATCAACAATTGCATTCCAGATTGTATCATGCTATCATCATCATTAGTATTATCACATCGTCAACACACTCTGAAAGGAGGTATGGGTAGGATATTGCACCGATTGGGATATAGACACACAACGGTTAATCTATTAATATATTTACACCAGCGGACGGCAAGTCATACATGTCATACCTATCTGGGTAAATATTATTTCGTTCTAAAATGTCTGAAGGAGAGACGAATTCGTATTCACTTTCCCTTTCTCATGGAGGATAGAATGGGTAATCCAAAGAATTAATTAAAAAGAGAAAATATGCCTAGAACATCTAAACCACGCGGATGGCACATTCAGTCCATCTCTACGCGGGTGTGGAAAGGTGAAACCAGTGGTATAATTCTTTGCCAGGTTTGATAAACAGCCGATGTTGATTTAGTGGATCCAAACAATATCTCCTGATCATATTTAGGATATAGACTGATGATATCCTTGATCGCATCCATATGTGTTGGGCAATGGAACAAATGATAAATCCTAACTCCTTGATGCTGCCAAGGATATAAGTCAATTCAATACATTGTGTACCATATGGTCCTTACCTGTAAAGCACAAACATCAAGGGTCAGCGGAATGATGATGAGATGCTTTTGTTGTTCCGCCAATTTCAGATAGGATTAAGAAACGGGCTTCGTATGTGTGAGTGTGCGTTTGTGTGTCTGTGTGTGTGTCTGTGTACAAAATGTTGAATTATGCTACGTCTCATCCATTTTTTGACCGATTTCAAATCTGATTGTTTTATGTGGTAAAGCTTAGTTTCATTCACAAAACGTCTAGACAGAATTTTGAAATGTTACGCAGTTCACTAATTATAACAGCAGCAGCAGTCGCAAAAAATAATCATCCTAAAACTGCCTACTCAAACTCAAACTGACTAAAACACCAGGTCCTGACAACATTCCAGCACTTCGTTGGAAAAGTCCACTTTTCCATCAAGAATTGCTTAACTTCTGTAATGAAACATATGTAGGCAACATCCCTCAGCAACTTTCCAACTCTGTCATAATCCCCATACCCAAGAAAGGTGACCTTGCTCTTCCCTCAAATTACAGAGGTATAACACTCTCACCAATTGCTTCTAAGGTCTACAATTCACTGCTTCTCAATAGAATCACTCCCCATGTTGATCCTATTCTGCGACGTAACCAGAATGGCTTCCGGAAAGGGAGAGCCACAACACCTCAAATCCTCACTCTTCGAAGGATAATAGAGGAGATGCAAATTTTCAAGCAGAAAGCAACTATAATCGTTGTGGACTTCTCCAAGGCTTTTGACAGTGTCAATAGAAAGGTCATGTTTTAAATCCTTGATAACTATGGCATACCTTCTCAGATAATACAAGGTATTTCCATTATGTATAACCACTCAACGAGCTTTGTACAAAGCATGGACGGCCCAACGAAGGAATTTAAGACAACATCAGGGATACTGAAAGGAGATACGTTTGCACCCTATCTCTTTGTCATAGCTGTGGATTATATTCTACTTCAGTCTGTAGAGAACATGAAAGAAAAGGGTCTAGATGTCAAACGAGATAGAACTAGCCGCGACAAAGACAAGTATTTGGTAGATCTTGAGTACGCAGATGACATTGCCTTATTAGCAAAACATATTCGTAATGCGCAAGACTTGCTTTCATCTGTAGAGAATGCTTCAGCAAAGGTTGGTCTGTTTCTTAACTCAAAGAAAACTGAATACATGACACTAAACGAAGAGGCTGATCATTTTCCAATCACCTCCAGAAGAGGCTTACAAATCAAGGAAGTAAACGATTTTAAATATCTAGGATCGTTCGTTATAGATTCAAAGAAAGACTTCATGTCACGCAAAGGTCAAGCATGGAATGCATGCAATAAATTACACCACATTTGGCAGTCTCAAATATCAAGGTCTACAAAAGTGAAATTTTTTAGGGCCTGCGTCGAGAGCATCCTTCTTTATGGTTCAGAGACATGGACCATGAAGAAGGCACTACAGGACCGCCTCCATGGGACATATACTCGGTTACTCATGAGGGTACAAAATATTAGTTGGAGGGAACACAAAACAAAACAATTAAATCTATGAAAATATATCACCAATCTCTAACATTGTTGCTCAGCGTCGAACGAGATTCGCTGGTCACTGCTTTAGGGCTAAAGACCAAGTAATATCAGATGTTATTTGCATGAGACTCCCATGCCCTTACAGAGGAAGGAGACCTCTGAACTACATGGATTGTATTGCAAGGAACATCCAGTGTGAAACTGGGGACTTGCAGACATTGATGAATGATAAAGACTCATGGCGTTGCATTGTGAACTCAATCTCGGATGCGTCCGCTTAGTAGTAGTAGTAGTAGTAGTAGACTGCTCGAAAAAGAGTACGATTGATTGTCATGATGAATACATATTTGTATCACGTAGTTTCCTAACCTGGTCATTGGATTGAAATCTCTTTTTTGGCCTTCTTTATATTGTAATTTTACTCCTACATCCTTTTCACGTAATAACATGTAGATTTAAATTATTCAATGTTTTAAGTTGTCAAGTTTGGTCATATTTCATTCATCATAATTATAAATACAATAAATGAATGTCTTGAAACAGAAAAAATGGACAATAGGTACATGAGAGTATTGAACCAACAAAAAAGAACATGGTGTTATTGACGCTGATCTCTTGATTAATTAATTAATATTTTATGACATGAGAAAATGAAATGAAATGTGTTTAAGAGAATATTACATATATTTCAAATTTAATAAATTTACGATTTCAGAGGTGCTAGTTGAAAAAGGGAAGCCTTTTTTCTTGATTATAAAATTTCAAAAATAGCATTTGATTTGTCATGAGCAGGCAGGACAATCCAAACTAATGAACCTTTAAAGAATATTGAATTTTTACATGTAGAAGAACAAATAATAACGATATAAAAGTTTAAATGCTTTGGGTATCATGATAGTGTAAATGTATATCATGTAGCATGTTTAAAGTAATGTTAACGATGTGTATATCATAAAAATTAGTTATCCTTGTTGCATATTTCATGAACGTTTGTTCGACATCAACCAGACGGGGACTTCTTGGAGCTCGGAAGTAATAATATGAAATTTACAAGATCAGTCCTTTTTTTATAAGACGACTCGCCGAGGATACCGAAAAAGATGAGTCCACTTCGGCAGGCCTGTTTATTGATATTTTCTTTTCCATGAAAGCCGAACAGCCTGTCGAAAACGAGGATACTTTTTGTTATATTCCACATACTAAGAATGTTGCTATATGATTGGTCAAGAGTTGATCACGTGATGAAGCGTAGTTTTTCCCATCTGATCACCTGAGCAGAAAAGTTCGCTACACTATAGGTGATAGTACTTTTTGGTTTCGCTGATCTCTTCACTCCTCACAGTCCTAACGCGTGATCAATATTTTGAGTACGCGCGAAATAAAAGTGCGTAGCTCGGACTATCGGCGCAGACGACACCGCGGTGCGCGCGCGGAAATTAAAATTTTTGGTTATAGCGCGCTGCGCCGCACGCGTACGTACAAAGCAATGCAAGCCTTCCATTTCCCCCACTCAGAATTTCACCAAAGCAAGTGTGCAATTCTCTACCACCTCGTACCAAAATTGACCTAGAATTTCACTTGCCTGTCATTCATTACAATTATGAAGAGTATTCTCGGAGGATCTATGTTTTCACCGATACCGCACAGGTAAGAGAATTTCAATTACTTCTTGCTTTTCCGTCAAAATCTTACAAATTAGCATCGCCATGTCATAGTGTTCGTTGGAATTTGTAGAGTCTATATAGCAATGTGCACAAAGTCAATTTGCTTCCGGGTTTCGGAGCGTCGCGTGAATATGTAGCCGCACCGACACGAATGCTTTTGTACGTTAAATTGCCATTTATTTTATAGATTGTTGGTATCAGATGTGGAATATAAAGCAAATGATCAACTTTTGGTTTCAGGCAATGAGACGAACTATCACTTCCTCGGCGATCTGAATGTATACGCTATCTTTCCTCAGCTAAAAGCTTCGGAAAGACAGCTACATCCAAATCGCCTCGGAAGTGATATTTCGTCCCATTACCTTCACCGACGTTGATTATGTGCTTAATATCCGTACTGCTGCAAAAGTGCAATGACATGACATTGTGTCTGGCAAAAATTAAGTTGGTTTTGATAGAATCAGACACATAAAAGAAACATATTAGCGATCGTTTGTTGAAAATCCGTCAAAGGATAAGAAACTTATGATTATTTAAAGTTTTGTTTTTGTGACGTCACTTGCGAGTTGCTCTCCTATTTGTTGTTTGCAATCTCGCACGTGACGTTACAAACTTGACATTTCAAACGATCTTATCTTTTGACAGAGTTTTGTCAAACCCTCACTAATTTGTTTTCTGTTAAGTGGCTGCATTTATTGAATCCCACTTATCTTCAGGGCGAACTATCTCATTAAAGTTCTGCTTCTCTCAAACGACAAATTTTTTGCACAGGCCCTGCTTTAAGTTCTTTGATGTTGTTTGTACATCATTGGGGCAAAGAGATGTATAGTTTAAAACTGACACCTCGATTCCTGATGGAACACTTCTATCAATACACATTTTAAGACGGGGACACATGAGTCTGTTCACGCATACTACGCTCATATGGAAGTATTACCGATTATATAACCAATTCGCGGTTGGGGTAAGTACATTTTGAGAGCAAGAATCATGGACTCACCAAATCATTTGATAGAAATGCCCCTGGCAAACCCCCCATTTTTCAAGGGTAACTCTCTCTACCCTAGAATTCTTTCCCTAGCATTTACCTCATTTTCCTTGCACCAATGATGGGAAGTGAAACACGCACTTGCCCACGCGAATTGCAAGAGTGTGTCTCTTACAATATATTTGTAATTATTTTTTTTAACTGTGAATTTGCTCTTTGCTGATGCTATACATCTCTTTAGATAGCGATTAGTATTACTTGCATTCACCCTCACTCTGGTTAACACGTCAACAAACAGAATATTACACTTAAGACAATGTTAAGGTCATCACATAACTATTCAACTTATATTCAGCCATTCCAAAATATGATGCATTCATCAATCCTGTATTTTCTTCGTACATTCTGTTGAAAGAGTTACTCACTTAGTTGCAAAAATAAGTGTACCACAAATGTAGCTAATGTTTCGGGCAGCTAGGTCAGGCGCAGTTGACCATTCTCAGATTTCGTCTTGCCAACAAAAAAATATAGAGGCTATTTAATGTTAGTATGTGTTGGTCAACTGATGTTACGACCACTTGCTGACTTGCTCGTATTTCATTGGGAGTCTTACTCTGAAAAAGCAACAACATGTGATGAATTGCCAGGTAATTACAAGAATCGGCAGAGCACTCACAAATGCATTGCCAAAACCCCAAGCTGGTTACATTATCGGTTGTATATACTTGTTAAGGTGGAGGGGGAGGGGTGAGGGTAGTCGCTATGCCCCGGGGGTAATTGTCTCGGGGGCATTGCCGGGGTATAGTCATGGAAGGGGGGAGGGGGGCGAAGTTGTCATTGGGGTAGTCGCCATGGAGGAGGGGGGGGGGGGGGGCTTCGGGGTACCGTGCTGATACGATAATAATAATACGATGTCAATGGTATTAATGTCTGCGACCCTTGATATCTGACTTGGCGTAAGTGGGGTTTTGCAGTCTTCCGCAGATTGTCCGAAGTTCAGTCATGCAGGCAAAGATCAAAAGGAAAATGGTACCTGCCAGGATAGAAGCATATAAAACCTGCTCCTGTTCAGATCAACTTTTTTCTTGCCTGTAACTCCCTTTTCATGCATCAACTTATTATTGATAGTAAGCATCAATTGCGTCATTTAACCTATCTGAGGAATATTTGCTTAACATGTGTCTAAACTAAGGGCGCCTGTGTGTTTTCCCCCCCTAATTACTGACGATTCTCCCTCGAGTATCGGCATGTCGTGGCCAAGAAATTTCTCTACTGGCCATAAGAAACGAAAAGAAACGTCGCTAATATGTTTTACCATGTAGGGTCCATGGTTTTACAAATCTAAGTTTTCACTTGAGGGGTGATTGATATTCACGATAACATGGACCGCGCTATTTAGTTTTCAGTTTGATAGGCAGCGTGCTAAGGGGGCATAGAGGTTACTATGAACTTCCACAATATCTCTTTCAAGGAACAAATC
This sequence comes from Arbacia lixula, assembly GCA_963669155.1. Taxonomy (NCBI): domain Eukaryota; kingdom Metazoa; phylum Echinodermata; class Echinoidea; order Arbacioida; family Arbaciidae; genus Arbacia; species Arbacia lixula. The sequence continues at coordinate 13,727,773 of OZ022579.1, forward strand.
TTCAGAACGCATTTTCTAATTTAATTTCCTCCATGTAGGCTGGGAGAGATTTCACAACGTTTTTTTTTTTTTGTCAGTTATCACAATGAACACGATCGTGAACAATTCCATCCGACTGCGTCGTGCGTCATTGTAAAGTTTGCTTTACTTTTACGGATATAATAGGCTTACCCTCTACCTCCCCTCAACAAAAAAATGTACACTGCGCATTCTTGCACCATATTAGCTCCCTTAGTTCAATGGGTAACATGGTGTGTTTGAAGTGACATGACACGATCATTGGATGGTACTAACAAGGTTAACTCTCTCAGTCCCGGCAACTCACTGTGTTAGAGTTGACATGGTACTATCAATGGATGGTACTATAAAGAGGGTTAACTCTCTCAGTACCACAGGCAACACGCTGTGTTAGAAATTACATGGTGTTATCAATGGATGGTACCGAAAATGTTACGCTTTTATGCCCGAGCTGAACACAATATGAGAAAAAAAAAACGGTTGCGTTCTCGTAAAGTTTACACACGAACAAGGTCAAGTAAACTTTGTGTTCGATTAGTTTCGGTAGAACCGGTTAAATGTTACAGTACCAGAAACCTTTTTTTTCTAAATGACTTGTGCACAACGTGCAAAAATACTCCAAAGACGTATAAACACATTCTAGAATCTCTTCCCGGGCTAGAATACGTGTGCAATGCGTTAGGAAATAGGAATAATACTTGTTACACGGTGCATGCGTTCAATAGGAGCAACGCTTGCATTGCTCGCTATGAGACGATTATGAATGTACACTATGCACGGTACGGTTCAAAGGGTAAACAAGGATAGTTTTTTACTTTTCCTAAAAACGTTCGTGAAGCTATGACTGGGATTTCATACACGACATTGCTAGGATATACTAGTGCTGGAGCTGATTCCTTCCGAGTGTCATGTTGTTTGAAAATGGGACATCCTGTCTTTAACCTGTGATCATGCACATAATACACACTCACAAAGTGCTCATACATAAACACAACAAAAAAAGTAAGTCCCCCCCCCCCCCCCCCTTAGCAAAATAGCATAACTTTTTATCGAAAAGGTTTTGGGCAAAATAATTTGGCAGGATTGTTTTTTTACTTATTGACTAACTCTCGTGTAAAAATCACATTAATCCACTCAGTCATGCATGAGTGAGCAAATTCTAAAGGCAAAATGCCATCTTTCAAAAGTCACAAGGGTAGTTTTGGGATTCTGTCATATGAATTTTAATGAATTCCAATTCTGGTGCATAATCTATGTCCTTTCAATGTTTATCATCCATCTCTCGATGCACTTTACCTATCCCGACACTTAACCTATTGTTCTGGTTGATTGATTATTTTTCTCACCAATACTGCACAGGTAAACGGATTTCGATTTCTCTTGCTTTTCCGTCAAAATCTTACGAATTAGCATCACTATTGCATCGTGTTCGGTGGAATTTGTAGAGTCTATATCGCAACGTGCACAAAGTCTATTTGCTTCCAGGTTTCGGAGCGTCGCGTGAATATGCATGAAATTGCAGAGTTTTGATAATTTCGATCGATACCGGAGCGATGCGATCAAGAACCAAGAACTTTTCTTGCATACACAACGTGACCGGATATCGTTATCACTATCGATAGTTCCACACGCAGTCCGAAAGAATCATTTTGGCAACCACGTGGTCATGACGTGATCCGAGTGATTGACCAATCAGCGGTCTCCGAATCGCTGTGCGGAGATGATCTATCCGTTGCACACAGTCTATGGACAATTGTTCGTTGTACAGGTAAAGAGCATTAAAGAGCATGCGCAGTAATGCCAAGGAAGAAACCAAAACACACCGATCACGTAGCCGCACAGACCCGAACGCCTTTGTACGTTAAAATGTCATTTTTTTTTGTATAGATTGGTTGGTTTCGGATGTGGAATATAAATCAAATAATCAACCTTTGGTTTAAGGCAGTGAGACGAACTATCACTTCCTCGGCAATCTGAATGAATACACTATCTTTCCTCAGCTACGCTTCGGAAAGAATAAGGATACCTACATCCAGATCGCTTTGGAAGTGATAGTTCGTCCCTTCACCTTCACCAACGTTGATTATTTGCTTACTATCCCTCTACGCATAAGTACATACAATGTGAAATAAGTCAGTTGGCTTTTCTTGGATTAGTATTGGGAGGGTTAACCCCAAAAGTACCAAAGGTGCACGAAATGTAGGCCTATAATTAGTCAATGGGATTTTCCTGGCTTAGTACTGAGTGGGTGACAAAACAAGGAGGCATATTTGTGTTATTTTTACACCTCATTGATGTACCTCTTCGATATAATACGAAATATCATATTATGAACAAATTTTACCCAGGGGTACTTGCATGGGAACAAGTTTATGTTTAGACTACCAAAGGCGTTTTTTTTCACGTTTGGAAGAGACTTAGTTCCCCTTCCTCGACAACTTTACGCAAATAATCACATATATTGATGTTTAATTACCTGTTAATGTTATACACTTATATTTCATACTTGTCTTCATTTCAATTTATTATGTACTTATTCATTTATTTCATTTTTACATTGGAAAGCGATTAGAAACTGTGTTGTATGAAGCGCTATCCTTCCCCTTCAACTTTCTCTTTCTCTCTCCCTCTTACACACACACACACACATGCACACACACATACACTAATGTAACGCGGAAACACCACTAAGTTACTTATGGCTTAGAGGTAGTGTTCAGGGCTTAAGGTTAGAGACTGATTAAACATGTTTACAGGTAAGTTTGCCGATGTTGTGTTATTTGAGAAAAAAAAAATCTGCTTTATCCATAGTGAAGTAATTCATCACATCAATAATCATACCCTGGGCAGTCGCTGTGTTGAGCACGACGACTAACATCAATGTGTACCTCATGCAAATCCAAGGCATTGTGGATCTAAAGGGAGCAAAAACACAATACGGGTTAATTAGCATAATTATATAGAGAAATCTGGGAGAAATATCACATTACACAATACATGATTACTAGTATTTTTTTTAATATATGTGCTAGATGAGATGTGGACTTAGAGTAAATATTCATCAAAATCGAACTCCATTCAGATTCCGTCTATATTAGAATTGTTAGGAACTATTTTGATATATACACAATGTACACCATACACCAGCATGTACACAAATAACCAGGTATCATTGCTATCGGATTTGTTTAACGTAGTATAATTTTCTTTAAGTATCTGTATATCAGCATCATGCAGCTTTTTGAGGCGGGGATTAAGCTTGAATCTGAACTTAAATTAAAAAAAAAATCACCATCTACTGGACTTACATATAATAATACTGTATTTGACAATAGATACGTGCTATATCAGTTCCCCCTCCCCCACACCATGAAAAGGCGTTATACTATTATGAAATAACTAGCTCTTGTAACATTTTGGCAAATAATTTTCCACCTGCCTTGGGCCTCATTACATATTGTTATACATATTCGAGATGACGCATCATATTCACTGCAATTAAAAGTTTTTCTTTATATATATTCACACAGCCAAATTTATCATGCAAACTTACCTGGTTATTATTACATCCACGTAATAGATCAAACATTAACCTCTATGCGGGGCTCTTGTGCAGAGGTTGTACGTAAACAGTCGTTTACAGTCCTGGGCTCGCGCAGAACTAATTGAATTCCAATGGGTGCGTGTAGCTACTTCTAAACATTGAATGAGGATGTAAAATCTGAAAATGATATTTCCCGAGCTTTCCTTTTAGGTCGAGCATTGTAGTGGAACTTTACCATTGTTATGTACATTAATCGTCAGTGCTGGTGGTGCTTTTCTCACATTGAATCGATAGACATAAATATGCATAGTGTGTGTGTGATTGCGTTTGTGTCTGTTTACGTATGTCTGTGTGTATGTCTGGGTGAGTGTATGTGTGTGTGTGTGAGTGTGAATGTGAGTGTGTATGTGTGTGTGTGTAGGGGGTGGGGGTGGACTTACATGTTTTACGTGGGGGTGGATTTATATGTTCGGAGGGGGGGGGAATTAGAAAAAAATTCATTCTTACGTATTATGGAATTGCTTTATTATCATTACTATTATACATATCTATTAGTATTATTATGATTATTATTCTACTGAAAAAGAATATAATTCACAAGTTGCATATCAGGTACAATATGACACACATACACACACACACACATATATATATATATAT